>JAPDOI010000251.1:627500-1066269 GCA_029168955.1 Aplectana chamaeleonis | reverse complement strand
AAGTGCTTCGGGTTTGATGACGTCATCGGGACGTCGTGAAAAGTGCTTCTGGCTTCTGATGACGTCATCGGGACGTCGTGAAAGTGCTTTGGTCTCTGATGACGTCATCGGACGTCGAAAGTGCTTCGGCTGATGACGTCATCGGACGTCGAAAGTGCTTGGCTTTGATGACGTCATCGGGACGTCGAAAAGTGCTTGGTTTGATGACGTCATCGGGACGTCGAAAAGTGCTTCGGCTTCTGATGACGTCATCGGACGTCGTGAAAAGTGCTTCGGGCTTTGATGACGTCATCGGGACGTCGTGAAAGTGCTTCGGCTTTGATGACGTCATCGGGACGTCGAAAAGTGCTTCGGCTTTGATGACGTCATCGGGACGTCGAAAGTGCTTCGGTTTGACGACGTCATCGGGACGTCGTGAAAGTGCTTGGTTTCTGATGACGTCATCGGGACGTCGAAAGTGCTTCGGGCTTCTATGACGTCATCGGGACGTCGAAAGTGCTTGGCTTCTGATGACGTCATCGGGACGTCGTGAAAAGTGCTTCGGGCTTCTGATGACGTCATCGGGACGTCGTAAAGGTACCTCGAGTTTCTGATGACGTCATTGGGACGTCGTGAAAAGTGCGGGCCTACCCCAGACGGGGGCACTCAAGATTCAAGTCAGAAATGGAATGAACCACCGATCTATAACGCTATCAATCAAAGTATTTCTACACAACTTCATGAACAACAATGACTGATAGCAGCATCAAGCACCTTTATCAAGGTTTCCATTGATTTTCATGAATGACGTCATCGGGACGTCGTGAAGAGTGCTTCGGGCTTCTGATGACGTCATCGGGACGTCGTGAAAAGTGCTTCGGCTTCTGATGACGTCATCGGGACGTCGTAAAGTGCCTCGAGTTTCTAATGACGTCATTGGGACGTCGTGAAAAGTGCGGGCCTACCCCAGACGGGGGCACTCAAGATTCAAGTCAGAAATGGAATGAACCACCGATCTATAACGCTATCAATCAAAGTATTTCTACACACTTCATGAACAACAATGACTGATAGCAGCATCAAGCACCTTTATCAAGGTTTCCATTGATTTTCATGAGAAAGTCGTGTCTGATGACGTCATCGGGACGTCGTGAAAAGCTGATGACGTCATCGGGACGTCGAAAGTGCTGATGACGTCATCGGGACGTCAAAGTGCTTCGGGCTTCTGATGACGTCATCGGACGTCGAAAAGTGCTTGGGCTTTGATGACGTCATCGGACGTCGAAGGGCTTGATGACGTCATCGGGACGTCGTTCTGATGACGTCATCGGGACGTCGTGAAAGTGCTTTTTGACGACGTCATCGGGACGTCGTGAAAGTGCTTCATTTCTGATGACGTCATCGGGACGTCGAAAAGTGCTTCGGGCTCTGACGTCATCGGGACGTCGAAAGTGCTTGGCTTCTGATGACGTCATCGGACGTCGTGAAAGTGCTTCGGTTTGATGACGTCATCGGGACGTCGTAAAAGTGCTCGGGCTTCTGATGACGTCATCGGGACGTCGAAAAGTGCTTGGGCTTCTGATGACGTCATCGGGACGTCGTGAAAAGTGCTTCAAGTCTGATGACGTCATCAGAAATGGAATCGTGAACCACCGATCTATAACGTCATCAATCGAAAGTGCTTCTGGCTTGATGACGTCATCGACGTCATGAAAAGTGCTTCTGATGACGTCATCCACGTCGAAGAGTGCTTGCTTCTGATGACGTCATCGGGACGTCGAAAAGTGCGGGCTATGACGTCATCAAGATTCAAGTCAGAAATGGAATCTATAACGCTATCAATCAAAGATATTTCTACGTTCATCGACGTCGTGAAAAGTCTTGGCTTTGATGAAAGTCATGGTGCCCCCCCGTCGATAGTCCCAAGAGTGCTTCGGGCTTCTGATGACGTCATTGGGACATCGTGAAAAGTGCGGGCCTACCCCAGACGGGGGCACTCAAGATTCAAGTCAGAAATGGAATGAACCACCGATCTATAACGCTATCAATCAAAGTATTTCTACACAACTTCATGAACAACAATGACTGATAGCAGCATCAAGCACCTTTATCAAGGTTTCCATTGATTTTCATGAGAAAGTCGTGGTGCCCCCGTCTAGATAGTCCCAAGAGTGCTTGGCTTCTGATGACGTCATCAAGGGCTTCTGATGACGTCATCGGGACATCGTGAGAAGTGCGGGCCTATCCAGACGGGGGCACTCAAGATTCAAGTCAGAAATGGAATGAACCACCGATCTATAACGCTATCAATCAAAGTATTTCTACACAACTTCATCAACAACAATGACTGATAGCAGCATCAAGCACCTTTTATCAAGGTTTCCATTCATTTTCATCCGTCTAGATAGTCCCAAGAGTGCTTCGGGCTTCTGATGACGTCATCGGGACATCGTGAGAAGTGCGGGACTATCCTAGACGGGGGCACTCAAGATTCAAGTCAGAAATGGAATGAACCACCGATCTATAACGCTATCAATCGAAGTATTTCTACAGAGCTTCATCAACAACAATGAGTGATAGCAGCATCAAACACTTTTATCAGGTTTCCATTCATTTTCATGAGAAAGTCGTGGGTGCCCCCCCGTCTAGGATAGTCCCAAGAGTGCTTCGGGCTTCTGATGACGTCATCGGGACATCGTGAGAAGTGCGGGCCTACTCCTAGACGGGGGCACTCAAGATTCAAGTCAGAAATGGAATGAACCACCGATCTATAACGCTATCAATCAAAGTATTTCTACACAACTTCATCAACAACAATGACTGATAGCAGCATCAAGCACCTTTTATCAAGGTTTCCATTCATTTTCATGAGAAAGTCGTGGTGCCCCCCGTCTAGGATAGTCCCAAGAGTGCTTCGGGCTTCTGATGACGTCATCGGGACATCGTGAGAAGTGCGGGACTATCCAGACGGGGCACTCAAGATTCAAGTCAGAAATGGAATGAACCACCGATCTATAACGCTATCAATCAAAGTATTTCTACACAACTTCATCAACAACAATGACTGATAGCAGCATCAAGCACCTTTATCAAGGTTTCCATTCATTTTCATGAGAAAGTCGTGGGTGCCCCCCGTCTAGGATAGTCCCAAGAGTGCTTCGGGCTTCTGATGACGTCATCGGGACATCGTGAGAAGTGCGGGCCTATCCAGACGGGGCACTCAAGATTCAAGTCAGAAATGGAATGAACCACCGATCTATAACGCTATCAATCAAAGTATTTCTACACAACTTCATCAACAACAATGAGTGATAGCAGCATCAAACATCTTTATCAAGGTTTCCATTCATTTTCATGAGAAAGTCGTGGTGCCCCCGTCTAGGATAGTCCCAAGAGTGCTTTGATGACGTCATCGGGACGTCGTGAAAAGTGCTTCGCTTCTGATGACGTCATCGGGACATCGTGAGAAGTGCGGGACTACCCAGACGGGGGCACTCAAGATTCAAGTCAGAAATGGAATGAACCACCGATCTATAACGCTATCAATCAAAGTATTTCTACACAACTTCATCAACAACAATGACTGATAGCAGCATCAAGCACCTTTTATCAAGGTTTCCATTCATTTTCATGAGAAAGTCGTGGTGCCCCCCGTCTAGGATAGTCCCAAGAGTGCTTCGGGCTTCTGATGACGTCATTGGGACGTCGTCGAAAAGTGCGGGCCTACCCCTAGACGGGCACTCAAGATCTCAAGTCAGAAATGGAATTGAAACCACCGATCTATAACGCTATCAATCAAAGTATTTCTACACAACTTCATGAACAACAATGACTGATAGCAGCATCAAGCACCTTTATCAAGGTTTCCATTGATTTTCATGAGAAAGTCGTGGGTGCCCCCGTCTAGGATAGTCCCAAGAGTGCTTCGGGCTCTGATGACGTCATCGGGACATCGTGATAAGTGCTTCGGGCTCTGATGACGTCATCGGGACGCCGTGAAAAGTGCTTCGGGCTTCTAATTAACGTCATCGGACGTCGAAAGTGCTTCGGCTTCTGATGACGCCATCGGACGTCGTGAAAAGTGCTTGGCTTGATGACGTCATCGGACGTCGAAAGTGCTTGTTTGATGACGTCATC
The DNA here is from genome assembly GCA_029168955.1 of Aplectana chamaeleonis. Lineage (NCBI taxonomy): Eukaryota > Metazoa > Nematoda > Chromadorea > Rhabditida > Cosmocercidae > Aplectana > Aplectana chamaeleonis. Next base: position 1,062,153 of record JAPDOI010000251.1, on the reverse strand, counting down.
GGGACGTAGTGAAAGTGTTTGGTCCTCTGATGACGCTCATCGGGACGTCGTGAAAGTGCTTGGGTTTGACGACGTCATATCGGGACGTCGAAAGTGCTTCGGTTCTGATGACGTCATCGGACGTCAAAGTGCTTGGCTTCGATGACGTCATCGGACGTCGTGAAAGTGCTTCGGGCTTCTGATGACGTCATCGGACGCCAGAAAAGTGCTTCGGCTTCTAATGACGTCATCGGGACGTCGAAAGTGCTTCGGCTTTGATGACGTCATCGGGACGTCGAAAGTGCTTCGGGCTCTGATGACGTCATCGGACGCTGAAAAGTGCTTGGTTTGACGACGTCATCGACGTCGAAAGTAAGCCATTCTGATGACGTCATCGGACGTCGAAAAGTGCTTGGGTTTTGATGACGTCATCGGGACGTCGTGAAAAGTGCTTGGTTTGATGACGTCATCGGACGTCGGAAAGTGCTGTCATTGTTTCTGACGACGTCATCGGGACGTCGAAAGTGTCTCTGGTTTCTGATGACGTCATCGACGTCGAAAAGTGCTTCGGCTTTGATGACGTCATCGGACGTCGAAAGTGCTTCAATTTGATGACGTCATCGGGACGTCGAAAGTGCTTCGGGCTTTGATGACGTCATCGGGACGTCGTAAAGGGTAACTCGAGTTTCTAATGACGTCATTGGGACGTCGTGAAAAGTGCGGGCCTACCCCCAGACGGGGGCACTCAAGATTCAAGTCAGAAATGGAATGAACCACCGATCTATAACGCTATCAATCAAAGATTTCTACACAACTTCATGAACAAATAATGACTGATAGCAGCATCAGCGACCTCATCAAGGTCGGCTTGATTTTCATGAGAAAGTCGTGGGTGCCCCCGTCTAGGATAGTCCCAAGAGTGCTTCGGGCTTCTCTGATGACGTCATCGGGACATCGTGAGAAGTGCTTGGGCTTGATGACGTCATCGACGCCGTGAAAAGTGCTTCGGGCTTCTAATGACGTCATCGGACGTCGAAAGTGCTTCGGGTTCTGATGACGTCATCGGGACGTCGAAAGTAAGCCATTTGATGACGCCATCAGGTCGTGAAAGTAAGCCATTTCTGACGACGTCATCGGACGTCGTGAAAAGTGCTTGGCTTCTGATGACGTCATCGGGACGTCGAAAGTGCTTCGTTTGATGACGTCATCGGGACGTCGTGAAAGTGCTTGGCTTCTGATGACGCCATCGGACGTCGTGAAAAAGTGCTTCAGTTCTGACGACGTCATCGGGACGTCGTGAAAAGTGCTTCGGGTTCTGATGACGTCATCGGGACGTCGTGAAAAGTGCTTCGGCTTCTAATGACGTCATCGGGACGTCGAAAGTGCCGGCTCTGATGACGTCAACGGATCAACGAAGGTTGCGAGGTCTGACGCGCCATCGGATCGTCGTGAAAGCTCGCGATCTGATGACGTCATCGGGACGTCGTAAAGTGCTTCTGGCTTTGATGACGTCATCGGACGTCGTGAAAAGTGCTTCGATGACGCCATCGGGATGTCGAAAAGTGCTTGGTTTCTGATGACGTCATCGGGACGTCGTAAAAAGTGCTTCGGGGCTTCTTATGACGTCATCGGGACGTCGAAAGTGCTTGGCTTCTGATGACGTCATCGGGACGCCGTGAAAGTGCTTCGGGCTTCTAATGACGTCATCGGGACGTCGAAAGTGCTTCGATTCTGATGACGTCATCGGGACGTCGACGTCGAAAAGCGCTTGGCTTTGATGACGTCATCGGGACGTCGTGAAAAGTGCTTGGTTTGTGACGACGTCATCGGACGTCGTGAAAAGTAAGCTTCGCTTTCTGATGACGTCATCGGGACGTCGTGAAAGTGCTTCACTCTGATGACGTCATCGGGACGTCGTGAAAAGTGCTTCGTTTGATGACGTCATCGGGACGTCGTGAAAAGTGCTTCGGGTTTGACGACGTCATCGACGTCGTGAAAGTGCTTTGGTTTCTGATGACGTCATCGGGACGTCGAAAAGTGCCTGGTTTCTTATGATCGACGTCATCGGGACGTCGAAAGTGTTTCTGGCTTCTGATGACGTCATCGGGACGTCGAAAAGTGCTTCGGCTTCTGATGACGTCATCGGGACGTCGTAAAGGGTACCTCGAGTTTCTAATGACGTCATTGGGACGTCGTGAAAAGTGCGGGCCTACCCCAGACGGGGCACTCAAGATTCAAGTCAGAAATGGAATGAACCACCGATCTATAACGCTATCAATCAAAGTATTTCTACACAACTTCATGAACAACAATGACTGATAGCAGCATCAAGCACCTTTTATCAAGGTTTCATTGATTTTCATGAGAAAGTCGTGATGACGTGCCCCGTCTAGGATAGTCCCAAGAGTGCTTCGGGCTTCTGATGACGTCATCGGGACATCGTGAGAAGTGCGGGCCTACTCCAGACGGAAATTTCAAGATTCAAGTCAGAAATGGAATGAAATCCACCGATCTATAACGCTATCAATCAAAGTATTTCTACACAACTTCGTCAACAATGACTGATAGCAGCATCAAGCACCTTTTATCAAGGTTTCCATTCATTTTCATGAGAAAGTCGCGGGTGCCCCCGTCTAGGATAGTCCCAAGAGTGCTTCGGGCTTTCTGATTTCTAATGACGTCATTGGGACATCGTGAGAAGTGCGGGCCTATCCTAGACGGGGGCACTCAAGATTCAAGTCAGAAATGGAATGAACCACCGATCTATAACGCTATCAATCGAAGTATTTCTACAGAACTTCATCAACAACAATGATTGATAGCAGCATCAAACATCTTTTATCAAGGTTTCCATTGATTTTCATGAGAAAGTCGTGGGTGCCCCGTCTAGGATAGTCCCAAGAGTGCTTCGGCTTCTGATGACGTCATCGGGACATCGTGAGAAGTGCTTCGGGCTTCTGATGACGTCATCGGGACGCCGTGAAAAGTGCTTGGTTCTAATGACGTCATCGGGACGTCGAAAGTGCTTGGCTTCTGATGACGTCATCGGGACGTCGTGAAAGTGCTTCGGCTTCTGATGACGTCATCGGGACGTCGTGAAAAGTGCTTCGGGCTTCTGATGACGTCATCGGGACGTAGTGAAAAGTGCTTGGCCCTGATGACGTCATCGGGACGTCGTGAAAAGTGCTTCGCTTCTGACGACGTCATCGGGACGTCGTGAAAGTGCTTCGTTTCTGATGACGTCATCGGGACGTCGTAAAAAGTGCTTCGGGCTTCTTATGACGTCATCGGGACGTCGAAAGTGCTTCGGGCTTCTGATGACGTCATCGGGACGCCGAAAAGTGCTTCAGGCTTCTAATGACGTCATCGGGACGTCGTGAAAGTGCTTCGGTTTGATGACGTCATCGGGACGTCGAAAAGTGCTTCGGGCTTCTGATGACGTCATCGGGACGTCGTGAAAAGTGCTTCATTTGACGACGTCATCGGGACGTCGTGAAAAGTGCTTCTTGATGACGTCATCGGGACGTCGTGAAAGTGCTTCGGCTTCTGATGACGTCATCGGGACGTCGTGAAAGTGCTTCGGGCTTCTGATGACGTCATCGGGACGTCGTGAAAGTGTTTCGGGTTTCTGATGACGTCATCGGGACGTCGAAAAAGTGCTTCGGGCTTCTTATGACGTCATCGGGACGTCGTGAAAGTGCTTCGGGCTTCTGATGACGTCATCGGGACGTCGTGAAAAGTGCTTCGGGCTTCTGATGACGTCATCGGGACGTCGTAAAGGGTACCTCGAGTTTCTAATGACGTCATTGGGACGTCGTGAAAAGTGCGGGCCTACCCCAGACGGGGGGGGGCACTCAAGATTCAAGTCAGAAATGGAATGAACCACCGATCTATAACGCTATCAATCAAAGTATTTCTACACAACTTCATGAACAACAATGACTGATAGCAGCATCAAGCACCTTTTATCAAGGTTTCCATTGATTTTCATGAGAAAGTCGTGGGTGCCCCCCCGTCTAGGATAGTCCCAAGAGTGCTTCGGGCTTCTGATGACGTCATCGGGACGTCGTGAAAAGTGCTTCGGGCTTCTGATGACGTCATCGGGACGTCGTAAAGGGTACCTCGAGTTTCTAATGACGTCAATGGGACGTCGTGAAAAGTGCGGGCCTACTCCCAGACGGGGCACTCAAGATTCAAGTCAGAAATGGAATGAACCACCGATCTATAACGCTATCAATCAAAGTATTTCTACACAACTTCATGAACAACAATGACTGATAGCAGCATCAAGCACCTTTATCAAGGTTTCCATTGATTTTCATGAGAAAGTCGTGGGTGCCCCCGTCTAGGATAGTCCCAAGAGTGCTTCGGGCTTCTGATGACGTCATCGGGACATCGTGAGAAGTGCTTCGGGCTTCTGATGACGTCATCGGGACGCCGTGAAAAGTGCTTGGCTTCTAATGACGTCATCGGGACGTCGTGAAAGTGCTTCGGCTTCTGATGACGTCATCGGGACGTCGTGAAAAGTGCTTCGGGCTTCTGATGACGTCATCGGGACGTCGTGAAAGTGCTTCGGGCTTCTGATGACGTCATCGGGACGTAGTGAAAAGTGCTTCGGCTTCTGATGACGTCATCGACGTCGAAAAGTGCTTCTGGTTTCTGATGACGTCATCGGGACGTCGTAAAAAGTGCTTCGGGCTTCTTATGACGTCATCGGGACGTCGTGAAAGTGCTTCGCTTCTGATGACGTCATCGGGACGCCGAAAAGTGCTTGGCTTCTAATGACGTCATCGGGACGTCGTGAAAGTGCTTCTGTTTGATGACGTCATCGGGACGTCGAAAAGTGCTTCGGGCTTCTGATGACGTCATCGGACGTCGTGAAAAGTGCTTCATTTGACTGACGACGTCATCGGGACGTCGTGAAAAGTGCTTCGCTTCTGATGACGTCATCGGGACGTCGAAAGTGCTTTCGGCTTCTGATGACGTCATCGGGACGTCGTGAAAGTGCTTCGGGCTTCTGATGACGTCATCGGGACGTCGTGAAAAGTGCTTCGGGCTTCTGACGACGTCATCGGGACGTCGAAAGTGCTTCGGAATTTCTGATGACGTCATCGGGACGTCGAACGCTTCAGGCTTCTTATGACGTCATCGGGACGTCGTGAAAGTGCTTCGGGCTTCTGATGACGTCATCGGGACGTCGTGAAAAGTGCTTCGGGCTTCTGATGACGTCATCGGGACGTCGTAAAGGGTACCTCGAGTTTCTAATGACGTCATTGGGACGTCGTGAAAAGTGCGGGCCTACCCCAGACGGGGGGGGCACTCAAGATTCAAGTCAGAAATGGAATGAACCACCGATCTATAACGCTATCAATCAAAGTATTTCTACACAACTTCATGAACAACAATGACTGATAGCAGCATCAAGCACCTTTTATCAAGGTTTCCATTGATTTTCATGAGAAAGTCGTGGGTGCCCCCCCCGTCTAGGATAGTCCCAAGAGTGCTTCGGGCTTCTTATGACGTCATCGGGACGTCGTGAAAGTGCTTCGGGCTTCTGATGACGTCATCGGGACGTCGTGAAAAGTGCTTCGGGCTTCTGATGACGTCATCGGGACGTCGTAAAAGGTACCTCGAGTTTCTGATGACGTCATTGGGACGTCGTGAAAAGTGCGGGCCTACCCCAGACGGGGGGGGGGGGCACTCAAGATTCAAGTCAGAAATGGAATGAACCACCGATCTATAACGCTATCAATCAAAGTATTTCTACACAACTTCATGAACAACAATGACTGATAGCAGCATCAAGCACCTTTTATCAAGGTTTCCATTGATTTTCATGAGAAAGTCGTGGGTGCCCCCCCGTCTAGGATAGTCCCAAGAGTGCTTCGGGCTTCTGATGACGTCATCGGGACATCGTGAGAAGTGCTTCGGGCTTCTGATGACGTCATCGGGACGCCGTGAAAAGTGCTTCGGGCTTCTAATGACGTCATCGGGACGTCGTGAAAGTGCTTCGGGCTTCTGATGACGTCATCGGGACGTCGTGAAAAGTGCTTCGGGCTTCTGACGACGTCATCGGGACGTCGTGAAAGTGCTTCGGGCTTCTGATGACGTCATCGGGACGTCGTGAAAGTGCTTCGGGCTTCTGATGACGTCATCGGGACATCGTGAGAAGTGCTTCGGGCTTCTGATGACGTCATCGGGACGTCGTGAAAAGTGCTTCGGGCTTCTGACGACGTCATCGGGACGTCGTGAAAGTGCTTCGGGTTTCTGATGACGTCATCGGGACGTCGTGAAAAGTGCTTCGGGCTTCTTATGACGTCATCGGGACGTCGTGAAAGTGCTTCGGGCTTCTGATGACGTCATCGGGACGTCGTGAAAAGTGCTTCGGGCTTCTGATGACGTCATCGGGACGTCGTAAAGGTACCTCGAGTTTCTAATGACGTCATTGGGACGTCGTGAAAGTGCGGGCCTACCCCAGACGCGGGGGCACTCAAGATTCAAGTCAGAAATGGAATGAACCACCGATCTATAACGCTATCAATCAAAGTATTTCTACACAACTTCATGAACAACAATGACTGATAGCTGCATCAAGCACCTTTATCAAGGTTTCCATTGATTTTCATGAGAAAGTCGTGGGTGCCCCCGTCTAGGATAGTCCCAAGAGTGCTTCGGGCTTCTGATGACGTCATCGGGACATCGTGAGAAGTGCGGGCCTACTCCAGACAGGGGGCACTCAAGATTCAAGTCAGAAATGGAATGAACCACCGATCTATAACGCTATCAATCAAAGTATTTCTACACAACTTCGTCAACAACAATGACTGATAGCAGCATCGAGCACCTTTTATCAAGGTTTCCATTCATTTTCATGAGAAAGTCGTGGGTGCCCCCCGTCTAGGATAGTCCCAAGAGTGCTTCGGGCTTCTGATGACGTCATCGGGACATCATGAGAAGTGCGGGACTATCCTAGACAGGGGGACACTCAGATTCAAGTCAGAAATGGAATGAACCACCGATCTATAACGCTATCAATCGAAGTATTTCTACAGAACTTCATCAACAACAATGATTGATAGCAGCATCAAACATCATTTATCAGGTTTTCCATTCATTTTCATGGGAAAATCGTGGGTGACCCCTTCCCCGTCTAGGATAGTCCCAAAAGTGCTTCGGGCTTCTGATGACGTCATCGGGACGTCGTGAAAAGTGCTTCGAGCTTCTGATGAAGTCATCGGGACGTCGTGGAAACCCGGATAGTGGGCAGGTGTTCGGGACCCGTTGCTGCTCATCCGAAAAGTTGTGAAGACCACCCCGTAGAGTGAGCAGGAGCCCAGACTCGATGCTAGCCATCCGAGAAATTATGCCCCGGAATTCGCGCAGGAGAGAACACCTTGCAAAACTTCTGTAAAAGTGTAAGGATGACAAGCATAGCAAGCAGAAAGTTTGAGATGTTATGTGAGTCATGTCAGGTCATGTTGCCAGGCTGCTTTTCAGTTTCGTAAGGTCATTCACACAACCCCATTTCTGAAAGTTGGGCTCCGCAGAAAAGGTCAAGGATTTGGCATTGCTCCTAAATGTCGTGAAATTGTCTTATTGGATTTGGCTCTCAACTTGATTTTTTAAATGTAGTGAAATTGTCGAATTGATTGGGCTGTGATGATACTATATGCAGATAACATAATCATTAAATGTAGTGAAATTGTTGCAAACGGATTTGGCAGGAGCTCTATCAATTATCACAGTCAAATCATGCGTCAGAAGGTCCTCTGGCGAGCGAATGAAGACAAAAAGAAAAAAATAATCCTCAGTCAACAATGCTGAACGAAACGTGGCCTTATGGGCTAGAATTAAGGTTTCCAAATGCTATTCTGCCTTTTAAGTGTGGCCTTTTCAGGTACCAGACCTTCCCTCACCGATGAGATAAAATTCATGAAAACGAAATCTAACGCAATTTACTCGCTACTGACTATGTCTTCGTGTCCTCAACGCTTTCACGGTTCGCATTGTATAGAAACGTTTTGCTGCTAGGTTTATTCCTGTTCTCATTCGATTCAATATGCGCTCCAAGGAAAACCCCTTCTGACGCGTGATTTGACTGTGATAATTGATAGAGCTCCTGCCAAATCCGTTTGCAACAATTTCACTACATTTATTGATTATGTTATCTGCATATAGTATCATCACAGCCCAATCAATTCGACAATTTCACTACATTTAAAAAATCAAGTTGAGAGCCAAATCCAATAAGACAATTTCACGACATTTAGGAGCAATGCCAAATCCTTGACCTTTTCTGCGGAGCCCAACTTTCAGAAATTTCACAACTTTTTACAAGGGTTTCCCTTCTACAATATCGTCAAGCTCTAAAAGGCAAGTTGTTTTTCTCTGAAACATAGTAGTAGAAATGAAGAAACAGCTGCTAGGATTGCAAGATAATAGTTGCAACGCGGCTTCCTACAGACAAGATACAAGGCATATACTTTTTGAATTTAAAAATCGAGAAAATGAAGAAATGAGTTTTAAAATGACCCAATTGTACAGGGTTGGGGCACAATCCTAGACGGGGGAGAGGGGGGCACCCACCATTCAAATTCAAGACAGAAGTGAAATGAACCACCCATTGGTAAGGCTACCAGTCGGAGTATTTTCATGAAGTTTCTATAAAAACAATGATTGATAGCAGTATCAGACATCTTTTATCAGAATTTTCCATCATTTCTATGAGTCTTGGGTGGCCTCACCCCGTCTAGGATAGACCCAGGGTCAGTCGCTCTAGCCAAACTTCACCGGTTCTTGCTGACGTGGCTCGTCTGCGCCGGCCCATATGTCTGATTCGGAACAAGAACGATAGTTAAATACATCGTACGCGCAGAAAACCGTATATTATTTTTTTCATGTTTTTGCGTAGCTTGGCCCCTCTAGTGAACGAAAATGTTGAAGGGGCCCATGAAAAACCTTCATTCTTTTTTCAACTCCCTTCTTCATTAAAGAAAAGTCAATCGGAACACATTGTAAATACGAATTTGAATTTCGCGCCAAAATCATTTTAAGAGTTTTTTTGCATGTGGAGTTCGTGCCGTAACTATTTTTCCTGTTGTCTTACGGTCGCACCAACATTCTAGGAGAAAGTGCTAGATGACTGGTGAGTGGCGGATATTAATCTTTGACGCCTTCCAACCTCATCGTCCAACATTTTTGACGCGCCAAAGTTTACCAGTGTGGTCTACCGGGCTCAATCATAAAATTGAGCCTGAAAATGGAAATTGATTTCCAGCACGAACGATAGTTAAGTGCGCTAGAAGAGGACTACCGTAACCTTAGGAATGATGTTATTCGGCTCTCTTAAACAAATTTGATGATACCCAATTGATCAATGATAAAGATAAAAGAAGTGAAGAGCGGTGTGTCTTCATTCACACACCGTCCTTCTCCAGAGGTCAGCAGTTGAGGATCTGCCTGGACTACAAGCAGAAAAACAACACCAGCGGTAGTGAAGATGTAGCGAATTCGGAGTCAGAACTTAGAAAATTTTAGAGCCAACTCGAGTGAGATTACAATAGCCTTGTTCTGGCGCAATTGCCTATCGCTCTTGTTGATTCGGAGGCATGACTTGCATACGGTGTCCTGGACATTAAACGGAGGTCCTGCACAGGTCCCATGATGTCCTGCACACTCCTACTGAGGTCCTGCACAGGTCCCATGATGTCCTGCACACTCCTACTAAGGTCTTGCACACGTTCCATGATGTCCTGCACACCCCTTCTGGGGTCCTGCACACGTCCCATGATGTCCTGCCCACGTCTACTACGGTCCTGCACACGTACAATGATGTCCTGCACACTCCTACTGAGGTCCTGCACAGGTCCCATGGTGTCCTGCACACTCCTACTATGGTCTTGCACACGATCCATGATGTCCTGCACACCCTACTGAGGTCCTGCACAGGTCCCATGATGTCCTGCACACCCCTTCTGGGGTCCTGCACACGTCCCATGATGTCCTGCCCACTCATACTAAGGTCTTGCACACGTTCCATGATGTCCTGCACACCCCTACTGAGGTCCTGCACAGGTCCCATGGTGTCCTGCACACTCCTACTAAGGTCTTGCACACGATCCATGATGTCCTGCACACCCCCTACTGAGGTCCTGCACAGGTCCCATGATGTCCTGCACACCCCTTCTGGGGTCCTGCACACGTCCCATGATGTCCTGCCCACTTATACTACGGTCCTGCACACGTACAATGATGTCCTGCACACTCCTACTGAGGTCCTGCACAGGTCCCATGGTGTCCTGCACACTCCTACTAAGGTCTTGCACACGATCCATGATGTCCTGCACACTCCTACTGAGGTCCTGCACAGGTCCCATGATGTCCTGCACACTCCTACTGAGGTCCTGCACAGGTCCCATGATGTCCTGCACACTCCTACTAAGGTCTTGCACACGTTCCATGATGTCCTGCACACTCCTACTGAGGTCCTGCACAGGTCCCATGATGTCCTTGCACACTCCTACTAAGGTCTTGCACACGTTCCATGATGTCCTGCACACTCCTACTGAGGTCCTGCGCACATTCTCTACGACGTCCTGCACACCCCTACTGGGGTCCTGCACACGTCCCATGATGTCCTGTCCACTCCTACTACGGTCCTGCACACGTTCCATGATGTCCTGCACACTCCTACTGAGGTCCTGCACAGGTCCCATGATGTCCTGCACACTCCTACTAAAGTCTTGCACACGTTCCATGATGTCCTGCACACTCCTACTGAGGTTCCGCACACATTCTACGACGTCCTGCACACCCCTACTGGGGTCCTGCACACGTCCCATGATGTCCTGTCCACTCCTAATACGGTCCTGCACACGTTCCATGATGTTCTGCACACTCCTACTGAGGTCCTGCACAGGTCCCATGATGTCCTGCACACTCCTACTAACGTCTTGCACACGATCCATGATGTCCTGCACACTCCTACTGAGGTCCTGCACAGGTCCCATGATGTCCTGCACACTCCTACTGAGGTCCTGCACAGGTCCCATGATGTCCTGCACACTTCTACTAAGGTCTTGCACACGTTCCATGATGTCCTGCACACTCCTACTGAGGTCCTGCCCAGGTCCCATGATGTCCTGCACACTCCTACTAAGGTCCTGCACACATTCCATGATGTCCTGCACACTCCTACTGAGGTCCTGCACACATTCTACGACGTCCTGCACACCCCTACTGGGGTCCTGCACACGTCCCATGATGTCCTGTCCACTCCTACTACGGTCCTGCACACGTTCCATGATGTCCTGCACACTCCTACTGAGGTCCTGCACAGGTCTCATGATGTCCTGCACGCTCCTACTAAGGTCTTGCACACGTTCCATGATGTCCTGCACCTTCCTACTGAGGCCCTGCACACATTCTACGACGTCCTGCACACCCCTACTGGGGTCCTGCACACGTCCCATGATGTCCTGTCCACTCCTACTGCGGTCCTGCGCACGTTCCATGATGTCCTGCACACTCCTACTGAGGTCCTGCACAGGTCCCATGATGTCCTGCACACTCCTACTAAGGTCTTGCACACGTTCCATGATGTCCTGCACACGTCCCATGATGTCCTGTCCACTCCTAATACGGTCCTGCACAGGTCCCATGATGTCCTGCACACTCCTACTAAGATCTTGCACACGTTCCATGATGTCCTGCACACTCCTACTCAGGTCTTGCACACGTTCCATGATGTCCTGCCCACTCCTACTGAGGTCCTGCACACATTCTACGACGTCCTGCACACCCCTACTGGGGTCCTGCACACGTTCCATGATGTCCTGCACACTCCTACTAAGGTCCTGCACACGTTCGATGATGTCCTGCATACTCCTACTGAGGCCCTGCCCACATTCTACGACGTCCTGCACACCCCTACTGAGGTCTCACATAGTCAACCGACACTTCAGCACATCCTGCGACGCCTTCTTATCGATGGTGCGCTTTGAACGAATACGCGCCGCGGTCAAGTACATCAACCCGCACAGCGTCCTCTTCCGAGCCGGACGTTCAAAGTACACCACCCTGGAGAGCAAGGTGTTTATATGGAGTCTAAGAAAACAATGACTGATAACGAAAAACCCACCATTTTCATAAACTATTCATGAGAGGCCGGTTTCCGAGTTTCAAACGCCCGTTAGGGGCCCAAAAGTCATTATGGTGAGTTCTGACAATTATTTTCGTCATTCCCGTGGCCGATTACCTCAAGTCACAAATTTTCGAGCGATTTGGTCCACGCCTTCCAAAAAAATGGTTTTCGACGGACGGAGGTGGAGGCGGAGGCGGTGGCGGAGGCGGAGGCGGAGGCGGAGGCGGTGGTGGAGAACGTTTTTGCGTACTTTGAGAGGTCATAACTTTAGAAAGCGGGGACCAGTTGGGATGAAAAGTTGCACACATATGTAATTTCTTGCAGCGCGTCGAATAGTGTACAGCTCATACCTCTGTTGATGGTATGAATAGGTGATCTCATTGTAGGGCATCCGCGCGGGAAGAGATCAAAGCCAAATCCTGGTGAGCGCTTCGCGCTCACCACAATTTTGAGTGCTCCCTCTTCCTTCTTCACCAGCCTACTGATTTTTTCTGCAATAAATGGTATAGTGGAGTCCACCAAGAGTGTCTCATTTACTTATCAATGAGAAGCGGTCGATTGGAGATCAATGAACATGAAACTCGTTGCAGCACAACCGCTCTCGCTCGATCGGTTCGAGCGTGCTGGTATGGGATTCATGCTTATTGATCCCCAGCCGACCGCTTCTCACTGATAAGTAAATGAGACACTCTCGGTGGACTCCACTATGCTTGCTTATTAGCATCCAAATTCAAAAACAAATTGTTAGAACTATCTCCATTCGCAGCTCAGCAGAGCTTTTTCATATCAGATTCATGGAATCGAAGCGGCTGTTCTGCGAAGGAATGGGGCAACGGAAACGAAATAATGAGTATGTAAAACTGCTTTGTTCCACTGATGTGAAAGTGCCCAGATGGAATGGAAGGTAGTTTCTGACTGTCCCGGTTTTAAGTTAGTTTCATTTGAAAGCGAAGAACTGCAGGCAGATTCTGCATCCGGCTGTAGGCCAGCAGGCTTTCATGATTATCGACCGGGCTGGCTACGTCTGGGCGACCAACTATAACCGGGGCCTAAGGTCCCTGTCAGAGTTGGTTGAGAAAATCACAGTGGCCGACCCGTTCGATACGTATGAAAACCATGGAAGGTGCAAATAACACCCGGTGTAGCCAGATGTGGCTGACGCGATCAATATGAATGAATTATGTGGAACGATATCATGGATATCATTCATTTCTTAGCTAATATCATGTGAACATCGGTCTTGTCAGCCACATCGAGACAAGCACGCTCATGCCGATCATTTTTTCCGCAGGGCTACCGTAACCCTCCTTAAAATTTTTTCCAAGTGTCAGCATGGTTATGAGCACATCCTAATAGCCAACAAACATGTTTGCACAATTTCGACCTCCTCAGCCACTCCCCAGTGGCTTCTCGAGGAGAGCGGTGTGTGAATGAATGCATACCGCTCCTCCGCTCTTTTATACCCCGCATGTTATGAGCGTGTGTTTACATTCGTTATCATGTTTTGTTCAAGAATGGTTACGGTAGCCCTGCGGAAAAAGTGATCGGCATGGGCGCGCTTTTCACATCGAGTGATTTTTCTGAGATAGTTTTACAACAGTTCGGGTCATTGATTCTTGTGACCACAGAAAGAGGACTGATCCAGTGGGGAGATGAAGAGGTCTTTGTTCGAAATTCTTGCATGGGATATTTCAGCGTAATATCAAGAAAAAGTGAACAATTCTGTAGAAAAGGGGTCTCCCAAGCAGAAGTGGTTTGGTTAGCGTTACAAATGCTTCAACAAAAAGGGAACAATAGGAAAGCGGAAAGAGGAGAGTCTACAAAAAATGAACAATATCCTCCAAGAACTCTTTTCTTTTTCGAAACTTCCAAACAGCGGAAACAAACCGTTGTGGTATTTTACGAGGAAGAATTGACTGGTTCCCTAAAACAATTTAACATCATCTCCCCTTTTAATGATAGCTATTAGGTTTACATGCATATATACATATTTTATCGGCACTCACATAATCAAAGTCCTTTATGGAGCCAAAAGCGCTTCCTCATAGAGAACCACAACGGTTTGTTTCCGCTGTTTGGAAGTTTCGAAAAAGAAAAGAGTTCTTGGAGGATATTGTTCATTTTTTGTAGACTCTCCTCTTTCCGCTTTCCTATTGTTCCCTTTTTGTTGAAGCATTTGTAACGCTAACCAAACCACTTCTGCTTGGAAGACCCCTTTTTTACAGAATCATCAGTGGATAGCATTTGGTGTCTCACTCGCAGATTATTGCGATGAGTAAAGAGAAGCAATTAGCCAGCACGACGACTCGCGATCGTTAGAACCTCATAACGACTCTCGCGCCTCGCCCAGGCTCCTGCCAGCTGGGACAAAACGCCACGGAGCCCATATATTTTAACATCGTCCGCGTAAAGTTGTATATTTATTTGAGGGGACGTTTTGAGAGCAAGAGTTAAGTCGTGGTATAAATAAGGAAGAGTAGAGGCGAAAGAACCCCACCTTGGGGAACACCACTTCTGCAACGATATCTTTCAGAGAACTCGCATCCTTCATGTGTCTATTGCTTAGATACGATTCGAACCAATCTAATAGTTCTCCGCTTATATCTATAGACTTCAATTTTTTAAGTAATTTGCAGTGAGATACTTTGTAAAATGCTTTAGATAGGTCGACATAGATGACGTCAAGTGACTTACCTTGGTTCAGTGCCAGATCCCACTCAAATACACTCTCGAAAAGATTACTTGTAGTTGAAGGCCCGGCGTCGTGACGTTTCGTACAACTCTCTTCATTAAGGTTCGCCAAAGCCACGTCAGCACTGGTCCCGCAGCGATTTCTTAAGGGACGCAGTCTTCTAGAACGTTGCGCGCGGCGCCTTCGCGACGTAGCGCCAATCGACTCGACATCCCCCCTGCCAGTCTCGTCTCCTGCCTGCCTCCGCAAGTGGTCGTCTCTCCATCGATTCCAATTGGGCCTTGGCCACGAGCGCAGTGGCGTACTGCCTGCGCCCGTCGACAACACCACGAGCCGCCAGCAGCAGCTACAGCCTCGTCGCCAAATGTCATCTCCTCGGCGCCAGTAATTCAAGTAACCCTGGGGCCCTCTGCCTGGCGTCTGTACGGACGTGGACACACGTCTCCCCGTGCATGCCCATGGCACGCCATGGGGGTTGTTGTTCTGGGCCAGACCCACTTTAGTTAAGCGCCTGGGCAAGGTCAGTCCCCTAGTTTAGGATGTAATTATGTTACGTATTGTTGTTTTACCGCAAAGATGAGAGTTTCGTAAAGTATGCGCATAATAGTATTCTGTTGTGTACGAAGTATCTTGTTGCGCCAAGTACATTGATTATCGATTGGCCAAATATTGATTGAACCCGCTGAAGGCGGAATCGCAAGGTGTGTGTTATCTAAATTGTGGCAGTGTTAACCCCGCATGTGGGTATGGCGTCACACCATCATAGTTGTTGGTAGAGGCTGTAGGGCCTTCGCACCGCAGGTTACCATATACCCGCCTAGGCTAGGTTCGGTATTCTCAACCGCGTAGCAGTCTTCGGCGAGCTTGGGAACGTGTGCGTAAGTCCTCTGATAATACCCTAAGCGCGGCCCCGGGACCCAGACCCCTTGTCCACCGATGCTACTAGGCCGTAGCCTTGGGCGAAGGTCCCGCGTCGCGACACCCGGGGACAAAGCCATGCTGCTCAAGCGGAATCAATTTCTGCTTATGAAGCCAAGACAAAAGTCGCTTTCTGATGATTTTTTCCATGATTTACTCAGACAATGGAAAAACCTGACCGCCGACCAATAGACGACCGCCACCGGGATGGGCGTTTGTTGGTCGGTTTTTTGTCGGCGGTTCGTCTGAAGATTCCTGCGGTTGGCCGGCGATGAGACCGCAGGCTTCTGCGGTTGGTCTGGCGGACCTACAGGTTGTCCGCTGGTTCCTGCGGTTGGTCTGTAATTTCCTGCGGTTGGACCACAGGTAAATGCGTTTGGCCCGCAGGTTCCTGCGGTCAGCCAACACGTTCCCTGCGGTGGTCCTGCAAACTGCAGCGGTCGGTCCAGATTCAGCCATGGCCAGCCCATTACCCATTAGGTGCCTCGATTCATCCGGGTTCAGCTGCGATTAGCCTGTGAGGTCACGTAGGTAGCCCATCACCCCCCCCCATAGTTGGTATAGACTGGACCATGACTCCGTAAGGTCTATTTTTTAACACACGTCTACTGCGCCATCCAGCGCGTTCAAACCCAAGCATAAATTAATGGGGCGAATTCGAGAATATACCCTGCTCTAGAGATTTCTCCCCTTAGGGCCCACCACATTCGACCACCGCCATACATGCACGTATTCACAGAAATGTTTCTCTCCAGACTTATTTCTTCTCTTCAAGTTCTTCCAACGGACAAAAATGTCAAACAGACAACAATGTTAACCCTACGTGAACATAAAGAGGAGATACAGCTCTACAATCTGAAGATGGACGATATACAAATATTGTTACGTGCGGCCGTAGAGTTCAACTTTTTCCGGTTCCGAAATGTCATCTACCGGCAGACGCGCGGGCTAGCAATGGGAAATAGACTCGCACCATTGTTAGCAATTCTATTCATGGACAGGTTGGAAAGAAGTTGCTTGAGAGGAGATGTGCTCTACTATGGTCGCTACATTGACGACATCATCGTAGTGGCCAAATCCGGCAGTACTCTGCGTGACATCCTCAGTCGTTTGGATTCGCAATATGAAACGATGAGTTTGACAGCTGAGGAACCAATGGCAGACCACTATCTTCCGTTCCTGAACACTAAGATCAAAATCGAGTCTGGTAATGTGCTAACAATGTGGTACAAAAAGCCGGCGTCAAAGAATATCCTTATACACTGCCGAAGCAGTCATCCTACCCACATGAAGAGCAGTGTTGTACGCAGCGTACTGAACACCGCACGGAAACTAACATCTGACCGACAAGAGGACGTGGAAAGACTGATAGGAGAAGTGTTACAACAGAACGGCTACGTAGAAAACAACTTCGGCACATGGCGCCCGTACCATTCCCAATCTGAAACCTCTCTTGTTCTTCCTTATGTCAACGAAGCATTCGCAAAGGACGTCAACAGAGCAGTTCGCAGATCGGGCCCCCCACTCCGCCTTGTTTTAGGGCCCCCCAACAACACTTCGTCAACTCCTCACATCGTCCAGACCTTACGAAGACCGTTGTGGAAGACCAGGCTGTATATACTGCACCACGGACGGACAAATATGCCAAATCTCGAATACCGTCTACAAGGTCACATTTCAAGTATGTGGAGAGTTCTATATAGGCGAGACTGGTAGGCCTTTATACAAGAGATTGGATGAGCACGTGCGAGCTCTTCAAACACCATCTTCGTATCCAAACAGTGCGTTTTCGAAGCACAGAACCCTGAAACACTGGGACGAAGCCGCACCCGAAATGAGAGCAAGTGTGATATGGAAGAACATTGCAGATACGGCCGAAAGAAAGATAAGGGGAGCATTGGAAATCAAGCTGAATGAACCACCGATGAATAATAGCGAGGAGATGAAAGACGCGATGATGATGCTGACCATCCCGCGAGAAGATATTGACCACTGACCATAAGCCGTTCTCAAGTCATTCGCTACCTCGGCGCTCCCTTAGCCGGCAAATCGTCTGGAGGACCCTAATACCCTCCTCCCTTCCACCTCCCTTGCCGCTGCCGTTAGGTTAGCTTTGATTTAATGTGTTAGACGGTAAATCTGTATCATTTTGTCTATGTATTTTTCCATTATAGCCGCCTGAAAAAGGGTCTACGACCCGAAACGTTGCGAATATAAAGCGGTTCGTCAAAATATCATCCACCGCATCTCGAATTTCAACATCAACGCCATCAATTATCATCAAATGAAGCTCAGGAATCAAGTAACAATGGTAACCTCCAACAGAAAACAGTGTAAACTTCCAACAGGCGACAATGCATATGAGAACAGTAGAAAATATGGCATACTAAACTAAATATTCTGTATGTGAGCCCTCTATACCTGTAGACGTACACAGGTAAAAACAACAAATGAGCATTCTGAAGCCAGGTAGAATCGTGAGCACTATAAAGCCAAATAGTAGGTAGCACAAGTGATATTGAGAATAAGTGATACTGATGGAACCTTATTATGATTATGGCAGAAAGCGACAAAATGGCAGGATTAAATGCATATAAAATGAATGCACGCCTTTACGAAAAAAGGTGTCTGTACCAAGAAAAATCATGAATTCAGTGCCTTTCTGGAAGCACCTAGGCAGGGGTTATCCAGTTCCAGCGAGTTTAAACCTTGGTCTGGCGCTGAAAATGCAGACTGAAAAGTATTTGCCGGCATCCAAAACCCCTACTTATTACACTCACACCACCTATTGGCGGAATTTCGCGTTTTGCGCCCGAAAACCACAATCTTGCGTGTTTCTCGGCGTTTTGAACTCACAACTGCGTAATCCGCTAAAGGCAGGCAGGCACGGGAATCTTTGGACTATCGAGGCAAAAGCACCTGATCTTTTCGTTTCGAAAATTTCCGCATTTTGCAAAACCAGAAATCTCTTTTCCGTGTCTTTTGTGTGTTTCTGCACAAATTTCCCGCAACAAACAAAATGATTTCTCTGCATGAACCCGGAACGGATTACCCTCATTCACACCCTTCCTTGGCATACTTGTAAACTTCTTATTCCTCTCTCAAGCCTCTAAACTCATCATTTCTTCCTTCCACTACCTCAAGCGCCCAATTATCGTTGTAACCTTCATTCCCTGCCCTCGAGATATGTCTTTCAAGCAAATAGCATCCTCGTTTATTAGGCCTAACCCAGTTTGCAGTCATTGGTATTCCTAAATTCGCTTCTGTGTCATATGATCAAGATTTCACAGCCTTAATTTTGTTTTCATTCTCTCAATCTTTACGAATAACCAAATGCGCATCTGGTTCTCATACCCGATTCTCCATTAGCTGTTTGTTCTAAATCATACACCGCTTCATAGATTACATTGTCAGAAATTCACATTTGGGTCAGTCTCCTCAAGAAGCTCAGGATCTGTATTCTGCAGCGCTGCAGAACTGGACGTTTTGAAAAAGAACATTTTCGAAAAAGACTTCAGAAAATCCTAACAATGAATTCCAGTCTTGTATTTTTCGGAACAAAAAATACAAGTTCTTGAAGCCAAAGAATTTGCGCAGAGTTTTCCCCCAATCGATAAAACCTCTGCGCTGAAAAAGTTCAAAAAAAAAAAAAAAAATCAAAAAAACTAATAAAAACAGAGATATATGTTGGCACAAAAATTCCTGATAATGAATCAAAATGCCAAAGTTTTCAAAAAATCCAATAACGTCATTCGTTCGTAAATATACCTTGGCTGCCTCCTCGTCGAAGAATCCTTGGTGCCTGGACCCCATTCTCACCTCGCATACGAAGAGAACGGAGGCGTTCTGCTTCCATTGCAGCGCGCATCCTCCCCTGCTCAACGATATCTGAAAAAAAGAAAGCCTAATCCAGTTTCAAAAGACTCTAAATGGTTTCAATTACTCACCTCCATAGCGTCGAGTTCCCAAGGTGTTAATCGCAGCCGAAGGCCTCATCTTCACTGCGTTGACGCAATCTTCCGAGATTTCATCAGAAGTTTCTAGAAAGACGGGCTGCATAAAACCGAGCGGAATTTGCGCGTAATTAGGATTCGTGTTTCGCTCACGATCAAAAAACAGTCAACAAACAGGTGTTAAGTCAGGCAGAAATCAAAATGGAGAATCAAACGAGAAAGAGCGCTACTCAAGAGAAAACCTGAACGCTTCATATATTGCGCGTGATTTCCGGTGTGTCTCTGTCCGTGAGTGCAGACTATTTCACAATTCACGTTGACACCGAAAATCACGCGCAAATCGGGGAATCCTACGAAAACAAACTACTCGGGGCTTTTCGAGTGGAATCGCGGGGAATATTTAGTGTTGCGGTTCAGTAGTACAGACGATAAAAGGCAACACAGAGGGCTGAAGCACTCGGGAATCAAAAACATTGCAAAATAACAAAAAATCCGATTCCAATACCAGAACGAGAAGAATTCAAATATCACGCGTGATTTTCGGTGTCAACCTCAATTGTGAAATAGTCTGCACTTACGGACAGAAACACACCGAAAATCACGCGTGATAATTGAATTGTTCTCGTTCTGGTATTGGAATCGGATTTTTGTTATTTTGCAACGTTTTGATTCCTTCAGCCCCTCTGTGTTGCCTTATCGTCTGTACTACTGAAACGCAACACTAAATATTACCCGCGATTCCACTGAAAAGTGAAGTTTGTTTTCGTAGGATTCCCGATTTGCGCGTGATTTTCGGTGTCAGCGTGAATTGTGAAATAGTCTGCGCTCACGGACAGAGACACACCGGAAATCACGCGCAATATATGAATTGTTCAGGTTTTCTCTTGAGTAGCATTTTTCTCGTTTGATTCTCCATTTTGATTTCTGCCTGACTTAACACCTGTTTGTTGACTGTTTTTGATCGTGAGCGAAACACGAATCTAATTACGCGCAAATTCGCTCGGTTTTATGCAGCCCGTCTTTCTAGAAACTTCTGATGAATCTCGGAAGATTGCGTCAACGCAGTGAAGATGAGGCCTTCGGCTGCGATTAACACCTTGGGAACTCGACGCTATGGAGGTGAGTAATTGAAACCATTTAGAGTCTTTGGAAACTGGATTAGGCTTTTCAGAAATCGTTGAGCAGGAGAGGATGCGCGCTGCAATGGAAGCAGAACACCTCCGTTCTCTTCGTATGCGAGGTGAGAATGGATCCAGGCACCAAGGATTCTTCGACGAGGAGGCAGCCAAGGTATATTTACGAACGAATGACGTTATTGATTTTTGAAAACTTTTGGCATTTTGATTCATTATCAGGAATTTTTGTGCCAACAAACATCGCTGTTTTTATTAGTGATTCTGATTTCTTTTTGAACTTTTCAGCGCAGAGGTTTTATCGATTGGGGAAAACTCTGCGCAAATTCTTTGGCTCAAGAACTTGTATTTTTGTTCCGAAAAATACAAGACTGAAATTCATTGTTAGGATTTTCTGAAGTCTTTTCGAAAATGTTCTTTTTCAAAACGTCCAGTTCTCGCAGCGCTGCAGAATACAGATCCTGAGCTTCTTGAGGAGACTGACCCAAATGTGAATTTCGACAATGTAATCTATGAAGCGGTGTATGATTTAGAACAAACAGCTAATGGAGAATCGGGTATGAGAACCAGATGCGCATTTGGTTATTCGTAAAGATTGAGAGAATGAAAAATTAAGGCTGTGAAATCTTGATCATATGACACAGAAGCGAATTTAGGAATACCAATGACTGCAAACTGGGTTAGGCCTAATAAACCCCCCTTTAGGCCTGCACCACGGACGGACAAATATGCCAAATCTCGAATACCGTCTACAAGGTCACATTTCAAGTATGTGGAGAGTTCTATATAGGCGAGACTGGTAGGCCTTTATCCAAGAGATTGGATGAGCACGTGCGAGCTCTTCAAACACCATCTTCGTATCCAAACAGTGCGTTTTCGAAGCACAGAACCCTGAAACACTGGGACGAAGCCGCACCCGAAATGAGAGCAAGTGTGATATGGAAGAACATTGCAGATACGGCCGAAAAGAAAGATAAGGGGAGCATTGGAAATCAAGCTGAATGAACCACCGATGAATAATAGCGAGGAGATGAAAGACGCGATGATGATGCTGACCATCCCGCGAGAAGATATTGACCACTGACCATAAGCCGTTCTCAAGTCATTCGCTACCTCGGCGCTCCCTTAGCCGGCAAATCGTCTGGAGGACCCTAATACCCTCCTCCCTTCCACCTCCCTTGCCGCTGCCGTTAGGTTAGCTTTGATTTAATGTGTTAGACGGTAAATCTGTATCATTTTGTCTATGTATTTTTCCATTATAGCCGCCTGAAAAAGGGTCTATGACCCGAAACGTTGCGAATATAAAGCGGTTCGTCAAAATATCATCCACCGCATCTCGAATTTCAACATCAACGCCATCAATTATCATCAAATGAAGCTCAGGAATCAAGTAACAATGGTAACCTCCAACAGAAAACAGTGTAAACTTCCAACAGGCGACAATGCATATGAGAACAGTAGAAAATATGGCATACTAAACTAAATATTCTGTATGTGAGCCCTCTATACCTGTAGACGTACACAGGTAAAAAACAACAAATGAGCATTCTGAAGCCAGGTAGAATCGTGAGCACTATAAAGCCAAATAGTAGGTAGCACAAGTGATATTGAGAATAAGTGATACTGATGGAACCTTATTATGATTATGGCAGAAAGCGACAAAATGGCAGGATTAAATGCATATAAAATGAATGCACGCCTTTACGAAAAAAAGGTGTCTGTACCAAAGAAAAATCATGAATTCAGTGCCTTTCTGGAAGCACCTAGGCGGGGTTATCCAGTTCCAGCGAGTTTAAACCTTGGTCTGGCGCTGAAAATGCAGACTGAAAAGTATTTGCCGGCATCCAAAACCCCTACTTATTACACTCACACCACCTATTGGCGGAATTTCGCGTTTTGCGCTCCGAAAACCACAATCTTGCGTGTTTCTCGGCGTTTTGAACTCACAACTGCGTAATCCGCTAAAAGGCAGGCAGGCACGGGAATCTTTGGACTATCGAGGCAAAAGCACCTGATCTTTTCGTTTCGAAAATTTCCGCATTTTGCAAAACCAGAAATCTCTTTTCCGTGTCTTTTGTGTGTTTCGCACAAATTTCCCGCAACAAACAAAATGATTTCTCTGCATGAACCCGGAACGGATTACCCTCATTCACACCCTTCCTTGGCATACTTGTAAACTTCTTATTCCTCTCTCAAGCCTCTAAACTCATCATTTCTTCCTTCCACTACCTCCAAGCGCCCAATTATCGTTGTAACCTTCATTCCCTGCCCTCGAGATATGTCTTTCAAGCAAATAGCATCCTCGTTTATTAGGCCTAACCCAGTTTGCAGTCATTGGTATTCCTAAATTCGCTTCTGTGTCATATGATCAAGATTTCACAGCCTTAATTTTGTTTTCATTCTCTCAATCTTTACGAATAACCAAATGCGCATCTGGTTCTCATACCCGATTCTCCATTAGCTGTTTGTTCTAAATCATACACCGCTTCATAGATTACATTGTCGAAATTCACATTTGGGTCAGTCTCCTCAAGAAGCTCAGGATCTGTATTCTGCAGCGCTGCGAGAACTGGACGTTTTGAAAAAGAACATTTTCGAAAAGACTTCAGAAAATCCTAACAATGAATTCAGTCTTGTATTTTTCGGAACAAAAAATACAAGTTCTTGAAGCCAAAGAATTTGCGCAGAGTTTTCCCCCAATCGATAAAACCTCTGCGCTGAAAAAGTTCAAAAAAAAAAAAGAAATCAGAATCACTAATAAAAACAGCGATGTTTGTTGGCACAAAAATTCCTGATAATGAATCAAAATGCCAAAAGTTTTCAAAAAAAATCCAATAACGTCATTCGTTCGTAAATATACCTTGGCTGCCTCCTCGTCGAAGAATCCTTGGTGCCTGGATCCCATTCTCACCTCGCATACGAAGAGAACGGAGGTGTTCTGCTTCCATTGCAGCGCGCATCCTCTCCTGCTCAACGATTTCTGAAAAAAAGAAAGCCTAATCCAGTTTCCAAAAGACTCTAAATGGTTTCAATTACTCACCTCCATAGCGTCGAGTTCCCAAGGTGTTAATCGCAGCCGAAGGCCTCATCTTCACTGCGTTGACGCAATCTTCCGAGATTTCATCAGAAGTTTCTAGAAAGACGGGCTGCATAAAACCGAGCGGAATTTGCGCGTAATTAGGATTCGTGTTTCGCTCACGATCAAAAAACAGTCAACAAACAGGTGTTAAGTCAGGCAGAAATCAAAAATGGAGAATCAAACGAGAAAAGAGCGCTACTCAAGAGAAAACCTGAACAATTCATATATTGCGCGTGATTTCCGGTGTGTCTCTGTCCGTGAGTGCAGACTATTTCACAATTCACGTTGACACCGAAAATCACGCGCAAATCGGGGAATCCTACGAAAACAAACTACTCGGGGCTTTTCGAGTGGAATCGCGGGTAATATTTAGTGTTGCGTTTCAGTAGTACAGACGATAAAAAAAGGCAACACAGAGGGGCTGAAGCACTCGGGAATCAAAAACATTGCAAAATAACAAAAAATCCGATTCCAATACCAGAACGAGAAGAATTCAAATATCACGCGTGATTTTCGGTGTGTTTCTGTCCGTAAGTGCAGACTATTTCACAATTGAGGTTGACACCGAAATTCACGCGCAAACCGGGAATTTCTGTAAAAACGTGATACTCAGAGCTTTTCTAGTGGAATCGCGGGTAAAATTCGGTGTGTTGTGTTCCGTTACTGCGGATGATATCACATATTTGAAAAATATCTGCAGAGTTATTGCTGCACACGCGCATTTGGTTTCAAGACATGGCCGGTTCCTGAAAAAAACCAGAACAATTCGGATTTCCGCTTCAGTCCACTTGAGAATGCGTGGAATTATTTAATATTCGCAGAAAATCTGTTCAATCATCCGAATTAGATGGATATTTGGGAAAAATATAGAAATACCGCTATTAATCATACTAATTTAATTATGTTGCATTCGGATGGTAATTCAATTCACTCTGGCTGGTCTTGTTATTCGTTTCAGAGGTCAAAATGTCGGAACAGCAGTTGAAATTTCGTCCATATCTTGACTTGGGGAAGCGGCGATGCTAGAATGATATCTTGATCACGAAAACCGAATGCTTTCTCTGTAGAAAACACAATGGTAGAGGTAGAGAAACGATCTTTCCTCACTCAAGATAGAGAGATAAATGCTGCGTTGCGGCTTCCTAGAGATACGATTCCAACCATATATACTGAACGTAGGTCGAAATTCAGAAGGATTTAAGGCAAAGCCATGGTGTTATATGATAACTAAAAGCACTAATAACCATGATTGAATGGAGAAATTGGGAGGAACGTGGTAGAGAAGACTGATCCGACTTGTTACTGAAAGGAGGCATGGCTTGCTTTCTTGCGGCCTCGGCCGTTAATTATCACCTGCGGTCATACGGTCTGGGAGGCCGTTGCCATCAAATGCGCCCTTTATTGGTAACGGGCCTCGCACGCATGGTCATTAAACCACTACTGTATTCGCTATGGAGTTTTATTAATGTTCGAACACAGAGTATACAATTACAGTATAGGGGGTTCAATGACAATATACTAAGCACTCAAGTACAAAATTTAACATGTAATTGTTAAGTCTCTGTAGAGCTTCGATTTCGGCTTTAAACCCTACCTTATGGTGTTTTTTTTTAGAGTTCGTTCATGTGGGATTAAATTTTCATTTAAAATTCTGATTGTGATAAAAAAATACATGGAGTATTGTATTTTACGCAATGAGGTGTCCCGATACCAATACCGTTTACTGTGATTTAGGGTGGTTCGGCATGTTTCAAACAAATCAAATTCAGGCCTTTTCGGATTAATCCAGCTGTGATTTTCTCGATCCAAGTATATCAAAATTCTATTAAAGCCTATCCTCACAACATCTACTAATTAGTTTCGTTATCCGTCACCAAACCAGTCAAAACCAACCCAACAAATCTGGATTGCTACATTCTTTCAATTGTTCCATCCATCGATGAAGCGCTAATACCAATAACGAATACGAATAGAAGCTTACCAAGCTGATGAAAGAAGCACATTACTACAACATTAACTCATATATAAACCGATAAAAGTGAAACAATGAAAGAAATGAAGGCAACGCCACGCCTTGAAAACTGCGGTGATTCGAACTGCGGCAGTACGCGCCGCGTCGCCGAGCGCTGCGGCTTTGCCTGCGGTCAAGTGGTTTCTGAATGCGGTCCGACCGCTTATTAAGCGGCCCGACCGCTTGCATAGTTGTGCCTGCGGTCCAACAGCGACGCGCTATCGTTGCGGTTGGTCTTAATTCGAGAAGTTGCCTGCGGTCAGATTTCTCCATTGTCTGAGTAGATAGGTATCGGTGTCATACTGATTGGGCGAAAATCGCTGACTAATAGTTGTGCAGGCTTCTTTAGAATTCCAGTGACTAGGGCATTTTCCATACCTTAAAAACCTTTCCCAACATTAGGGAAACGTTGAACAGGTGCGCCAGAGGCTTGGAAAGAGCGAGAGCACATTTCCTAAACACAAAAGAAGGAATGCCGTCAAATGGTTCTGAAATTGACGGTTTTAACGCTTTAAGTAGCTTCAAAACTTCATTTGGATGGAAATAGATGCTATCGAACGTGGAATGAGCGTATGAAATATCATTCGAAACTGAGCGAAAATCGCAGTCAGCATTCGAGAAAAAAGTGTCCTAAGACGCTAGCATTACTTGCATCAGTACTACATTGTTCACTGCTAGTGTCACAGATTACCGGCATCTCTACTTTTGTTTTAATTTTATCTTGAAAATAAACATGGAGATATATCATACAAGCACACGAGGCAAGCCTGCGCTCTCGATTAGCCCAAAACTTTCGGAGGTGATAGTCGATACCATGAGAAACTCTTTTATAACACGGATCAGATAGAACACTCATCGAGTTACTCGAAAACACCCTCCGTTTTTGTGATAAAAGATTTTCAATATGAAGGGGGAATTTCGTACAGCGAGGTTTCCTTGTTTTGAATGGAACATTCCGGGCAAGTATTTCGTATAAAATATTGCAGAATCTTTGGTACAACTCCGCACAGGAACTATACCTGTCAAATCCATTCAACCAGTGAACCAGCGGCAAACATAAGTAGAGGGAATCAAAATCAGCATTCAAAGAATCAGGCAGTGGTAGCATAATTGAGGACGGAGAAGAGGAAAACGCATTTATATCGAAATTAATTACGGGGTGGTCAGAGGTAGAAAAAGGGGAGAGAACATTCACACTGCTGACGATCGGTACTGAAGTGGGAATAATATCAAGTGTTGTCATTGTGCGTAGGTGTATCAACAACTTAATTGAAACCGGAGTCGCTGAAAAAAATCAAAGAAATCAGAAGATGATGATCCATGAGGTATGGAATTAAGTCAATCGACATTTAGGTTGAAATCTCCAAGAAGAACAGTCCGACTCTTCGTAGAACAGAATTGGGTGAGCAAATCTATAAGTTTGTCATCGTCACTGTTGAGCGAACATGGAGGTCGGTATTCAAGCAGAAAACGGATCTTCGAAAGGTTATTCGGACAAAAGAGCTCTACGCACAACACTTCAGGCTTCATACCGGGATCAGCTGATAAAACTTGCGATAGCAGAGTGTTTTTCAGAATGCAACAAACTCCTCCTCCTCTACCCCCCCCCCACGGTCAAGGCGGTGAATTTCAAGAGGCAAATTACCGATAATTGCGGAATCACGAATTTCCGATTTAAGCCATGTTTCAGTCACAAAAACAATATCGGGTTTCTTGGAAATCAGAAAGTGTTGAAGATGATGGACTTTATTCACTAAGCTGCGTGAATTAAATAAAAAAACAGATAGAGGAGCCTCCTCTCCGTGTCCACTCATGCGTTTCCCTGATCATATTCACCTCTGAGTTCTGAAACCTTGGTGAGCTTACCGCGGTAGACGACCCACTCACCATCGATCTTGCTCTTATTCCTCTCCTTGGCCATCTGTCTCAGTTCATAGTCCCGCTGTCTTTTCTCAGCCGTCATGCTTCGACGGACAAATATGCTCAGAACTCAGAACTACGAAGCAGACGCGCATTGGCGAAAGCTCTTCTCCAATGAAAGATAGAAGGCAGAACGACCTTGACGAGTCGAGGCCGCTTCTTGTCCGGTTTACCCATGCGAAAAATCTCAGTAGGCCTACAACCGATCTGCAAAACCTTCAAAATTCCGGTCACCTTTTCACCGAGGTCCTCATCACATTTATGAGGCAGTGATCCCTCAGGACACTTCGATACCTGCAAACAAGATACTTCTCGAGCGCTTCTCAGATTCGAAAAAATCTGAGACCATCTTAGAAAGTTTCACTGTCAGTGCCGCCAGCATGCTTGCAATTATCGGATCTGTGTTTCGTTCAACGATGCTCTTCAATAGATCATTTGCCGTCATTTTTGAGAAATCGGCATCACCAGAGTCATTTCCGGAACTAGAAGCTGCAGAAGGCACTTGCGGATTGGGTGTAGTGTCGACTGGAGCAATCGTGAACTTATTATAATATTCTTGAAACAATTCGCAAAATGGGTACAGCGAAAACTGAGGAGAGTACTTCATGAAGGAAAGAATTTATTGCAATCTTGATAAAAAAATTTTCGGCTAATGATTGCGAGCATTTACGATGATCTTAAAGATTAAGACAGTCGGGCGCTTGAGTTAGACACGGCCCTTTACATTCTATACTACAGACAATTTCATTTCTTCATTTTGCATTACAAAGTCCTTCTGTCGGACTGCACGTTGTGTTGCAGCCTTTGCACGGTTCGCCTATTGTGTAGATGAGTCCACCTCTCACGTTGCCTCTGAAAAACCTTAAGTTTTTACTCTGTCTATAATCCTATTACTGCTTGTATTCCCGTTAGAGTTGCATTCTCAGCATATTCGTCTCAGGTAAATTGAGGACTTTTTTTAATGTTCACTTCTCCAAAACCGAATGAATGTTAATAGCAGGGTTTCCGATGAAAACGTCGTTTAATATCTCCCATGAAAGTGTATTACTGATCTTGATTGCAGCGAAACTAAGAGCCAGTTTCTCAAAATTTTGAACGATTGTTTTTTCGACCAACCAGATTTTTGGGATTTCTGATCAATGGCGTTTCCGAATAACTGGAATTATCAGATTCTCTGTAGTAGACGGCCGAGCTGCTGCAGACGA
The DNA here is from genome assembly GCA_029168955.1 of Aplectana chamaeleonis. Taxonomy (NCBI): domain Eukaryota; kingdom Metazoa; phylum Nematoda; class Chromadorea; order Rhabditida; family Cosmocercidae; genus Aplectana; species Aplectana chamaeleonis. The sequence continues at coordinate 1,033,121 of JAPDOI010000251.1, read as the reverse complement.
GTGAACTAATACTTTATTAGTCTTTGAAGAACTGTCACTAGCAATAATAGTTGAGGCGCCCTCTTAAGTACGGTTGGCGGTTCCGAGTAGAACGTCGCGGTTGTTGACGCGCAGAATGCGATCTCAATGCATCGGTGGTTGTGGTGCAGCAGTTGAGGACTTTTGTTGAACAGCGGCAAGTCATATACTTCCAAATGTTTGTTCGTTATTGCTGTGTCATCTCTTGGTCGTAATTGATTGATGTGGCGCTTCTACTGCTCAGATCCGCAGCGCACTATGCAGGTAGAGCTCCCGGTACGACTGACAATGATACCAGGTGCCGAAGAACGTTTCTGAGTGCGGTAGTCTTTCGCCTTCACAGCGTCGCAGACATCGAATTGAAGACTTCGACCACCATGTTAACGGCTGACTTGCTGCTCCATCTTGACGTCTCTTAATCCATGAGTAATGTTACTGGGAGACAGCAGGTCGAGTTCGACTCGCGATCGTCGTCCAAAGAAGTTTTCGGCAGAGGAAAGTTGGTTTGGTCCAGATGGACACGGCGTCGATCGGAATGCCATGAGAAACGTTTGGAGAGCATTCGGCGTAGATCCCTCCCGGTTCAACTTTGCGAGTTCCCGCTTGAAAGTATCTACGAAGCGTTCGGCTTGTCCGTTGCTTTGTGAGTCAAAAGGTGGCGTAAGAAGATAAGAATGCCTCGAGAACGGCAAAACGTTGCAAGCTGTGCGGACGTGAATCGCGTACCGTTATCAGTGACAAGAGTTCCCGGCCTACCGAACTGTGCGAAGATCTTCTCCATCGTTAGAACAGTGGCAGATGACGTGATCGATGTCATCTAAACGATTTTTTGACCACTTAGAATACGCATCTACTTTGATCAAGTAGAACTGTCTTCCTAGCAGGCCGGCGAAGTATGCATGTACTCCTGTCCACGGAGACACCGATTTCGGCCAGAACTGCAAATCAGCTTTTACAGGATCTTTGGGAGCTGTGGCACACTTGCTGTGCTGCATTTCCTGACGGGAGCTTCAATGATCCTATCCAGTGTCGGCCAATAGACGTGAATTCGTGCCAGCCTTTGCACCCTTGTCTGTCCAGGATGGGCCATGTGGAGCGTCGAGAGCACATGACGTTGTAGTGGTTCTAGAATCACTAGTCTAAAAGCAGTGATGAGACAGTAGTTCATGTCTGTCAACGTGTCTCGGCGATTGCAGTAGTGCCACAAAGGAGAATCGCGGTTGAGCTTGGGCCAGCAACCAGATTTTGTGTAGTCGACCACTTGCTTGGTTAGACCATCCGCTAGCGTAGCGGTCCGTACACTTCCGAAAGAAGCTGAAAGATGACGACAGTTGTCCGCGAACTTGACTGTGATATCCTCATCAACAACGGCTATCACGTAGTCTTCCGAATCGAGAGAATACGATGATATGAGACGTGAAAGAGCATCAACTTGTCCAAAATCTCTCGTGTTGACGTACTCAGCCGTGAAGTCATAGTTGAGTGCTGTAGTGGCCCAACGTTGGAGACGGTTGGCATACTGGTAATCCTTTCCCGCTCACAAACGTCAAAAGGAGCGGTCTGTGGTCAGTCTTCAACGTGAAGTGACTTCCATGCACAAAACCGTGGAATTTCTGCGCGACAAGGATGAGAGCGAGCGCTTCTTTTTCTAACTGGCTGTAATTTTTCTGCGCGGAGGTGAATCAACGACTTGCGTGGCACATGACCTTCTCGGATAGATTTGCGAAGCGATGTGACAGTGTTGCTCCGATCCCGTAGTTTGAAGCGTCTGCAGCCACAATGATTGGTAGACTCGGATCGAAATGGGTCAGCAGTAGATCTGAGTCAAATGTTGCTTTGATTTTGCCGAAGAGTGATTCGCGTTGCGGTGTTCACGTATAAACGGCCTACTTATTTGTAAGGCATCCAACGGTTTGCGTGGATTGTGCATATCTTTGACGAATGTTCCATAGAAGTTGACGAGCCCGAGGAGAGCGGGGAGCTGACTTATGTTCCTCGGTGATGGCATCTCCGGATCGCTCTGATCTTTGCAGTATCGGGACGGCATCTCTGAGCGTTTATGAAGGATCCCAGACAAGTGATGTCAGACAGCAAAACAAGCACTCCTCCAGCCAAGCACGGGATTCATGGTCTTAGATCCTCTGGAACACGACTTCGAGGCGACTGTTGGGTACCTCGATGGTGCTACGCGTGACCAGTATGTCGTCGAGGTATGCAGCAGTTCCTTCAAGGCCAGCAGTCCGAGCATCGATATGCTGCTGGAAGATGCCTCGAGCAGGCTTGACTTCAAAAGGTCGTCGATTGAAGCGGTATAATCCTCTGTGAGTGCTTGCATTCAGCAGAGATTATGAGTCGTCGTCCACTTTCAACTGAATGAACGCTTCAGCGAGATCAAGCTGCGAGAAGTGTCGATCTCCATTCAGCTTTGTGAAGATGTCATCCGATGTTGGAAGTGGGTGCTGGTGCTGCTCAAGCGCATCATTCAATCCTGTTGAGGACTGTGCACAGAGTCGAATTGTTCCATTCTTCTTCTGAATGGTGACCATGGGTGCTGCCCTTATTGAGCGATCTACGGGCGCTAACACGTTGGCAGCCACCAGAGGGCCGATTCCTTGCGTGATACGCGGCAGAGCAGCGAACGGAACAGGCCTAGCCTTGCGAAATATAGATTTGGCAACGGACTTCAGCATGAGTTTTGCATGCTTTGTGCATCGCCCTATCCTGATGCAAACACTGCGTCGAACTGCGTCTTCAAGTGAGCAGTTAGTGTTTGATGCAGTGTAGAGAGATTCGATGATAAGGATATGTTGCAAATGGAGCCCTCAGCCAGATGACGTTGCAGCGGCTCGTGTTGCGCTATCCAGTCAATACCCAACAAAGAAGCAAAGTCCGCAACGTAGCATTTACCCTGTCCTGTTTGCCCATCAATGTCGAAGTAGCATTCGCACCTCCCGCAATCCTTCATCGAGTTGTGGTTGGCGGACTTTAGAGTGACGAGTAATAGCGACAACTTCGGTTGGCCAAGTCGAGACGCATCCGTATCTTGGTACCATTTATCTGTACCTCTCGATAGATACGATTGACTGGAGCGACGTCTGATAACGTAGAGGGGATAACCACCTTGTTCTTTTGTCGTTTCTTCGTTTTCGGATTCGGTGTTTTCTTCGTCTTAAGACTTATGCAGAATTCTCTTTTGTGGCCAATGGCTTTGCAGACAAGACACGCTTTGCTGATGAACGTGCAGTCTTTTCCCCAACGATTTTCTCCACATCGGAAACATGAAGAAGGCCGTTCACGACCCCGACCTGTCTTCGTGTTGACAGCACTGATGCTGGATCGTGGCAATGATGTTGACTGTTCGGGAAGGGCAGCGTCTTGTCGAATATCAATTAACAGCTGAATCTTAGATGCGACGTCATTCAACGGAGTCTTGTAGATAGTTCTCCATCTTGCGCAAAGCACGGGCACGGATATCGGCACCCGTTGGAGAGCCGAGTCCACAGATCCACACGAAACTTCGTTCGCTCGGGAGTGACATCATTGAATTCTGCCATTTCATGCCGTCGATTGACAAGTCCTGTGTAGTCGCGAAGCGTTTCACCATCACGTTGCCTTTGCAGATAGGCGTAAAGACGTGCGAATTCAGAGTTTTCACAGTATCCGACAAGGACACATCAGAAGCTTCGAGAGGCAGAACGTGGCTCGTGAAGCGTGCGTACGTCGCAGCATCCAGCTTGGAGACTATCAATCTGGCTCTGCCAGAGTCGTCTAGGGTGACGCCATCTTTGAAAATGACGTCTTCGTATCGATTGTACCACAATTCGAAGGCCTTGCCATTGTCTGGATCGTATACGAACTCAGGCAGGCGCGTCGACAATGAGTTTGTGACGAACTCTGTGGCAGAGATTGGAGCGGTCGAGGCAGTTGTGCATATGTTAGAGATCATGCCTTTCATGCAAGTCATCATCTCGTTGAACATCTTCAGCTGAGACTTGGCTTGAGCTCCCATCATCTTATGGAGCGTTTCAGCGTCATGTCTAGATTCTGACGTGTGAATGTTGCACGTTAACGATGCTCGTTTTGAGATCTGGATCAGATCTGGCACTCTACCACGAGTTGAACCTGTTCGAGGGTCAACGTCGAGATGGCTGAGCGATTTGATCTATGTTAGGCGTCGATCGGCTGATACAGGTAGGAGACCTGTGTTGGTCAGCGGTGCCGGCAGGAACTCGACCGGGCTCAAAAAATGAGCCAGGGTTGCTCGATCAGCTGTCCGACCAGGATCTGAGCGAGATCCCGGATGATTGGGTGAAGTTGAGCTTTGATCCTTGATCCTGATCTCTTGTAGTTGCAGACGACCGAGCTGCTGAAGACGAGTGAAGTAATAGTTTTCCAGTCACTGAAGAACTGTCACTCACAATGATGGTCGGAGCGCCCTCCTAACTACATCGCAGCCGGCGCAGATTTGACGGGCTTGGCTAACATAGCGATTACGAGAGGCTTTGCAGAACAACATTGGCAGTGAAGGGTCACAATGGTCATAGAGTATGTGAACACAACATATCGCAACTAGGGTTATCATTGTTCCTACAAAATTTTTGAATACATATACGAGTTTGCGACTACTTCGAATTTTTAGAATACCGGGTAATCGAGAAGTCGAATGACTCTATGTCGACCGTTTCAGTTGATTTCAGGACCCTATGACTCGACCTAACAATCCACAGTTTTTGCCGTCCCCCACTTTGAGAAGAAACCCCCAATGTCAGAAGAGCCCGGTGGTGGAGAAATGCTGCTGGAAGGACACTTAACCCTCCGCTTGAATGGAACTTATTTTTGTTTCAATCTATGTCTCGATTTGTTGTTTTCGGAAAAGTCATCAGATTCATTGATGGACACTCCCGTACAATTAGAAATCTAAAATAGAGCTCAATGGTTTCGTTCAGAATGCATGCGGCGGCGATTTTAGCTCCCTTTTTAAACACCTCCCTTCGCATTCGCTTTTTCGAATCTGAGAAATGAATTGAGTTTCTGATGAAGATTGCTAAAATTGAAGCTCTTATAGAAGAGTTCGCGAAAAAAATTTTCCACGGTGCCAAACAGTATGCAAGTGCGGTTCGCAGCTGCACAGCGCAGTGTGTACCGTTTAATAGCGATATGAAAATGGAACCTGAAACCTTATTTTTGATTCAACTCCAGCAGTGATTATGCCGTAGAGCAGCGCTCTTTCCACCGTAAAAACTGAATCTGCTCTCAAATTTCAAGGAATTGAATTCGAGAAGAGTTTTTGGAAAATGACTCTAACAACACGGGAAAGCGCCGCTGAATGCATTCTGACAAAAACTTACGAGCGGTTTTGTATACTCACGCTGGTCCATAGTGGCAGACACCTAAAGTCCAGTCCTTGCAATGTTGGACCGCACACCCCAGACGGAAACTTCTGTCCCAGACCATCTGAAAACATTGACTTTCTGCTGCAAGATGCTTGTCGGTTTGAGAGCACAACCAGTGTACGACTCACTTGAGTATAGTGGCCGATGGTCTTGTTTTCTCGATTTATGTAAAGGTTCTCCGGCCCAACCCCATCTTTCTTCAGCTCTTGAAACCACGCTTCATTGGACTGGAAATAATAGATCATTCTGATTACTTTACCTTCTTTCGGCCCTATTTCTATTCCCTTGTTATCATAGTGAGCTCCTAAAAACACAAATCTTGAGGTGCGGGACACTTCTAGCACGCTCCGCAATTCTAAGAGAGAGAGCGGCGAGTCTTGTTTGAACATCATTACTTTCAGTTGAATCCTGCCATATTCAAAGCTCACAACTAGTCCTCGATCAAAATAGGGAGCTGGTGAGGTAGTAAACAGACTTTAACTCGAATAAGGGCAGTGTTCACGATGATTTTCACATAAAGCACTGCGTTGGATTCCAAGTGTTACCAAATTGCGAAAAACGGCTAGAAAAGCATTAAAGCGTCGTATTTCAGTGAGATTATTTTATAACATAGACTAGTTGTCCGGTTAGATGAACATGTCCATGGTGGTTGTCCCCGGTGGAAAATCCTCGGTTGTATAATAAACATATCAATATCTCATTCTACAATAACAACTGACAAAACAATTTTGTGCGAGAAAAAAGTACTGGGGTATAGACATCCATGCTTGCAAAAATAGCTTGCGTCTTGTGAAAACTTGGAGTTTAATGTCTTCGTAACACCGTAGATGCTTCTTTATGATGGAATATAAGCCCCACTCAGAAATGGTAAACTTCTAAACTGCGTTCCGCTCCAAAAGAGAAAGAATTATGGAACGCGAAGGGCATTGGCGGTAAAATACGAAGAGGGCTCAGAAATCCGCGTATTAAATCCAGAACAAACACTATGCCAACTTCGAAGTTAGCAGTCTTGCTTGACGTCAAAGTTTGATGAGATTTCTAACACCGCTAATTAGAAATGCCTCAAAGTTCATCACCCCGGCAGCTGCGTCGGCCAAGTCCGTGTTCCTGTATCCTGACCAGAGATTTTCTCCAAGTCCTGGCCTGCTTGCTTTCAGCGAATGGTTAAAATTACATTTTTCAGCATATCGCAACGCTGAAGCCTCCACATCGCAATCGTAGATCTGCAATGGAAAAATGCAGGGTGAGAGCAGAAACGAAATGGTATTTTTTCTTCTAGAATAACATGTTCTTTTTTATTCAGCATTCTGTTGTCCTATCATTATGGTCGATCTTCGGAACAAGAATGTTCTCGCATTTTATTCCCCCTTCCCATTTAAAAGCTAGATTTATTGAACTGTTTCCGAAGCTTTGTAACCTATGGCAATAAAGGAAAAAGGTAAACAATGATTTCAATTTATCAGAGATGATTTTCAAGAAGAGACGTTTTCTGGACGAGAAAATGCGATGAATAGCTTCTAGAGGCGAAGTTGTCGGAAAGTTTTTCGAAACATTGTCAGCGAAGCCCCTAAAAGCCTGAAAGTCAAATTTGAATGGATTCTTTCTTGCGAATACCCTATGCGCATATTGTGCTTATGTCAGAGAATTAATTGCTTACACGCAATCATTCTAAAAATCGTCCGGTGACATGTAAATACACACCTAAAATTTCACGCTAGTTTGAGTCCGTTAAACTTCGAAACCGTAGGGTGAGTACTGCACACCCGTTCAAAATTTTCAATTTTTTTCTGCAAGAAGTCCAATTATGGAGAAAGGTTTGTAGAAAAATATGACGACCGGTAGGAAGATTTACGGAATGTGGGTTCGACAATGCGCGGCGTAAAGGGAAAGAAGACAGTTGAATGTACCAACTATCTCAAACCAGCCGTCCTGCGGGCTCCGCCCGCCTGACGGCTGGCTGGGGGCTTCGCCCCCAGACCCTCGAATCTCCGCCTCCGGCGGAAATTATCAAGTTGTCTTGGCATATATAGAATCCGATCAGAAATTATTTTTCCCCAATATATTTTGTTGCATACATAAAGGTTGCCTGCCACTCATGTGGACACATGGAAAGGCGGACAGCGGTAATTTATAGCGAGAAAAGCAATAAATATGCTTCAGTTGTGCACGCACACAAAATCAATCCGAAGTGCGGCAAATCCTGTAGATTAGCGTTATCGAGCTCGTTTCAAAGACATTCTTCTTTCTGCGGCGTCCTGCGCATTGCTACGTAGTACCGCACACTTTCTACGGCGTCCAGAGCACCCCCCCCCCCTGAGGTCGCGCACACTTCCTACAGGCGCACACTTACATGAGTCCCGTACACTTTTTATGGCGTTCAGGGCACTCTTACATGGGTCCCGCACACTCTATGGCGTTTGGCGCACTCTTAAATGGGTCCCTCACACTTTCTATGGCGTCTGGTGCTCTCTAACATGGGTCCCGCACACTTTCTATGCCACCCGGCGCTCTCTAACGTGGGTACCGCATACTTTCTATGACGTCCGGCGCACTCTTACATGGGTCCTGCACACTTTCTAAGGCGTTCGGCGCACTCCTAAATGGGTTCCGTACACTTTCTATGGCGTTCGGCGCACTCTAACAATGGTCCCGCACACATTCTATGGCGTTCGGCGCACTCCTAAATGGGTTCCGTACACTTTCTACGGCGTCCGGCACACTCTAACATGGGTCCCGCACACTTTCTATGGCGTCCGGCGCGCTCTTACATGGGTCCCGCACACTTTCTGTGGCGTTCGGCGCACTCCTAAATGGGTCCCGCACTTTTTCTATGGCGTCCGGCGCGCTCTTACATGGGCCCCGCACACTTTCTATGGCGTTCGGCGCACTCCTAAATGGGTACCGTACACTTTCTATGGCGTCCGACACGCTCTTACATGGGTCCCGCACACTTTCTATGGCGTCCGGCGCGCTTGCATGGGCTCCGCACACTTTCTATGGCGTTCGGCGCGCTCCTAAATGGGTACCGTACACTTTCTGTGGCGTCCAGCACACTCTAACATGGGTCCCGTACACTTTCTATGGCGCCCGGCGTACTCTCACCTGGGTCTCGTACACTTTCTATGGCGTCCGGCGTACTCTAACATGGGTCCTGCACACTTTCTATGGCGTTCGGCGCACTACTAAAAAGGTTCCGTACACTTCCTACGGCGTCCGGCGCACTCTAACATAGGTCCCGCACACTTTCGATGGCGTCCGGCGCTCTCCTTAATGGGTTACGTACACTTTCTATGGCGTCCGGCGTACTCTAACATGGGTTCCGCACACTTTCGATGGCGTCCGGCGCACTCTTACATTGGTCCCGCACACTTTCTATGGCGTTCGGCGCACTCCTAAATGGGTACCGTACACTTTCTATGGCGTCCGGCACACTCTAACATGGGTCCCGTACACTTTCTATGGCGTTCGGCGCACTCCAAAATGGGTTCCGTACACTTTCTATGGCGTCCGGCGCACTCTTACATGGGTCCTGCACACTTTCTATGGCGTTCGGCGCACTACTAAAAAGGTTCCGTACACTTCCTACGGCGTCCGGCGCACTCTAACATAGGTCCCGCACACTTTCGATGGCGTCCGGCGCTCTCCTTAATGGGTTACGTACACTTTCTATGGCGTCCGGCGTACTCTAACATGGGTTTCGCACACTTTCGATGGCGTCCGGCGCACTCTTACATTGGTCCCGTACACTTTCTATGGCGTTCGGCGCACTCCTAAATGGGTTCCGTACACTTTCTACGGCGTCCGGCACACTCTAACATGGGTCCCGTACACTTTCTATGGCGTGCGGGGCGCTCTTACATGGGTCCCGCACACTTTCTATGGCGTTCGGCGCACTCCTAAATGGGTTCCGTACACTTTCTATGGCGTCCGGCGCGCTTGCATGGGCTCCGCACACTTTCTATGGCGTTCGGCGCGCTCCTAAATGGGTACCGTACACTTTCTGTGGCGTCCAGCACACTCTAACATGGGTCCCGTACACTTTCTATGGCGCCCGGCGTACTCTCACCTGGGTCCCGTACACTTTCTATGGCGTGCGGCGTACTCTAACATGGGTCCTGCACACTTTCTATGGCGTTCGGCGCACTACTAAAAAGGTTCCGTACACTTCCTACGGCGTCCGGCGCACTCTAACATAGGTCCCGCACACTTTCGATGGCGTCCGGCGCTCTCCTAAATGGGTTCCATACACTTGCTATGGCGTTCGGCGTACTCTAGCATGGGTCCCGCGCACTTTCTTCGGCGTCCGGCGAACTCTTGAATGGGTTCCGGACACTTTCTATGGCGTTCGGCGCGCTCCTAAATGGGTTCCGTACACTTTCTATGGCGTCCGGCGTACTCTAACATGGGTCCCGCACACTTTCTATGGCGTCCGGCGCACTCTTACATTGGTCCCGTACACTTTCTATGGCGTTCGGCGCACTCCTAAATGGGTTCCGTACACTTTCTATGGCGTCCGGCACACTCTAACATGGGCCCCATACACTTTCGATGGCGTCCGGCGCACTCTTACATTGGTCCCGCACACTTTTTATGGCGTCCGGCGTACTCTTACATGGGTCCCGCACACTTTCTCTGGCGTCCGGCGCACTCTTACATGGGTCCCGCACACTTTCTGTGGCGTTCGGCGCACTCCTAAATGGGTTCCGTGCACTTTCGATGGCGTCCGGCGCTCTTAAATGGGTCCCGCACATCTTCTTCGGCGTCGGGCGCACTCCTAAATGGGTACCGTACACTTTCTATGCCACCCGGCGCTCTCTAACGTGGGTACCGCATACTTTCTATGGCGTTCGGCGCACTCTTACATGGGTCCTGCACATTTTCTATGGCGTTCGGCGCACTCCTAAATGGGTTCCGTACACTTTCTATGGCATTCGGCGCACTCTAACAATGGTCCCGCACACATTCTATGGCGTTCGGCGCACTCCTAAATGGGTTCCGTACACTTTCTACGGCGTTCGGCACACTCTAACATGGGTCCCGCACACTTTCTATGGCGTCCGGCGCGCTCTTACATGGGTCCCGCACACTTTCTATGGCGTTCGGCGCACTCCTAAATGGGTCCCGCACACTTTCTATGGCGTCCGGCGCGCTCTTACATGGGCCCCGCACACTTTCTATGGCGTTCGGCGCACTCCTAAATGGGTACCGTACACTTTCTATGGCGTCCGGCACGCTCTTACATGGGTCCCGCACACTTTCTATGGCGTTCGGCGCACTCCTAAATGGGTACCGTACACTTTCTATGGCGTCCGGCGCGCTTACATGGGCCCCGCACACTTTCTATGGCGTTCGGCGCGCTCTAACATGGGTCCCGTACACTTTCCATGGCGCCCGGCGTACTCTCACCTGGGTCCCGTACACTTTCTATGGCGTCCGGCGCGCTCTTACATGGGCCCCGCACACTTTCTATGGCGTTCGGCGCACTCCTAAATGGGTTCCGTACACTTTCTACAGCGTCCGGAACACTCTAACATGGGTCCCACACACTTTCTATGGCGTCCGGCGCGCTCTTACATGGGTCCCGCACACTTTCTGTGGCGTTCGGCGCACTCCTAAATGGGTTCCATACACTTGCTATGGCGTTCGGCGTACTCTAGCATGGGTCCCGCGCACTTTCTTCGGCGTCCGGCGAACTCTTGAATGGGTTCCGTACACTTTCTATGGCGTTCGGCGCACTCCTAAATGGGTTCCGTACACTTTCTATGGCGTCCGGCGTACTCTAACATGGGTCCCGCACACTTTCTATGGCGTCCGGCGCACTCTTACATTGGTCCCGTACACTTTCTATGGCGTTCGGCGCACTCCTTAATGGGTTCCGTACACTTTCTATGGCGTCCGGCACACTCTAACATGGGCCCCATACACTTTCGATGGCGTCCGGCGCACTCTTACATTGGTCCCGCACACTTTCTATGGCGTCCGGCGTACTCTAACATGGGTCCCGCACACTTTCTCTGGCGTCCGGCGCACTCTTACATGGGTCCCGCACACTTTCTGTGGCGTTCGGCGCACTCCTAAATGGGTTCCGTGCACTTTCCATGGCGTCCGGCGCTCTTAAATGGGTCCCGCACATCTTCTTCGGCGTCGGGCGCACTCCTGAATGGGTTCCGTACACATTCTATGCCACCCGGCGCTCTCTAACGTGGGTACCGCATACTTTCTATGGCGTCCGGCGCACTCTTACATGGGTCCTGCACACTTTCTATGGCGTTCGGCGCACTCCTAAATGGGTTCCGTACACTTTCTATGGCGTTCGGCGCACTCTAACAATGGTCCCGCACACATTCTATGGCGTTCGGCGCACTCCTAAATGGGTTCCGTACACTTTCTACGGCGTCCGGCACACTCTAACATGGGTCCCGCACACTTTCTATGGCGTCCGGCGCGCTCTTACATGAGTCCCGCACACTTTCTATGGCGTTCGGCGCACTCCTAAATGGGTCCCGCACTTTTTCTATGGCGTCCTGCGCGCTCTTACATGGGCCCCGCACACTTTCTATGGCGTTCGGCGCACTCCTAAATGGGTACCGTACACTTTCTATGGCGTCCGGCACGCTCTTACATGGGTCCCGCACACCTTCTATGGCGTTCGGCGCACTCCTAAATGGGTCCCGCACACTTTCTATGGCGTCCGGCGCGCTTACATGGGCCCCGCACACTTTCTATGGCGTTCGGCGCGCTCCTAAATGGGTACCGTACACTTTCTGTGGCGTCCAGCACACTCTAACATGGGTCCCGTACACTTTCTATGGCGCCCGGCGTACTCTCACCTGGGTCCCGTACACTTTCTATGGCGTTCGGCGCACTCCTAAATGGGTTCCGTACACTTTCTACAGCGTCCGGCACACTCTAACATGGGTCCCGTACACTTTCTATGGCGTCCGGCGTACTCTAACATGGGTTTCGCACACTTTCGATGGCGTCCGGCGCACTCTTACATTGGTCCCGTACACTTTCTATGGCGTTCGGCGCACTCCTAAATGGGTTCCGTACACTTTCTACAGCGTCCGGCACACTCTAACATGGGTCCCACACACTTTCTATGGCGTCCGGCGCGCTCTTACATGGGTCCCGCACACTTTCTGTGGCGTTCGGCGCACTCCTAAATGGGTTCCGTACACTTTCTATGGCGTTCGGCGTACTCTAGCATGGGTCCCGCGCACTTTCTTCGGCGTCCGGCGAACTCTTGAATGGGTTCCGTACACTTTCTATGGCGTTCGGCGCACTCCTAAATGGGTTCCGTACACTTTCTATGGCGTCCGGCGTACTCTAACATGGGTCCCGCACACTTTCTATGGCGTCCGGCGCACTCTTACATTGGTCCCGTACACTTTCTATGGCGTTCGGCGCTTTCCTAAATGGGTACCGTACACTTTCTATGGCGTCCGGCACACTCTAACATGGACCCCATACACTTTCGATGGCGTCCGGCGCACTCTTACATTGGTCCCGCACACTTTCTATGGCGTTCTGCGCACTGCTGAATGGGTTCCGTACACTTTCTATGGCGTCCGGCGTACTCTAGCATGGGTCCCACGCACTTTCTTCGGCGTCCCGCGCACTCTTGAATGGGTTCCGTACACTTTCTATGGCGTCCGGCGTACTCTAACATGGGTCCCGCACACTTTCTCTGGCGTCCGGCGCACTCTTACATGGGTCCCGCACACTTTCTGTGGCGTTCGGCGCACTCCTAAATGGGTTCCGTGCACTTTCCATGGCGTCCGGCGCTCTTAAATGAGTCCCGCACATCTTCTTCGGCGTCGGGCGCACTCCTGAATGGGTTCCGTACACATTCTATGCCAACCGGCGCTCTCTAACGTGGGTACCGCATACTTTCTATGGCGTCCGGCGCACTCTTACATGGGTCCTGCACACTTTCTATGGCGTTCGGCGCACTCCTAAATGGGTTCCGTACACTTTCTATGGCGTTCGGCGCACTCTAACAATGGTCCCGCACACATTCTATGGCGTTCGGCGCACTCCTAAATGGGTTCCGTACACTTTCTACGGCGTCCGGCACACTCTAACATGGGTCCCGCACACTTTCTATGGCGTCCGGCGCGCTCTTACATGGGTCCCGCACACTTTCTATGGCGTTCGGCGCACTCCTAAATGGGTCCCGCACACTTTCTATGGCGTCCGGCGCGCTCTTACATGGGCCCCGCACACTTTCTATGGCGTTCGGCGCACTCCTAAATGGGTACCGTACACTTTCTATGGCGTCCGGCACGCTCTTACATGGGTCCCGCACACTTTCTATGGCGTTCGGCGCACTCCTAAATGGGTCCCGCACACTTTCTATGGCGTCCGGCGCGCTCTTACATGGGTCCCGCACACTTTCTGTGGCGTTCGGCGCACTCCTAAATGGGTTCCGTACACTTTCTATGGCGTTCGGCGTACTCTAGCATGGGTCCCGCGCACTTTCTTCGGCGTCCGGCGAACTCTTGAATGGGTCCCGCACACTTTCTGTGGCGTTCGGCGCACTCCTAAATGGGTTCCGTACACTTTCTATGGCGTTCGGCGTACTCTAGCATGGGTCCCGCGCACTTTCTTCGGCGTCCGGCGCACTCTTGAATGGGTTCCGTACACTTCCTACGGCGTTCGGCGCCCTCCTAAATGGGTTCCGTACACTTTCTATGGCGTCCGGCGTACTCTAACATGGGTCCCGCACACTTTCTATGGCGTCCGGCGCACTCTTACATTGGTCCCGTACACTTTCTATGGCGTTCGGCGCTTTCCTAAATGGGTACCGTACACTTTCTATGGCGTCCGGCACACTCTAACATGGGTCCCACACACTTCCGATGGCTTCCGGCGCTCTCTTACATTGGTCCCGCACACTTTCTATGGCGTTCGGCGCCCTCCTAAATGGGTACCGTACACTTTCTATGGCGTCCGGCGTACTCTAGCATGGGTCCCACGCACTTTCTTCGGCGTCCCGCGCACTCTTGAATGGGTTCCGTACACTTTCTATGGCGTCCGGCGTACTCTAACATGGGTCCCGCACACTTTCTCTGGCGTCCGGCGCACTCTTACATGGGTCCCGCACACTTTCTGTGGCGTTCGGCGGACTCCTAAATGGGTTCCGTGCACTTTCCATGGCGTCCGGCGCTCTTAAATGGGTCCCGCACATCTTCTTCGGCGTCGGGCGCTCTCCTTAATGGGTTACGTACACTTTCTATGGCGTCCGGCGTACTCTAACATGGTTCCGCACACTTTCGATGGCGTCCGGCGCACTCTTACATTGGTCCCGCACACTTTCTATGGCGTTCGGCGCACTCCTAAATGGGTACCGTACACTTTCTATGGCGTCCGGCACACTCTATCATGGGTCCCGTACACTTTCTATGGCGTTCGGCGCACTCCAAAATGGGTTCCGTACACTTTCTATGGCGTCCGGCGCACTCTTACATGGGTCCTGCACACTTTCTATGGCGTTCGGCGCACTCCTAAATGGGTTCCGTACACTTTCTACGGCGTCCGGCACACTCTAACATGGGTCCCGTACACTTTCTATGGCGTGCGGGGCGCTCTTACATGGGTCCCGCACACTTTCTATGGCGTTCGGCGCACTCCTAAATGGGTACCGTACACTTTCTATGGCGTCCGGCACACTCTATCATGGGTCCCGTACACTTTCTATGGCGTTCGGCGCACTCCAAAATGGGTTCCGTACACTTTCTATGGCGTCCGGCGCACTCTTACATGGGTCCTGCACACTTTCTATGGCGTTCGGCGCACTCCTAAATGGGTACCGTACACTTTCTGTGGCGTCCGGCACACTCTAACATGGGTCCCGTACACTTTCTATGGCGCCCGGCGTACTCTCACCTGGGTCCCGTACACTTTCTATGGCGTTCGGCGCACTCCTAAATGGGTTCCGTACACTTTCTACAGCGTCCGGCACACTCTAACATGGGTCCCGTACACTTTCTATGGCGTCCGGCGTACTCTAACATGGGTCCCGCACACTTTCGGTGGCGTCCGGCGCTCTCCTAAATGGGTTCCGTACACTTTCTATGGCGTTCGGCGCACTCCTAAATGGGTTCCGTACACTTTCTGCGGCGTCCGGCACACTCTAACATGGGTCCCGTACACTTTCTATGGCGTCCGGCGCGCTCTTACATGGGTCCCGCACACTTTCTGTGGCGTTCGGCGCACTCCTAAATGGGTTCCGTACACTTTCTATGGCGTTCGGCGTACTCTAGCATGGGTCCCGCGCACTTTCTTCGGCGTCCGGCGAACTCTTGAATGGGTTCCGTACACTTTCTATGGCGTTCGGCGCACTCCTAAATGGGTTCCGTACACTTTCTATGGCGTCCGGCGTACTCTAACATGGGTCCCGCACACTTTCGATGGCGTCCGGCGCACTCTTACATTGGTCCCGTACACTTTCTATGGCGTTCGGCGCACTCCTAAATGGGTTCCGTACACTTTCTACAGCGTCCGGCACACTCTAACATGGGTCCCACACACTTTCTATGGCGTCCGGCGCGCTCTTACATGGGTCCCGCACACTTTCTATGGCGTTCGGCGCACTCCTAAATGGGTTCCGTACACTTTCTATGGCGTTCGGCGCACTCTAACATGGGTCCCGCACACTTTCGATGGCGTCCGGCGCACTCCTAAATGGGTTCCGTACACTTTCTATGGCGTTCGGCGCACTCCTAAATGGGTTCCGTACACTTTCTATGGCGTCCGGCGTACTCTAACATGGGTCCCGCACACTTTCTATGGCGTCCGGCGCACTCTTACATTGGTCCCGTACACTTTCTATGGCGTTCGGCGCACTCCTAAATGGGTACCGTAAACTTTCTATGGCGTCCGGCACACCCTAACATGGGTCCCGTACACTTTCGATGGCGTCCGGCGCACTCTTACATTGGTCCCGCACACTTTCTATGGCGTTCTGCGCACTCCTAAATGGGTTCCGTACACTTTCTATGGCGTCCGGCGTACTCTAACATGGGTCCCGCACACTTTCTTCGGCGTCCGGCGCACTCCTGAATGGGTTCCGTACACTTTCTATGGCGTCCGGCGTACTCTAACATGGGTCCCGCACACTTTCTCTGGCGTCCGGCGCACTCTTACATGGGTCCCGCACATTTTCTTCGGCGTCCGGCGCACTCCTGAATGGATTCCGTACACTTTCTATGGCGTCAGGCGCACTTTAACGTGGGTCACGCACACTTTCTATGGCGTCCGGCGCACTCCTTACATGGGTCCCGTACACTTTCTATGGCGTCCGGCGCACTCTAACATGGGTTCCGCACACTTTCTATGGCGTCCGGCGCACTCTTACATTGGTCCCGCACACTTTCTATGGCGTTCGGCGCACTCTAAATGGGTACCGTACACTTTCTATGGCGTCCGGCACACTCTAATCATGGGTCCCGTACACTTTCTATGGCGTTCGGCGCACTCCAAAATGGGTTCCGTACACTTTCTCTGGCGTCCGGCGCACTCTTACATGGGTCCCGCACACTTTCTGTGGCGTTCGGCGCACTTCTAAATGGGTTCCGTACACTTTCTACGGCGTCCGGCACACTCTAACATGGGTCCCGCACACTTTCTTTGGCGTCCGGCGTACTCTAACATGGGTTCCGTACACTTTCTATGGCGTGCCGCGCACTCTAAATGGGTTCCGTACACTTTCTATGGCGTCCGGCACACTCTAACATGGGTCCCGTACACTTTCTATGGCGTCCGGCGCACTCTAACGTGGGTTTCGCACACTTTCGATGGCGTCCGGCGCACTCTTACATGGGTCCCGTACACTTTCTATGGCGTTCGGCGCACTCCTAAATGGGTTCCGTACACTTTCTACGGCGTCCGGCACACTCTAACATGGGTCCCCTACATTTTCTATGGCGTCCGGCGCACTCTTACATTGGTCCCGTACACTTTCTTCGGTGTCCGGCGCACTCTTGAATGGGTTCCGTAAACTTTCTATGGCGTCCGGCGTACTCTAGCATGGGTCTTGCGCACTTTCTTCGGTGTCCGGCGCACTCTTGAATGGGTTCCGTACACTTTCTATGGCGTCCGGCGTACTCTCACCTGGGTCCCGTACACTTTCTATGGCGTCCGGCGTACTCTAACATGGGTCCCGCACACTTTCTATGGCGTCCGGCGCACTCTTACATTGGTCCCGTACACTTTCTATGGCGTTCGGCGCACTCCTAAATGGGTTCCGTACACTTTCTACAGCGTCCGGCACACTAAAACATGGGTCCCACACACTTTCTATGGCGTCCGGCGTACTCTTACATTGGTCCCGCACACTTTCTATGGCGTTCGGCGCACTCTTAAATGGGTTCCGTACACTTCCTATGGAGTCCGGTGCACCCTAACATGGGTCCCGCACACATTCTATGGCGTCCGGCGCACTCTTGAATGGGTCCCGCACACTTTCTATGGCGTTCGGCGCACTCTAAATAGGTTCCGTACACTTTCTATGGCGTCCGGCGTACTCTAACATGGGTCCCACACACTTTCTATGGCGTCCGGCGCACTCTTACATGGGTCCCGCACACTTTCTATGGCGTTCGGCGCACTCCTAAATGGGTTCCGTACACACTTTCTATGGCGTCCGGCACACTCTAACATGGGTCCCGCACACTTTCTATGGCGTCCGGCGCACTCTTACATTGGTCCCGTACACTTTCTATGGCGTTCGGCGCACTGCTAACATGGGTTCCGTACACTTTCTATGGCGTCCGGCGTACTCTAACATGGGTCCCGCACACTTTCTATGGCGTCCGGCGCACTCTTGAATGGGTTCCGTACACTTTCTATGGCGTCCGGCGTACTCTAACATGGGTCCCGCACACTTTCGATGGCGTCCGGCGCACTCTTACATGGGTCCCGCACACTTTATATGGCGTCCGGCGCACTCCTGAATGGGCGCCGCACACTTTCTATGGCGTCCGGCGTACTCTTAAATGGGTCCCGCACACTTTCTATGGCGTCCGGCGCACTCCTGAATGGGTTCCGTACACTTTCTATGGCGTCCGGCGCACTCTAACATGGGTCCCGCACACTTTCTATGGCGTCCGGCGCACTCTTACTATGGGTCCTGCACACTTTCTATGGCGTTCGGCGCACTCTTAAATGGGTTCCGTACACTTTCTATGGCGTCCGGCGCACTCTTAACATGGTCCCGCACACTTTCTATGGCGTTCGGCGCACTCGCCCGAATGGGTTCCGTACACTTTCTATGGCGTCCGGCGTACTCTAACATGGGTCCCGCACACTTTCTATGGCGTCCGGCGCACTCTAAATGGGTTCCGTACACTTTCTATGGCGTTCGGCGCACTCTAACATCGGTCCCGCACACTTTCTATGGCATCCAGCGCGCTCTTACATGGGCCCCGCACACTTTCTATGGCGTTCGGCGCACTCCTAAATGGGTACCGTACACTTTCTATGGCGTCCGGCGCACTCTTACATGGGTCCCGCACACTTTCTATGGCGTTCGGCGCACTCTCTTAAATGGGTCCCGCACACTTTCTATGGCGTCCGGCGTACTCTAACATGGGTCCCGCACACTTTCGGTGGCGTCCGGCGCACTCTTATATGGGTACCGTACACTTTCTATGGCGTCCGGCACACTCTAACATTGGTCCCGCACACTTTCTATGGCGTTCGGTGCACTCTAACATGGGTCCCGCACACATTCGATGGCGTTCGGCGCACTCCTAAATGGGTTCCGTACACTTTCTATGGCGTTCGGTGCACTCTAACATGGGTCCCGCACACATTCTATGGCGTTCGGCGCACTCCTAAATGGGTACCGTACACTTTCTATGGCGTCCGGCACACTCTAACATGGGTCCCGTACACTTTCTATGGCGACCGGCACACTCTAACATGGGTCCCGTACACTTTCATGGCGTCCGGCGCACTCTTAAATGGGTCCCGCACACTTTCTATGGCGTTCGGCGCACTCTAAATGGGTTCCGCACACTTTCTATGGCGTTCGGCGCACTCATAACTGGGTTCCGTACACTTTCTATGGCGTCCGGCGCACTCTTACATGGGTCCCGCACACTTTCTATGGCGTTCGGCGCACTCCTAAATGGGTACCGTACACTTTCTATGGCGTTCGGCGTACTCTAACATGGGTCCCGCACACTTTCGATGGCGTCCGGCGCACTCTTACATTGGTCCCGCACACTTTTTATGGCGATCGGCGCACTCCTAAATGGGTTCCGTACACTTCCTACGGCGTCCGGCGCACTCTAACATGGGTCCCGCACACTTTCTATGGCGTCCGGCGCACTCTTACATTGGTCCCGTACACTTTCTATGGCGTTCGGCGCACTCCTAAATGGGTTCCGTACACTTTATATAGCGTCCGGTGCACTTCTAACATGGGTCCCGCACACTTTCTATGGCGTCCGGCGCACTTTCCATGGGTCCCGCACACTTTCTGTGGCGTTCGGCGCACTCCTAAATGGGTACCGTACACTTTCTATGGCGTCCGGCGTACTCTAACATGGGTCCCGCACACTTTCTGGGCGTCCGGCGCACTCTAATGGGTTCCGTACACTTTCTATGGCGTTCGGCGCACTCCTAAATGGGTTCCGTACACTTTCTATGGCGTCCGGCGTACTCTAACATGGGTCCCGCACACTTTCTATGGCGTCCGGTGCACTCACATTGGTCCCGTACACTTTCTATGGCGTTCGGCGCACTCCTAAATGGGTTCCGTACACTTTCTATGGCGTCCGGCACACTCTAACATGGGTCCCATACACTTTCTATGGCGTCCGGCGCACTCTAACATTGGTCCCGCACACTTTCTATGGCGTTCTGCGCACTCCTGAATGGGTTCCGTACACTTTCAATGGCGTCCGGCGTACTCTAGCATGGGTCCCGCGCACTTTCTTCGGCGTCCGGCGCACTCTTGAATGGGTTCCGTACACTTTCTTCGGCGTCCGGCGTACTCTAACATGGGTCCCGCACACTTTCTATGGCGTCCGGCGCGCTCTTACATGGGTCCCTCACACTTTCTATGGCGTTCCGCCCACTCCTAAATGGGTACCGTACACTTTCTATGGCGTCCGGCGCACTCTAACATGGGTCCCGCACATCTTCTTCGGCGTCGGGCGCACTCTACATGGGTCCCGTACACTTTCTATGGCGTCCGGCGCACTCTAACATGGGTCCCGCACACTTTCTATGGCGTCCGGCGCACTCTTACATGGGTCCCGCACACATTCTATGACGTTCGGCGCACTCCGAAATGGGTACCGTACACTTTCTATGGCGTCCGGCACGCTCTTACATTGGTCCCGCACACTTTCTTAGGCGTTCGGCGCACTCCTAAATGGGTTCCGTACACTTCCTAAGGAGTCCGGTGCACTCTAACATGGGTCCCGCACACATTCCATGGCGTCCGGCGCACTCTTACATGGGTCCTGCACACTTTCTATGGCGTTCGGCGCACTCCTAAAAGGGTCCCGCACACTTTCTATGGCGTCCCGCGCACTCTTACATTGGTCCCGTACACTTTCTATGGCGTTCGGCGCACTCCTAAATGGGTACCGTACACTTTCTATGGCGTCCGGCACACTCTAACATGGGTCCCGCACACTTTCTATGGCGTTCGGCGCACTCCAACATGGGTCCCGCACACTTTTTCTATGGCGTCCGGCGCACTTACATGGGCCCCGCACACTTTCTATGGCGTTCGGCGCACTCCTAAATGGGCACCGTACACTTTCTATGGCGTCCGGCACACTCTAACATGGGTCCCGCACACTTTCTATGGCGTCCGGCGCACTCTCACATGGGTCCCGTACACTTTCTATGGCGTTCGGCGCACCCCAAATGGGTTCCGTACACTTTCTATGGCGTCCGGCGCACTCTAACAATGGTCCCGCACACTTTCTGTGACGTTCGGCGCACTCCTAAATGGGTTCGGTACACTTTCTACGGCGTCCGGCACACTCTAACATGGGTCCCGCACACTTTCTATGGCGTCCGGCGCGCTCTTACATGGGTCCCGCATACTTTCTATGGCGTCCGGCACACTCTAACATGGGTCCCGTACACTTTCTATGGCGTCCGGCGCACTCTTACATGGGTCCCGCACACTTTCTATGGCGTTCGGCGCACTCCTAAATGGGTTCCGTACACTTTCTATGGCGTCCGGCACACTCTAACATGGGTCCCGCACACTTTCTATGGCGTTCGGCGCACTCTAAATGGGTTCCGTACACTTTCTATGGCGTCCGGCGCACTCTAACATGGGTCCCGCACACTTTCTATGGCGTTCGGCGCACTCCTAAATAGGTTCCGTACACTTTCTATGGCGTCCGGCACACTCTAACATGGGTCCCGTACACTTTCTATGGCATCCGACGCACTCTCACCTGGGTGCCGTACACTTCCTACGGCGTCCGGTGCACTCTAACATGGGTCCCGCACACATTCTATGGCGTTCGGCGCACTCTAACACGGGTCCCGTACACTTTCGATGGCGTCCGGCGCACTCTTATATTGGTCCCGCACACTTTCTATGGCGTTCTGCGCACTCCTAAATGGGTTCCGTACACTTTCTATGGCGTCCGGCGTACTCTAGCATGGGTCCCGTACACTTTCTATGGCGCCCGGCGTACTCTAACATTGGTCCCGCACACTTTCTCTGGCGTCCGGCGCCCTCCTAAATGGGTACCGTACCCTTTCTATGGCGTCTGGCACACTCTAGCATGGGTCCCGCACACTTTCTATGGCGTCCGGCGCACTCTTACATGGGTCCTGCACACTTTCTATGGCGTTCGGCGCACTCCTAAAAGGGTCCCGTACACTTTCTACAGCGTCCGGAACACTCTAACATGGGTCCCACACACTTTCTATGGCGTCCGGCGCGCTCTAACATGGGTCCCGCACACTTTCTATGGCGTTCGGCGCACTCTAAATGGGTTCCGTACACTTTCTATGGCGTTCGGCGCACTCTAGCATGGGTCCCGCGCACTTTTTATGGCGTCCGGCGCACTCTAAATGGGTTCCGTACACTTTCTATGGCGTTCGGCGCACTCCTAAATGTGGGTTCCGTACACTTTCTATGGCGTCCGGCACACTCCAACATGGGTCCCGCACAATTTCTATGGCGTCCGGCGCACACTTACGTGGGTCCCGCACACCTTCTATGGCGTTCGGCGCACTCTAACATGGGTCCCGCACACTTTCTTTGGCGTCCGGCGTACTCTAACATGGGTTCCGTACACTTTCTATGGCGTCCGGCGCACTCTTACATGGGTCCCGCACACTTTCTATGGCGTTTGGCGCACTCCTAAATGGGTACCGTACACTTTCTATGGCGTTCGGCGCACTCCTAAATGGGTTCCGTACACTTTCGATGGCGTCCGGCGCACTCTTACATTGGTCCCGCACACTTTCTATGGCGTTCGGCGCACTCCTAAATGGGTTCCGTACACTTCCTACGGCGTCCGGTGCACTTTACATGGGTCCCGCACACATTCTATGGCGTCCCGCGCACTCTGAATGGGTTCCGTACACTTTCTATGGCGTCCGGCGTACTCTGACATGGGTCCTGCACACTTTCTATGGCGTCCGGCGCACTCTTACATGGGTCCCGCACACTTTCTATGGCGTTCGGCGCACTCCTAAATGGGTTCCGTACACTTTCTTATGGCGTCCGGCACACTCTAACATGGGTCCCGCACACTTTCTATGGCGTCCGGCGCACTCTTACATGGGTCCCCGCACACTTTCTATGGCGTTCGGCGCCCTCCTAAAAGGGTTCCGTACACTTTCTATGGCGTCCGGCGCACTCCTAACATGTGGGTTCCGGTACACTTTCTGGCGGGTCCGGCGCACTCTTACACGGGTCCCGGGCACACTTTCTCTATGGCGTTCGGCGCACTCCTAACATGGGTTCCGCACACTTTCTATGGCGTCCGGCGCACTCTAACATGGGTCCCGCACATTTTCTGTGGCGTTCCGGCTGCACTCCTGAATGTGGGTTCCGCACACTTTCTATGGCGTCCGGCGCACTTAAATGGGTCCCGCACACTTTCTATGGCGTCCGGCACGCACTCTCAACATGGGTCCCGCACACTTTCTATGGCGTCCGGCGCACTCTCTTACATGGGTCCCGTACACTTTCTATGGCGTTCGGCGCACTCCAATGGGTTCCGTACACTTTCTATGGCGTCCGGCACACTCCTAACATGGGTCCCGTCCACTTTCTATGGCGTCCGGCGCGCTCTTACATGGGTCCCGCACACATTCTATGGCGTTCGGCGCACTCCTAAATGGGTTCCGTACACTTTCTATGGCGTCCGGCGTACTCTAACATGGGTCCCGCACACTTTCTATGGCGTCCGGCGCTCTTACATGGGGACCGCACATTTTCTTCGGCGTCCGGCGCACTCTAACATGGGTTCCGCACACTTTCTATGGCGTCCGGCGCACTCTAACATGGGTCCCGCACACTTTCTATGGCGTCCGGCGCACTCTAAATGGGTTCCGTACACTTTCTATGGCGTCCGGCGCACTCTAACATGGGTCCCGTACACTTTCTATGGCGTCCGGCGCACTCTTACATGGGTCCCGCACACTTTCTATGGCGTTCGGCGCACTCCTAAATGGGTTCCGTACACTTTCTATGGCGTCCGGCGCACTCTAACATGGGTCCCGCACACTTTCTATGGCGTCCGGCGCACTCTTAAATGGGTCCCGCACACTTTCTATGGCGTTCGGCGCACTCCTTAAATGGGTTCCGTACACTTTCTATGGCGTCCGGCGCACTCTAACATGGGTCCCGCACACTTTCTATGGCGTTCGGCGCACTCTAAATGGGTTCCGTACACTTTCTATGGCGTCCGGCGCACTCTAGCATGGGTCCCGCACACTTTCTATGGCGTCCAGCGCACTCTTACATGGGTCCCGTACAGTTTCTATGGCGTTCGGCGCACTCTTAAATGGGTTCCGTACACTTTATATAGCGTCCGGCGCACTTCTAAATGGGTTCCCCACACTTTCTATGGCGTCCGGCGCACTCTTACATGGGTCCCGCATACTTTCTATGGCGTCCGGCGCACTCTTACATGGGTCCCGCACACTTTCTATGGCGTTCGGCGCACTCTTAAATGGGTTCCGTACACTTTCTATAGCGTCCAGCGCACTCTAACATGGGTCCCGTACACTTTCTATGGCGTCCGGCGCACTCTTACATGGGTCCCGCACACTTTCTATGGCGTTCGGCGCACTCTAAATGGGTTCCGTACACTTTCTATGGCGTCCGGCGTACTCTAGCATGGGTCCCGCACACTTTCTATGGCGTCCGGCGCACTCTTGAATGGGTTCCGTACACTTTCTATGGCGTCCGGCGCACTCTAACATGGGTCCCACACACTTTCTATGGCGTCCGGCGCACTCTTACATGGGTCCCGCACACTTTCTATGGCGTTCGGCGCACTCTAAATGGGTTCCGTACACTTTCTATGGCGTCCGGCGCACTCTAACATGGGTCCCGCACACTTTCTATGGCGTTCGGCGCACTCCTAAATGGGTTCCGTACACTTTCTATGGCGTCCGGCGCACTCTAACATGGGTCCCGTACACTTTCTATGGCGTCCGGCGCACTCTTACATGGGTCCCGCACACTTTCTATGGCGTCCGGCGCACTCTAACATGGGTTCCGTACACTTTCTATGGCGTCCGGCGCACTCTAACATGGGTCCCGCACACTTTCTATGGCGTTCGGCGCACTCTAAATGGGTTCCGTACACTTTCTATGGCGTCCGGCACACTCTAACATGGGTCCCGCACACTTTCTATGGCGTCCGGCGCACTCTAACATGGGTCCCGCACACTTTCTATGGCGTTCGGCGCACTCTAACATGGGTACCGTACACTTTCTATGGCGTCCGGCGCACTCTAACATGGGTCCCGTACACTTTCTATGGCGTTCGGCGCACTCTAACATGGGTCACGCACACATTCTATGGCGTCCGGCGTACTCTAACATGGGTCCCGCACACTTTCTATGGTGTTCGGCGCACTCCTAAATGGGTTCCGTACACTTCCTACGGCGTCCGGCGCACTCTAACATGGGTCCCGCACACTTTCTTCGGCGTCCGGCGCACTCCTAAATGGGGTCCGTACACTCTCTACAGCGCCCGGCCCACTAAAACATGCGTCCCACACACTTTCTATGGCGTTCGGCACCCTCTTAAATGGGTCCCGTACACTTTCTATGGCGTTCGGCGCACTCATAAATGGGTCCCGTATACTTTCTATGGCGTTCGGCGCACTCTTAAATGGGTCCCGCACACTTTCTATGGCGTCCGGCGCACTCCTAGATGGGTACCGTACACTTTCTATGGCGTGCGGCGTACTCTAACATGGGTCCCGCACACTTTCTATGGCGTCCGGCGCACTCTAACATGGGTTCCGTACACTTTCTATGGCGTCCGGCGTACTCTAACATGGGTCCTGCACACTTTCTATGGCGTCCGGCGCACTCTAACATGGGTCCCGTACACTTTCTATGGCGTCCGGCGCACTCTAACATGGGTCCCGCACACTTTCTATGGTGTCCGGCGCACTCCTAAATGGGTTCCGTACACTTTCTATGGCGTCCGGCGCACTCTAACATGGGTTCCGCACACTTTCTATGGCGTCCGGCGCACTCTTACATGGGTCCCGCACACTTTCTATGGCGTTCGGCGCACTCTAACATGGGTTCCGTACACTTTCTATGGCGTCCGGCACACTCTAACATGGGTCCCGTACACTTTCTATGGCGTCCGGCGCACTCTTACATGGGTCCCGCACACTTTCTATGGCGTTCGGCGCACTCTAAATGGGTACCGTACACTTTCTATGGCGTCCGGCACGCTCTAACATGGGTCCCGCACACTTTCTATGGCGTTCGGCGCACTCCTAAATGGGTCCCGCACACTTTCTATGGCGTCCGGCGTACTCTAACACGGGTCCCGTACACTTTCTATGGCATTCGGCGCACTCCTAAATGGGTTCCGTACACTTTCTATGGCGTCCGGCGCACTCTAACATGGGTCCCGCACACTTTCTATGGCGTTCGGCGCACTCTAAATGGGTTCCGTACACTTTCTATGGCGTTCGGCGCACTCTAAATGGGTTCCACATTTTCTACAGCGTCCGGCACACTCTAACATGGGTTCCACACACTTTCTATGGCGTCCGGCGCACTCTCTTACATGGGTCCCGCACACTTTCTATGGCGTTCGGCGCACTCTTAAATGGGTTCCGCACACTTTCTATGGCGTCCGGCGCACTCTAACATGGGTCCCGCACACTTTCTATGGCGTTCGGCGCACTCTAAATGGGTTCCGTACACTTTCTATGGCGTCCGGCACACTCTAACATGGGTCCCGCACACTTTCTATGGCGTCCGGCGCACTCTTACATGGGTCCCGCACACTTTCTATGGCGTTCGGCGCACTCCTAAATGGGTTCCGTACACTTTCTATGGCGTCCGGCGCACTCTAACATGGGTCCCGCACACTTTCTATGGCGTCCGGCGCACTCCTAACATGGGTCCCGCACACTTTCTATGGCGTCCGGCGCACTCTAACATGGGTTCCGTACACTTTCTATGGCGTCCGGCGCACTCTAACATGTGTCCCGCCCACTTTCTATGGCGTCCGGCGCACTCTTACATGGGTCCCGCACACTTTCTATGGCGTCCGGCGCCCTCCTGAATGGGTTCCGTACACTTTCTATGGCGGTCGGCGCACTCTAACATAGGTCCCGCACACTTTCTATGGCGTGCGGCGCTCTAAATGGGTTCCGTACACTTTCTATGGCGTCAGCCGCACTCTAACATGGGTTCCGCACACTTTCTATGGCGTCCGGCGCGCTATTACATGGGTCCTGCACACTTTCTATGACGTTCGGCGCGCTCCCAAAAGGGTTCGGTACACTTTCTATGGCGTCCGGCGCGCTCCCAAAAGGGTTCGGTACACTTTCTATGGCGTCCGGCGCACTCTAACATGGGTCCCGTACACTTTCTATGGCGTCCGGCGTACTCTCACCTGGGTCCCGTACACTTTATATGGCGTCCGGCGTACTCTAAATGGGTTCCGTACACTTTCTATGGCGTCCGGCGCACTCTAACATGGGTCCCGTACACTTTCTATGGCGTCCGGCGCACTCTTACATGGGTCCCGCACACTTTCTATGGCGTCCGGCGCACTGCTAACATGGGTCCCGTACACTTTCTATGGCGTCCGGCGCACTCTACATGGGTCCCGCACACTTTCTGTGGCGTTAGGCGCGCTCCTAAATGGGTTCCCTGCACTTTCTATGGCGTTCGGCGCACTCCTAAATGGGTTCCGAACACTTTCTATGGCGTTCGGCGCACTCTTAAATGGGCACCGTACACTTTCTATGACGTCCGGCGCGCTCTTACGTGGGTACCGCACACATTCTATGGCGTTCGGCGCACTCCTAAATGGGTTCCATACAATTTCTATGGCGTTCGGCGCACTCCTAAATGGGTTCCATACAATTTCTATGGCGTCCGGCGTACTCTAACATGGGTCCCGCACACTTTCTATGGCGTCCGGCGCACTCCTAACATGGGTCCCGCACACTTTCTATGGCGTTCGGCGCACTCTAAATGGGTTCCGTACACTTTCTATGGCGTCCGGCGCACTCTAACATGGGTCCCGTACACTTTCTATGGCGTCCGGCGCACTCTAACATGGGTCCCGTACACTTTCTATGGCGTTCGGCGCACTCTAACATGGGTTCCGTACACTTTCTATGGCGTCCGGCGCACTCTAACATGGGTCCCGCACACTTTCTATGGCGTCCGGCGCACTCCTACATGGGTCCCGCACACTTTCTATGGCGTTCGGCGCACTCTAAATGGGTTCCGTACACTTTCTATGGCGTCCGGCACACTCTAACATGGGTCCCGCACACTTTCTATGGCGTCCGGCGCACTCTTACATGGGTCCCGCACACTTTCTATGGCGTTCGGCGCACTCTAAATGGGTTCCGTACACTTTCTATGGCGTCCGGCACACTCTAACATGGGTCCCGTACACTTTCTATGGCGTCCGGCGTACTCTAACATGGGTCCCGCACACTTTCGATGGCGTCCGGCGCACTCTTACATGGGTCCCGCACACTTTCTATGGCGTCCGGCGTACTCTAGCATGGGTCCCGCGCACTTTCTTCGGCGTCCGGCGCATTCTTGAATGGGTTCCGTACACTTTCTATGGCGTCCGGCGTACTCTAACATGGGTCCCGCACACTTTCTCTGGCGTCCGGCGCACTCTTACATGGGTCCCGCACACTTTCTGTGGCGTTCGGCGCACTCATAAATGGGTTCCGTGCACTTTCTATGGCGTCCGGCGCTCTTAAATGGGTCCCGCATATTTTCTATGGCGTTCGGCGCACTCCTAAATGGGTTCCGTACACTTTCTATGGCGTCCGGCGTACTCTAACATGGGTCCCGCACACTTTCTATGGCGTCCGGCGCACTCTTACATGGGTCCTGCACACTTTCTATGGCGTTCGGCGCACTACTAAATTGGTTCCGTACACTTCCTATGGTGTCCGGCGCGCTCTAACATGGGTCTTGCACACATTCTATGGCGTTCGGCGCACTCCTAAATGGGTTCCTTACACTTTCTATTGCGTCCGGCGTACTCTAACATGGGTCCCGCACACCTTCTACGGCGTCCGGCACACTCTAACATGGGTTCCGTACACTTTCTACGGTGTTCGGCGCACTCCTAACATGGGTCCCGCACACTTTCTATGGCGTCCGGCGCACTCTTACATGGGTCCCGCACACTTTCTATGGCATTCGGCGCACTCTTAAATGGGTTCCGTACACTTTCTATAGCGTCCGGCGCACTTCTAACATGGATCCCGCACACTTTCTATGGCATACGGCGCGCTCTTAAATGGGTCCCGCACACTTTCTATGGCGTTCGGCGCACTCCTAAATGGGTTCCGTACACTTTCTATGGCGTCCGGCGCACTCTAGCATGGGTCCCGTACAGATTCTATGGCGTTCGGCGCACTCTTAAATGGGTTGCGTACACTTTATATAGCGTCCGGTGCACTTCTAAATGGGTTCCCCACACTTTCTATGGCGTCCGGCGCACTCTTACATAGGTCCCGCACACTTTCTATGGCGTCCGGCGCGCTCCTGAATGGGTTCCCTACACTTTCTATGGCGTCCGGCGCACTCTTACATGGGTCCCGCATACTTTCTATGGCGTCCGGCGCACTCTTAAATGGGTTCCGTACACTTTATATGGCGTCCGGCGCACTCCTACATGGGTCACTTACACTTTCTATGGCGTCTGGCGCACTCTTACATGGGTCCCGCACACTTTCTATGGCGTCCGGCGCGCTCCTGAATGGCTTCCGTACACTTTCTATGGCGTTCGGCGCACTCTAACATGGGTCCCGCACACCTTCTATGGCGTTCGGCGCACTCCTAAATGGGTTCCGTACACTTTCTATGGCGTCCGGCGCACTCTAACATGGGTCCCGCACACTTTCTATGGCGTTCGGCGCACTCCTAAATGGGTTCCGTACACTTTCTATGGCGTCCGGCGCCCTCTAGCATGGGACCCGCACACATTCTGTGGCGTTCGGCGCTCTCCTAAATGGGTTCCGTACACTTTCTATGGCGTCCGGCGCACTCTAACATGGGTCCCTCACACTTTCTATGGCGTCCGGCGCACTCTAACATGGGTTCCGTACACTTTCTATGGCGTCCGGCGCACTCTAACATGGGTCCCGCACACTTTCTATGGCGTTCGGCGCACTCTAACATGGGTCCCGTACACTTTCTATGGCGTCCGGCGCACTCTTACATGGGTCCCGCACACTTTCTATGGAGTTCGGCGCACTCCTAAATGGGTTCCGTACACTTTCTATGGCGTCCGGCACACTCTAACATGGGTCCCGCACACTTTCTATGGCGTCCGGCGCACTCTTACATGGGTACTGCACAGTTTCTATGGCGTTCGGCGCACTCCTAAATGGGTTCCGTACACTTTCTATGGCGTCCGGCGTACTCTAACATGGGTCCCGCACACTTTCTATGGCGTCCGGCACACTCTAACATGTGGGTTCCGTACACTTCCTACGGCGTCCGGTGCACTCTAACATGGGTCCCGCACACATTCTATGGCGTTCGGCGCCGCACTCTTACACTGATCCCGTACACTTTCTATGGCGTTCGGCGCACTCATAAATGGGTTCCGTACACTTTCTATGGCATCCGGCGCGCTCTTACATGGGTCCCGCACACCTTCTATGGCGTTCGGCGCACTCCTAAATGGGTACCGTACACTTTCAATGGCGTCCGGCACACTCTAACATGGGTCCCGTAGACTTTCTATGGCGTTCGGCGCACTCCTAAATGGGTTCCGTACACTTTCTATGGCGTCCGGCGCACTCTAACATGGGTCCCGCACACTTTCTATGGCGTTCGGCGCACTCTAAATGGGTCCCGTACACTTTCTATGGCGTCCGGCGTACTCTAACATGGGTCCCGCACACTTTCTATGGCGTCCGGCGCACTCTAAATGGGTTCCGTACACTTTCTATGGCGTCCGGCGCACTCTAACATGGGTCCCGCACACTTTCTATGGCGTTCGGCGCACTCCTAAATGGGTTCCGTACACTTTCTATGGCGTCCGGCGCACTCTAACATGGGTCCCGCACACTTTCTATGGCGTTCGGCGCACTCCTAAATGGGTTCCGTACACTTTCTATGGCGTCCGGCGCACTCTAACATGGGTCCCGCACACTTTCTATGGCGTCCGGCGCACTCCTAACATGGGTCCCGTACACTTTCTATGGCGTTCGGCGCACTCTAAATGGGTTCCGTACACTTTCTATGGCGTTCGGCGCACTCCTAACATGGGTCCCGCACACTTTCTATGGCGTCCGGCGCACTCTAACATGGGTCCCGCACACTTTCTATGGCGTTCGGCGCACTCCTAAATGGGTTCCGTACACTTTCTATGGCGTCCGGCACACTCTAACATGGGTCCCGCACACTTTCTATGGCGTCCGGCGCACTCTTACATGGGTCCCGCACACTTTCTATGGCGTTCGGCGCACTCCTAAATGGGTCCCGTACACTTTCTATGGCGTCCGGCGCACTCTAACATGGGTCCCGCACACTTTCTATGGCGTTCGGCGCACTCTTAAATGGGTCCCGTACACTTTCTATGGCGTCCGGCGCACTCTAAATGGGTTCCGTACACTTTCTATGGCGTCCGGCGCACTCTAACATGGGTCCCGCACACTTTCTATGGCGTCCGGCGCACTCTACATGGGTCCCGCACACTTTCTATGGCGTTCGGCGCACTCCTAACATGGGTTCCGTACACTTTCTATGGCGTCCGGCGCACTCTAACATGGGTCCCGCACACTTTCTATGGCGTCCGGCGCACTCTAACATGGGTCCCGCACACTTTCTATGGCGTCCGGCGCACTCTAACATGGGTCCGTACACTTTCTATGGCGTCCGGCGTACTTTCCCAACATGGGTCCCGCACACTTTCTATGGCGTCCGGCGCACTCTTACATGGGTCCCGCACACTTTCTATGGCGTCCGGCGCACTCCTAACATGGGTCCCGTACACTTTCTATGGCGTCCGGCGCACTCTAACATGGGTCCCGCACACTTTCTATGGCGTTCGGCGCACTCTAAATGGTTCCGTACACTTTCTATGGCGTCCGGCGCACTCTAACATGGGTCCCGCACACTTTCTATGGCGTTCGGCGCACTCCTAAATGGGTTCCGTACACTTTCTATGGCGTCCGGCGCACTCTAACATGGGTCCCGTACACTTTCTATGGCGTTCGGCGCACTCTCACATGGGTCCCGTACACTTTCTATGGCGTCCGGCGCACTCTAACATGGGTCCCGTACATTTTCTATGGCGTCCGGCACACTCTAACATGGGTCCCGTACACTTTCTACCGCGTCCGGCACACTCTAACATGGGTCCCGCACACTTTCTATGGCGTTCGGCGCACTCCTAAATGGGTCCCGTACACTTTCTATGGCGTCCGGCGTACTCTAACATGGGTCCTGCACACTTTCTATGGCGTTCGGCGCACTCCTAAATGGGTCCCGTACACTTTCTATGGCGTTCGGCGCACTCCTAAAATGGTTCCGTACACTTTCTCTGGCGTCCGGCGCCCTCTACCATGGGTCCCGCACACTTTCGATGGCGTCCGGCGCACTCTAACATTGGTCCCGTACACTTTCTATGGCGTTCGGCGCACTCCTATATGGGTACCGTACACTTTCTATGGCGTCCGGCACACTCTAACATGGGTCCCACACACTTTCTATGGCGTCCGGCGCGCTCTTACATGGGTCCCGAACACTTTCTATGGCGTTCGGCGCACTCCTATATGGGTACCGTACACTTTCTATGGCGTCCGGCACACTCTAAGATGGGTCCCGTACACTTTCGATGGCGTCCGGCGCACTCTTACATTGGTCCCGCACACTTTCTATGGCGTTCTGCGCACTCCTAAATGGGTTCCGTACACTTTCTATGGCGTCCGGCGTACTCTAGCATGGGTCCCGCGCACTTTCTTCGGCGTCCGGCGCACTCTTGAATGGGTTCCGTACACTTTCTATGGCGTCCGGCGTACTCTAACATGGGTCCCGCACACTTTCTCTGGCGTCCGGCGCACTCTTACATGGGTCCCGCACACTTTCTGTGGCGTTCGACACACTCCTAAATGGGTTCCGTGCACTTTCTATGGCGTCCGGCGCGCTATTACATGGGCCCCGCACACTTTCTATGACGTTCGGCGCACTCCTAAATGGGTACCGTACACTTTCTATGGCGTCCGGCACACTCTAACATGGGTCCCGTACACTTTCTATGGCGCTCGGCGCACTCCCAAATGGGTTCCGTACACTTTCTATGGCGTCCGGCGCAATCTTACATGGGTCCCGCACACTTTCTATGGCGTTCGGCGCACTCCGAAATGGGTACCGTACACTTTCTATGGCGTCCGGCGTACTCTAACATGGGTCCCACACACATTCTGTGGCGTCCGGCGCACTCCTAAATGGGTTCCGTACACTTTCTATGGCGTCCGGCGTACTCTAACATGGGTCCCGCACATTTTCTATGGCGTTCGGCGCACTCCTAACATGGGTTCCGTACACTTTCTATGGCGTCCGGCGCACTCTTACATGGGTCCCGCACACTTTCTATGGCGTTCGGCGCACTCTAAATGGGTTCCGTACACTTTCTATGGCGTCCGGCGCACTCTAACATGGGTCCCGCACACTTTCTATGGCGTTCGGCGCACTCCTAAATGGGTTCCGTACACTTTCTATGGCGTCCGGCACACTCTAACATGGGTCCCGCACACTTTCTATGGCGTCCGGCGCACTCTTACATGGGTCCCGTACACTTTCTATGGCGTTCGGCGCTCTCCTAAATGGGTTCCGTACACTTTCTATGGCGTCCGGCGTACTCTAACATGGGTCCCGCACACTTTCTATGGCGTCCGGCGCACTCCTAAAAGGGTTCCGTACACTTCCTACGGCGTCCGGCGCACTCTAACATGGGTCCCCCACTTTCTATGGCGTTCGGCGCACTCCTAAATGGGTTCCGTACACTTTCTATGGCGTCCGGCGCACTCTTACATGGGTCCCGCACACTTTCTATGGCGTTCGGCGCACTCCTAAATGGGTTCCGTACACTTTCTATGGCGTCCGGCACACTCTAACATGGGTCCCGCACACTTTCTATGGCGTCCGGCGTACTCTAACATGGGTCCCGCACATTTTCTTCGGCGTCCGGCGCACTCCTGAATGGGTTCCCTACACTTTCTATAGCGTCCGGCGCACTCTAACATGGGTCCCGCACACTTTCTCTGGCGCCCGGCGCGCCCTTACATGGGTCCCTCACACTTTCTATGGCGTTCTGCGCACTCTAAATGGGTTCCGTACACTTTCTATGGCGTACGGCGTACTCTAACATGGGTCCCGCACACTTTCTATGGCGTCCGGCGCACTCTTGAATGGGTTCCGTACACTTTCTATGGCGTCCGGCGTACTCTAACATGGGTCCCGCACACTTTCTCTGGCGTCCGGCGCACTCTTACATGGGTCCCGCACACTTTCTGTGGCGTTCGGCGCACTCCTAAATGGGTTCCGTGCACTTTCTATGGCGTCCGGCGCACTCTTACATTGGTCCCGCACACTTTCTATGGCGTTCGGCGCACTCCTAAATGGGTTCCGTACACTTTCTATGGCGTCCGGCACACTCTAACATGGGTCCCGTACACTTTCTATGGCGTCCGGCGCACTCTTACATTGGTCCCGTACACTTTCTATGGCGTACGGCGCACTCCTAAATGGGTTCCGTACACTTTCTATGGCATCCGGCGCACTCTTACATGGGTCCCGCACACTTTCTTTGGCGTTCGGAGCACTCCTAAATGGGTACCGTACACTTTCTATGGCCTTCGGCGCACTCTAACATGGGTCCCGCACAGTTTCTATGGCGTTCGGCGCACTCCTAAATGGGTTGCGTACACTTTCTATGGCGTCCGGTGCACTTCTAAATGGGTTCCCCACACTTTCTATGGCGTCCGGCGCCCTCTTACATGGGTCCCGCACACTTTCTATGGCGTTCGGCGCGCTAAATGGGTTCCGTACACTTTCTATGGCGTCAGGCGCACTTTAACATGGGTCCCGCACACTTTCTATGGCGTCCGGCGCACTCTAACATGGGTTCCGCACACGTTCTATGGCGTTCGGCGCCCTCTTACATGGGTTCCGTACACTTTCTATGGCGTCCGGCGCACTCTTACATGGGTCCCGCACACTTTCTATGGCGTCCGGCGCGCTCCTGAATGGCTTCCGTACACTTTCTATGGCGTTCGGCGCACTCTAACATGGATCCCGCACACTTTCTATGGCATACGGTGCACTCTTACATGGGTCCCCGACAGTTTCTATGGCGTTCGGCGCACTCCTAAATGGGTTCCGTACACTTTCTATAGCGTCCGGCGCTCTTACATGGGTCCCGCACACTTTCTATGGCGTTCGGCGCACTCCTAAATGGGTTCCGTACACTTTCTATGGCGTACGGCCCACCCTAACATGGGTCCCGCACACGTTCTATGGCGTCCGGCGCACTCTTACATGGGTCCCGTACACTTTCTATGGCGTCTGGCGCACTCTTACATGGGTCCCGCATACTTTCTAAGGCGTCCGGAGCACTCTAACATGGATCCCGCACACTTTCTATGGCGTCCAGCGCACTTCTAAATGGGTTCCGCACACTTTCTATGGCGTCCGGCGCACTCTTACATGGGTCCCGCATACTTTCTATGGTGTCCGGCGCACTCTTACATTGGTCCCGTACAGTTTCTATGGCGTTCGGCGCACTCTTAAATGGGTTCCGTACACTTTATATAGCGTCCGGCGCACTTCTAACCTGGGTCCCCACACTTTCTATGGCGTTCGGCGCACTCTAAATGGGTTCCGTACACTTTCTATGGCGTCCGGCGCACTCTAACATGGGTCCCGCACACTTTCTATGGCGTTCGGCGCACTCTAAATGGGTTCCGTACACTTTCTATGGCGTCCGGCGCACTCTAACATGGGTCCCGCACACTTTCTATGGCGTTCGGCGCACTCCTAAATGGGTTCCGTACACTTTCTATGGCGTCCGGCGCACTCTAACATGGGTCCCGCACACTTTCTATGGCGTCCGGCGCACTCTTACATGGGTCCCGCACACTTTCTATGGCGTTCGGCGCACTCTAAATGGGTTCCGTACACTTTCTATGGCGTCCGGCGTACTCTAACATGGGTCCCGCACACTTTCTATGGCGTTCGGCGCACTCCTAAATGGGTTCCGTACACTTTCTATGGCGTCCGGCGCACTCTAACATGGGTCCCGTACACTTTCTATGGCGTCCGGCGCACTCTTACATGGGTCCCGCACACTTTCTATGGCGTTCGGCGCACTCTAAATGGGTTCCGTACACTTTCTATGGCGTCCGGCGCACTCTTACATGGGTCCCGCACACTTTCTATGGCGTTCGGCGCACTCCTAAATGGGTTCCGTACACTTTCTATGGCGTCCGGCGCACTCTAACATGGGTCCTGCACACATTTTATGGCGTCCGGCGCACTCCTAAATGGGTTCTGGACACTTTCTGTGGCGTTCGGCGCGCTCTAACATGGGTCCCGCCCACTTTCTATGGCGTTCGGCGCACTCCTAAATGGGATCCGTAGACTTTCTATGGCGTCCGGCGCACTCTCACCTGGGTCCCGTACACTTTCGATGGCGTCCGGCGTACTCTAACATGGGTCCCGCACACTTCCTATGGCGTTCGGCGCACTCTAACATGGGTCCCGTACACTTTCTATGGCGGTCGACGGACTCTCACCTGGGTCCCGTACACTTCCTACGGCGTCCGGTGCACTCTAACATGGGTCCCGCACACATTCTATGGCGTTCGGCGCACTCCTAAATGGGTTCCGTACACTTTCTATGGCGTCCGGCGTACTCTAACATGGGTCCCTCACACTTTCTATGGCGTCCGCCGCACTCTAACATGGGTCCCGCACGCATTCTATGGCGTTCGGCGCACTCCTAAATGGGTTCCGTACACTTTCTATGGCGTCCGGCGTACTCTAACATGGGTCCCGCACACTTTCTATGGCGTCCGGCGCACCCCTACATTGGGCCCGCACACTCTATGGCGTTTGGCGCACTCTTACATGGGTTCCGCACACTTTCTATGGCGTCCGGCACACTCTAACATGGGTCCCACACACTTTCTATGGCGTCCGGCGCGCTCTTACATGGGTCCCGCACACTTTCTATGGCGTTCGGCGCACTCCTAAATGGGTTCCGTACACTTTCTACGGCGTCCGGCACACTCTAACATGGGTCCCGTACACTTTCTATGGCGTCCGGTGCACTCTAACATGGGTCCCGCACACATTCTATGGCGTTCGGCGCACTCCTAAATGGGTTCCGTACACTTTCTATGGCGTCCGGCGTACTCTAACATGGGTCCCGCACACTTTCTATGGCGTCCGGCGCACTCTTACATTGGTCCCGTACACTTTCTATGGCGTTCGGCGCACTCCTAAATGGGTTCCGTACACTTTCTACAGCGTCCGGCACACTCTAACATGGGTCCCACACACTTTCTATGGCGTCCGGCGCGCTCTTACATGGGTCCCGCACACTTTCTATGGCGTTCGGCGCACTCCTAAATGGGTACCGTACACTTTCTATGGCGTCCGGCACACTCTAACATGGGTCCCGTACACTTTCGATGGCGTCCGGCGCACTCTTACATTGGTCCCGCACACTTTCTATGGCGTTCTGCGCACTCCTAAATGGGTTCCGTACACTTTCTATGGCGTCCGGCGTACTCTAGCATGGGTCCCGCGCACTTTCTTCGGCGTCCGGCGCACTCTTGAATGGGTTCCGTACACTTTCTATGGCGTCCGGCGTACTCTAACATGGGTCCCGCACACTTTCTCTGGCGTCCGGCGCACTCTTACATGGGTCCCGCACACTTTCTGTGGCGTTCGGCGCACTCCTAAATGGGTTCCGTGCACTTTCTATGGCGTCCGGCGCTCTTAAATGGGTCCCGCACATTTTCTTCGGCGTCCGGCACACTCTAACATGGGTCCCGTACACTTTCTACCGCGTCCGGCACACTCTAACATGGGTCCCGTACACTTTCTATGGCGTCCGGCGTACTCTAACATGGGTCCCGTACACTTTCTATGGCGTCCGGCCTACTCTAACATGGGTCCCGCCCACTTTCTGTGCCGTCCGGCGCACTCCTAAATGGGCTCCGTACACTTCCTACGGCGTCCGGCGCACTCTAACATGGGTCCCGCACACTTTCGATGGCGTCCGGCGCACTCCTAAATGAGTTCCGTACACTTTCTATGGCGTCCGGCGTACTCTAACATGGGTTCCGCACCCTTTCGTAGCGCCCGGCGCACTCTTACATTGGTCCCGCACACTTTCTATGGCGTTCGGCGCGCTCCTGAATGGCTCCCGTACACTTTCTATGGCGTTCGGCGCACTCTAACATGGATCCCGCACACTTTCTATGGCGTACGGCACACTCTTACATGGGTCCCGTACAGTTTCTATGGCGTTCGGCGCGCTCCTGAATGGCTTCCGTACACTTTCTACGGCGTCCGGCACACTCTAGCATGGGTCCCACACACTTTCTATGGCGTTCGGCGCACTCTAACATGGGTCCCGCACACATTCTATGGCGTTGGGCGCACTCCTAAATGGCTTCCGTAGACTTTCTATGGCGTCCGGCGTGCTCTAGCATGGGTCCCGCGCACTTTCTTCGGCGTCCGGCGCACTCTTGAATGGGTTCCGTACACTTTCTATGGCGTCCGGCGCACTCCTAAATGGGTTCCGTACACTTTCTATGGCGTCTGGCGCACTCTAACATGGGTCCGGCACACATTCTATGGCGTCCGTCGCGCTCTTACATGGGTCCCGCACACTTTCTATGGCGTTCGGCGCACTCCTAAATGGGTTCCGTACACTTTCTATGGCGTCCGGCACACTCTAACATGGGTCCCACACACTTCCTATGGCGTCCGGCGCGCTCTTACATGGGCCCCACACACTTTCTATGGCGTTCGGCGCACTCCTAAATGGGTACCGTACACTTTCTATGGCGTCCGGCACACTCTAACATGGGCCCCGCACACTTTCGATGGCGTCCGGCGCACTCTTACATGGGTCCCGCATACTTTATATGGCGTCCGGCGCACTCCTGAATGGGTTCCTTACACTTTCTATGGCGTCCGGCGCACTCTAGCATGGGTCCCGTACCCTTCCTATGGCGTCCGGCGCACTCTAACATGGGTCCCGCACACTTTCTATGGTGTCCGGCGCGCTCTTACATTGGTCCCACACACTTTCTATGGCGTTCGGCGCACTCCTAAATGGGTTTCGTACACTTCCTACGAAGTCCGGTGCACTCTAACATGGGTCCCGCACACTTTCTATGGCGTCCGGCGCGCTCTTACATGGGTCCCGAACACTTTCTATGGCGTTCGGCGCACTCCTATATGGGTACCGTACACTTTCTATGGCGTCCGGCACACTCTAAGATGGGTCCCGTACACTTTCGATGGCGTCCGGCGCACTCTTACATGGGTACCGTATACTTTCTATGGCGTCCGGCACACTCCTAAATGGGTTCCGTACACTTTTTATGGCGTCCGGCGTACTCTAGCATGGGTCCCGCGCACTTTCTTCGGCGTCCGGCGCACTCTTGAATGGGTTCCGTAAACTTTCTATGGCGTCCGGCGTACTCTAACATGGGTCCCGCACACTTTCTCTAACGTCCGGCGCACTCTTACATGGGTCCCGCACACTTTCTGTGGCGTTCGGCGCACGCTAACATGGGTCCCGCACACTTTCTATGGCGTTCGGCGCACTACTAAATGGGTTCCGTACACTTTATATGGCGTCCGGCGCACTCTAGCATGGGTCCCGCACACTTTCGATGGCGTCCGGCGTTCTCCTTAATGGGTTACGTACACTTTCTATGGCGTCCGGCGTACTCTAACATGGGTTCCGCACACTTTCGATGGCGTCCGGCGCACTCTTACATGGGTCCCGCACACTTTCTATGGCGTTCGGCGCACTCCTAAATGGGTTCTGTACACTTTCTATGGCGTTCGGCGCACTCTAACATGGGTCCCGTACACTTTCTATGGCGTGCGGCGCACTCTTACATGGGTCCCGCACACTTTCTATGCCGTTTGGCGCACTCTTACATGGGTTCCGCACACTTTCTATGGCGTCCGGCACACTCTAACATGGGTCCCACACACTTTCTATGGCGTCCGGCGCGCTCTTACATGGGTCCCGCACACTTTCTATGGCGTTCGGCGCACTCCTAAATGGGTTCCGTACACTTTCTATGGCGTTCGGCGTACTCTAGCATGGGCCCCGCGCACTTTCTTCGGCGTCCGGCGAACTCTTGAATGGGTTCCGTACACTTTCTATGGCGTTCGGCGCACTCCTAAATGGGTTCC
Source organism: Aplectana chamaeleonis (assembly GCA_029168955.1). NCBI lineage: Eukaryota > Metazoa > Nematoda > Chromadorea > Rhabditida > Cosmocercidae > Aplectana > Aplectana chamaeleonis. The sequence goes on along the minus strand of JAPDOI010000251.1, from coordinate 992,543 downwards.
GTACACTTTCTGTGGCGTCCGGCGTACTCTAACATGGGTCCCGCACACTTTCTATGGCGTCCGGCGCACTCTTACATTGGTCCCGTACACTTTCTATGGCGTTCGGCGCACTCCTAAATGGGGTCCGTACACTTTCTACGGCGTGCGGGCCACTCTAACATGGGTCCCACACACTTTCTATGGCGTCCGGCGCGCTCTTACATGGGTCCCGCACACTTTCTATGGCGTTCGGCGCTCTCCTAAATGGGTACCGTACACTTTCTATGGCGTCCGGCACACTCTAACATGGGCCCCGTACACTTTCGATGGCGTCCGGCGCACTCTTACATTGGTCCCGCACACTTTCTATGGCGTTCTGCGCACTGCTGAATGGGTTCCGTACACTTTATATGGCGTCCGGCGTACTCTAGCATGGGTCCCGCGCACTTTCTTCGGCGTCCCGCGCACTCTTGAATGGGTCCCGCACACTTTCTATGGCGTCCGGCGCACTCTTACATTGGTCCCGTACACTTTCTATGGCGTTCGGCGCACTCCTAAATGGGTTCCGTACACTTTCTACAGCGTCCGGCACACTCTAACATGGGTCCCACACACTTTCTATGGCGTCCGGCGCGCTCTTACATGGGTCCCGCACACTTTCTATGGCGTTCGGCGCACTCCTAAATGGGTACCGTACACTTTCTATGGCGTCCGGCACACTCTAACATGGGCCCCGTACACTTTCGATGGCGTCCGGCGCACTCTTACATTGGTCCCGCACACTTTCTATGGCGTTCTGCGCACTGCTGAATGGGTTCCGTACACTTTATATGGCGTCCGGCGTACTCTAGCATGGGTCCCGCGCACTTTCTTCGGCGTCCGGCGCACTCTTGAATGGGTTCCGTACACTTTCTATGGCGTCCGGCGTACTCTAACATGGGTCCCGCACACTTTCTCTGGCGTCCGGCGCACTCTTACATGGGTCCCGCACACTTTCTGTGGCGTTCGGCGCACTCCTAAATGGGTTCCGTGCACTTTCTATGGCGTCCGGCGCTCTTAAATGGGTCCCGCACATTTTCTTCGGCGTCCGGCGCACTCCTGAATGGGTTCCGTACACATTCTATGGCGTCTGGCGTACTCTCACCTGGGTCCCGTACACTTTCTATGGCGCCCGGCGTACTCTCACCTGGGTCCCGTACACTTTCTATGGCGTCCGGCGTACTCTAACATGGGTCCTGCACACTTTCTATGGCGTTCGGCGCACTACTAAAAAGGTTCCGTACACTTCCTACGGCGTCCGGCGCACTCTAACATAGGTCCCGCACACTTTCGATGGCGTCCGACGTTCTCCTTAATGGGTTACGTACACTGTCTATGGCGTCCGGCGTACTCTAACATGGGTTCCGCACACTTTCGATGGCGTCCGGCGCACTCTTACATTGGTCCCGCACACTTTCTATGGCGTTCGGCGCACTCCTAAATGGGTTCTGTACACTTTCTATGGCGTTCGGCGCACTCTTACATGGGTCCCGTACACTTTCTATGGCGTGCGGGGCGCTCTTACATGGGTCCCGCACACTTTCTATGGCGTTCGGCGCACTCCTAAATGGGTTCCGTACACTTTCTATAGCGTCCGGCACACTCTAACATGGGTCCCACACACTTTCTATGGCGTGCGGCGCGCTCTTACATGGGTCCCGCACACTTTCTGTGGCGTTCGGCGCACTCCTAAATGGGTTCTGTACACTTTCTATGGCGTTCGGCGTACTCTAGCATGGGTCCCGCGCACTTTCTTCGGCGTCCGGCGAACTCTTGAATGGGTTCCGTACACTTTCTATGGCGTTCGGCGCACTCCTAAATGGGTTCCGTACACTTTCTGTGGCGTCCGGCGTACTCTAACATGGGTCCCGCACACTTTCTATGGCGTCCGGCGCACTCTTACATTGGTCCCGTACACTTTCTATGGCGTTCGGCGCACTCCTAAATGGGTTCCGTACACTTTCTACAGCGTCCGGCACACTCTAACATGGGTCCCACACACTTTCTATGGCGTCCGGCGCGCTCTTACATGGGTCCCGCACACTTTCTATGGCGTTCGGCGCTTTCCTAAATGGGTACCGTACACTTTCTATGGCGTCCGGCACACTCTAACATGGGCCCCGTACACTTTCGATGGCGTCCGGCGCACTCTTACATTGGTCCCGCACACTTTCTATGGCGTTCTGCGCACTGCTGAATGGGTTCCGTACACTTTATATGGCGTCCGGCGTACTCTAGCATGGGTCCCGCGCACTTTCTTCGGCGTCCCGCGCACTCTTGAATGGGTTCCGTACACTTTCTATGGCGTCCGGCGTACTCTGACATGGGTCCCTCACACTTTCTCTGGCGTCCGGCGCACTCTTACATGGGTCCCGCACACTTTCTGTGGCGTTCGGCGCACTCCTAAATGGGTTCCGTGCACTTTCTATGGCGTCCGGCGCTCTTAAATGGGTCCCGCACATTTTCTTCGGCGTCCGGCGCACTCCTGAATGGGTTCCGTACACATTATATGGCGTCAGGCGTACTCTCACCTGGGTCCCGTACACTTTCTCTGGCGTCCGGCGCACTCTTACATGGGTCCCGCACACTTTCTATGGCGTCCGGCGCACTCTTACATGGGTCCTGCACACTTTCTATGGCGTTCGGCGCACTCCTAAAAGGGTTCCGTACACTTCCCTACGGCGTCCGGCGCACTCTCGCTTGGTCCCACTGACTTTCTACGGCGTCCCGTTTGATTGTTTCGGGCTTAACCCTTGTAAAACAGAAAAGTCTGCAATTACAGAATGCACACCGTGAACTGACGGACTGACTGACTGACGGATGGACGGACGGACACCACTCTCCTTTATTAATATGGAATGACATTGATTCGAGCCAAATTTAGTTGAACGCTTACTAGATTTTTAGAGAGCTCGTCGGCTTTCAGAGTATTACACCTTAATTTAATTCTAAAGTCTAATGGACGCACATAAAAACAGCACTTGGTCGGCGAAACAGAACCGATGAAGCGTTGTGAAGGAGAACCGCAATCTCACAGTCAATGAATTTCAAATTTGATAGCCCATTCTACAGCAAACTGTCATAAGTTTGGTGCAGTTGGACCATGGTTGAAATTTTGAAAAGGTTGAAGGTTGAAAAAAAGTCGAAAGCAGTGTTTGCTTCAGAAGATATGTGCACTCCTAACAAAGCTGAGACTTGAGTGTGCAAATATACAGGAGCCGCATCAGCCAGCAATGATGCCCTTGGTCCTTCGGACGTCATCGGGGCTCGCAGAAACTTTGGAACACGAAGGAACGAAGTTTACGTTTTCAAGCAGTGACCTCTAACTCTACAATGACGCGACTCATGCTGCTCTCTATGTAGGGATATGTGAGGGGCTATGCATACTGCTGACCTCCCGCTCTGCCAGAGCTGCCCGCGCGGACGAAGAGTTTCATGCTTCCCGCGCCTCCCACTCCTCCCGCGTCTCCCGCCCCGCCACAGTGGTGCCTGCTGAGAATGAGTGATGCGTACTCCGCTCAAGATTCATTCACGGAAAATGAAATATTTTCGATATCAGATATCTGATAGCATTATCAGTTATTGCTTTCCAGAGAACTCCACAGAAAACTTCTATCTCCGAGGCCCCGGCCAGAGTTGGTGCTATTGTGGTGAGCGCGAAGCGTCCACCAGATCTGGCTTTGATTCGCCATCGCGCAACCCCTTGATCTCAGTATCAGGGTCCAGGGTTAACGTAGGAAGACCGTTCTTTTTGCATTTAATACACTTTATGAGGCTGAATAACTATTCAAAAATTGGTCTGGAATGGTTACCTGGAGATTCGAGAAAAATTGTCAAAACCACGTCATTTTGGTCGAAAAAGGGTTCATCTCCTTTTTTTCAGTTGGCGTACACGATCTTGTTGGAACACTTAACGTTGAGCTAGAAAGCTCATTCTTGGACAGAAATTTGGTTATGATTGCGCCTAGCTCGTGTCAAAATTTTAAGTCGGTAGCTCAATTTTTGTGGAACCTCAAAATTGAGGGTCAGGAAAGACAAAAACACGTAAACATGTTATTATAAACCATCCGACGCTTACTCATCCGTAAAAATTAAATAATGAAATAAACACCGTTACTGATAGGCTTTTGCTCAGGATTGAAGATTGAAGGCTTTTGCTCTACCTGAGACGGGGCAACGCTTCAATCAATACGGCTGGATCTCGGAAATACTTTTTGGAACGCCGCACGGTGTGAATCAGAAGTGGGCCACAGAACGCCGTAGAAAGTGTGCTGGACCCAAATGAGTAAGCGCAGAACTCCGTAGAAAACGTGTGGGACCCAAACAGCAGTGCGTCGGACGCCGTATAAAGTGTGTGGGACCCAAAAGAAAGTTCGCAGGACGCCGTAGAAAGTGTGCGGGACCTAAATGGGTGCGCGCAGAACACCGTAGAAAGTGTGTGGGACCCAAATAACAACGCGCCGGACGCCGTAGAAAGTGTGCGGGACCCAAATGAGTGTGCGCAGAACGCCGTAGAAAATGTGTGGGACCCAAATTACAGTGCGTCGGACGCCGTAGAAAGTGTGTGGGACCCAAATGAAAGTTCGCAGGATGCCGTAGAAAGTGTGCGGGACCCAAATGGGTGCGCGCAGGACGCCGTAAGAAGCGTGTGGGACCCAAATAACAGTGCGCCGGACGCCGTGGAAACTGTGTGGGACCCAAATGAGAGTGCTCAAGACGCCGTAGAAAATGTCTGGGACCAGAACGCCGTAGAAAGTGTGTGGGACCCAAATAACAGTGCGCCGGACGCCGTAGAAAGTGTGCGGGACCCAAATAGCAGTGCGCCGGACGCCTCAGAAAGTGTGTGGGACCCAAATAACAGTGCGCCGGACGCCGTAGAAAGTGTGCGGGACCCAAATGAGAGTTCGCAGAACGTCGTAGAAAGTGTGTGGGACCCAAATAACAGTGCGCAGGACCCCGTAGAAAGTGTGTAGGACCCAAATAGCAGTGCGCCGGACGCCTCAGAAAGTGTGTGGGACCCAAATAACAGTTCGCAGGACGCCGTAGAAAGTGTTCTGGACCCAAATGGGTGCGCACAGAACGCCGTAGAAAGTGTGTGGGACCCAAATAACAGTGCGCCGGACGCCGCGGGAACTGTGTGGGACCCAAATGAGAGTGCTTAGGACGCCGTAGAAAATGTGTGGGACCAGAACGCCGTAGAAAGCGTGTGGGACCCAAATAACAGTGCACCGGACGCCGTAGAAAGTGTGCGGGACCCAAATGAGTAAGCGCAGAACTCCGTAGAAAACGTGTGGGACCCAAACAACAGTGCGTCGGACGCCGTATAAAGTGTGTGGGACCCAAATGAAAGTTCGCAGGACGCCGTAGGAAGTGTGCGGGACCCAAATGGGTGCGCGCAGAACGCCGTAAGAAGTGTGTGGGACCCAAATAACAGTGCGCCGGACGCCGTGGAAACTGTGGGGGACCCAGAGTGCTCAGGACGCCGTAGGAAATGTGTGGGACCAGAACGCCGTAGAAGGTGTGTGGGACCCAAATAACAGTGCGCCGTACGCCGTAGAAAGTGTGTGGGACCCAAGTGAGAGTGCTAAGGACGCCGTAGAAAATGTGTGGGACCCAAATGAGAGGGCGCAGGACCCGTAGAAAGTGTGTGGGACCCAAATGGCAGTGCGCCGGACGCCTCCAGAAAGTGTGTTGGACCCAAATAACAGTGCGTCGGACGCCGTAGAAAGTGTGCGGGACCCAAATGGATGCGCGCAGAACGCCGTAGAAAGTGTGTGGGACCCAAATGAGAGTTCGCAGGACGCCGTAGAAAGTGTGCGGGACCCAAATGGATGCGCGCAGAACGCCGTAGAAAGTGTGTGGGACCCAAATAACAGTGCGCCGGACGCCGTGGAAACTGTGTGGGACCCAAATGAGAGTGCTCAGGACGCCGTAGAAAATGTGTGGGACCAGAACGCCGTAGAAAGTGTGTGGGACCCAAATAACAAGGCGCCGGACGCCGTAGAAAGTGTGCGGGACCCAAATGAGAGTGCGCAGGACGCCGTAGAAAGTGTGTGGGACCCAAATGAGAGTGCGCATGACCCCGTAGAAAGTGTGTGGGACCCAAATAGCAGTGCGCCGGACGCCTCAGAAGGTGTGTGGGACCCAAATAACAGTGCGCCGGACGCCGTAGAAAGTGTGCGGGACCCTAATGAGAGTTCGCAGAACGTCGTAGAAAGTGAGTGGGACCCAAATAACAGTGCGCCGGACGCCGTAGAAAGTGTGCGGGACCTAAATGAGAGTGCGCCGGACGCCGTAGAAAGTGTGTGGGACCCAAATGAAAGTTCGCAGGACGCCGTAGAAAGTGTGCGGGACCCAAATGGGTGCGCGCAGAACGCCGTAAGAAGTGTGTGGGACCCAAATAACAGTGCGCCGGACGCCGTGGAAACTGTGTGGGACCCAGAGTGCTCAGGACGACGTAGAAAATGTGTGGGACCAGAACGCCGTAGAAAGTGTGTGGGACCCAAATAACAGTGCGCCGTACGCCGTAGAAAGTGTGCGGGACCCAAATGAGAGTGCGCAGGACGCCGTAGAAAGTGTGTGGGACCCAAATGAGAGTGCGCAGGACCCCGTAGAAAGTGTGTGGGACCCAAATGGCAGTGCGCCGGACGCCTCAGAAAGTGTGTGGGACCCAAATAACAGTGCGCCGGACGCCGTAGAAAGTGTGCGGGACCCAAATGAGAGTTCGCAGAACGTCGTAGAAAGTGTGTGGGACCCAAATGAGAGTTCGCAGGACGCCGTAGAAAGTGTGCGGGACCCAAATGGATGCGCGCAGAACGCCGTAGAAAGTGTGTGGGACCCAAATAACAGTGCGCCGGACGCCGTGGAAACTGTGTGGGACCCAAATGAGAGTGCTCAGGACGCCGTAGAAAATGTGTGGGACCAGAACGCCGTAGAAAGTGTGTGGGACCCAAATAACAGTGCGTCGGACGCCGTAGAAAGTGTGCGGGACCCAAATGAGAGTGCGCAGGACGTCGTAGAAAGTGTGTAAGACCCAAATGAGAGTGCGCATGACCCCGTAGAAAGTGTGTGGGACCCAAATAGCAGTGCGCCGGACGCCTCAGAAGGTGTGTGGGACCCAAATAACAGTGCGCCGGACGCCGTAGAAAGTGTGCGGGACCCAAATGAGAGTTCGCAGAACGTCGTAGAAAGTGTGTGGGACCCAAATAAAAGTGCGCCGGGCGCCGTAGAAAGTGTGCGGGACCCAAATAACAGTGCGCCGGACACCGTATAAAGTGTGTGGGACCCAAATGAGAGTGCTCAGGACGCCGTAGAAAGTGTGCGGGACCCAAATTAGAGTGGTCAGGATGCCGCAGAAAATGTGTGGGACCAGAACGCCGTAGAAAGTGTGTGGGACCCAAATAACAGTGCGCCGGACGCCGTAGAAAGTGTGTGGAACCCAAATGAGAGTGCGCCGGGCGCCTCAGAAAGTGTGTGGGACCCAAATAACAAGGCGCCGGACGCCGTAGAAAGTGTGCGGGACCCAAATGAGAGTGCGCAGAACGTTGTAGAAAGTGCGTGGGACCCAAATTACAGTGCGTCGGACGCCGTAGAAAGTGTGTGGGACCCAAATGAGAGTGCTCAGGACGCCGCAGAGAATGTGTGGAACCAGAACACCGTAGAAAGTGTGTGGGACCCAAATAACAAGGCGCCGGACGCCGTAGAAAGTGTGCGGGACCCAAATGAGAGTGCTCAGGACGCCGCAGAAAGTGTGCGGTGACAAAGTGAAAGTGCGCAAGACGCCGTAGAAAGTGTGCGGGACCCAAATAGAAGCACGCCCATGCGGATCATTTTTTCCGCAGGGTTACCGTAACCATTCTTGAACAAAACATGATAACGAACGATAACACACGCTCATAACATGCGGGGTATAAAAAGGCAGAGGAGCGGTATGCATTCATTCACACACCGCTCTCTTCGAGAAGCCACTGGGAAGTGGCTGAGGAGATCGAAATTGTGCAAACATGATTGTTGGCTACTACGATGTGCTCACATCCAAGCTGACAGGACATTATAGGGAGTGTGCAGGACGTTATAGACAGTGTGCAGGACATCAGTGAGAGTGTGCAGGACATCAGTGGTAGCGTGCAGGATGTCACAGAAAGTGTGCAGGGCATCACTGGGAGCGTGCAGGACGTCATAGAAGGGGGGGGGGGGCGGAGGGGGCAGGGCATCAGTGGGTTTGCTTTGAATTAACACCACCAGGCATAAACCATGTTAGAAAGGAAACCTTCGGAAAAAATTAATGAAATTTCTGAAAGTTTAGGTTCCTGGCAAAAGTGAAGATTTGGCATGGCCATTTTTTTTCGAAAAATTAAAAATATACTCAGTTAAAAGTGGAAGGTAAAGAAAAATGAAAAAAGTTTTGAAATATTCCTAAGAACGATTTGGCATAGAATAATTCGATTTGTGGGAAGTGTAGTGAAATAGTTGAAAGTATCATTTGGCAGTCGAGCTAGAACCAACTATTTATAAGGGTTGTGCAAAATGAGAGATCGCATTGTTTAAGCTTATCCGTAGAAAATATCGAAGCAAAATCAGGCGTGATAGGGCAAGCAGTAAAACCTCGTTTGGGAGCTGGAATGCCGCAGTCTTCACGTGGCCATGACAAATCTTTACTTTTGCCAGGAACCTAAACTTTCAGAAATTTGCATCTGTAACCCACCGACACCCCCCCCCCCAACACCTACCGGTCGATAAGTATGATTAAAATGGTGGAGTGAGGTTGAGAAAATCATCCGGTGTACCCGACTAGAGCCCACCGGAAGTGATGACGATGAATACGTATTGCACCTGGTCAGAGAAATAGTGAAGCAGAGTATAGTGAAGAAACGGAGGTAGCAGTGTCAATAGCTTTCTAGAGATACGCAATGTTTTATCATCAGCCCGCCCACCCAGAGATTTTCTCATTCCCCGTCATCCACGTATTGCATGGATATTGACCGCGTCGGATACACCGGCTGATTTTCGCAACCTCACCCCATCATTTTAATCTTACATATCATCCGGGTGGGAGCTGATGGGTGTTGGGGAGTGTTGGGGGGGGGGAGTGTCGGCGGGTCACACTGGATGATTTCGCATCCCATTTCCAATGCTTTCTGTGTGTAACGACCGGGCTGAATACGTCGGCTCATCCAACTCTGACCGGGGCGTCAGGGTGGTATCGTTCATTGCTCATTTCAATTCTGAGTGAGCAGCACCGCTTCTCCCGCACCGCCATAATGGTGACGCTGAAGCATTCATACTTCACTGGCGGAGCGGGAGGCGCGGCAGGCAATAAATGTCATACATACTAACCTCTCCATCTGTGCGGGCCGCTCTGGCAGAGCGGGAGGCTAGGAGTATGAATAGCCCCCAAGGAGGAGAGGTAACCGAACGCGTGTACGCGGTGATTTCTCTCATCGATTCGGGGGTTACTTAGAACAAGTGCTTGCCGTTTCATTCAGAAACTATTTCACACTTCAAAAACTGAAATTTTTTGGAAGAGGAGTTCCAAAACTGCGCTCACTGGCTGGGATATGCATGTCGTCAATCTCTAGATGAGGGGAAGTCGCGACGCTGCTTGGCGGAAAAAATTGGGCGCAGAAAAATTACTCTGCTAAAATCGAAGAGAGCATGACTATTGATCGAACGCATCCGCCGCCAATTACTGATCTCGGCTCCGTACGTGAGAGACTCTGACGATACATACGTCGGCACCACAACACCAGAAACCCCGTCAAAGTATTTGGAGGCGCTGTTCACAAAAGTCTTTGGCCTTCGCTGTCACCAAAAACGTCCACTCGACGACTATGTGGTGCTGTATTAAAAGACACCAGTGGTATGAGCTCTCTCCTCCGCTCTTGCTCATCTTGGGATGACTCGTTGAGGTGTGTTGCTGCATTTAATCATGTGTTGCTGCATTTAACCCATTCAAGACCACGCCCAATTTCAGAAGGCAACAGCACGTTTGGACCGCTTGCGATGCTGCGTCGCAGTATACCTAGGCCTACCGGTGGGTCTAGGTGGCTGGAATGGCATTCCTCTACATGTTGCTTTTTTCTTTTTCATGTCCGTATTGCACGTAGCAAAAAAAGTATAAACAGTGTCGTAGGCCCAGCGAGTGCGAGTATGAGGCTTCGAGAACCGCTCTGCCCCTAAACAATTCGTTCGTATAGATGAAACATGTTCAGACATTTAATTGCAGGTAAACATGTTAAGTAACTTCGACAGGCATGTTTTAACGTCAGGAGCCCATCGGTTCCCCGAAGCCCTTTCACCGCTATTCCAAGCTCAGCCAGCTACCCACCGCTTTTCTTCCAAGAGAAAGAGCTTCCTAAATCCAGGACAGAATTATCTAAGCTTCCACTTTTTCCAACAAATGAACAAGATTGGAACGAGAAAGTTTTGTTTTTAGAGATCTAAAAGCTAGCAAAGGAGAAGAAAGGAGTAATCATGTGCATTATAAATTCTAGTACTAGTCGTTTTTCTTCAAATCACAGGCTACGGCGTTTTTGAAAAGGGTATGTTGCCAAGGTGTAGCTTGTGATGAAACATGACGTTTGTAGTTGAGTCTAGCGTAAATCAGTACATTGTTCGTATGTCGCTTTGAATAATTCCCTTTGAAAAGGAGAATTCGATTTTCGAAGAGTGTGAACCACAGGTGTGTTTTACTGCCCGAAGAAGCAGCCAGCGTATGACCCACTGGCGGGTTATATGGTCGTGAATGTGTTGAAGAACTTCGGAATCGCTTTTCTGTTTTTTTTTGCCTATCTGGGAGATGGTCTCACGCTGATTCCAGTGATGTCTACCGGTGTCGCCCCTACCAATAGCAAGCCCCTTGAATCTCGTTTCAGATGCTAATGCCACTCTTCCCTATATTGCAGAAAAGCGACTTATCGGCCTCCCGAAGATATTACTTCGACAAGCTACACTTTGATAAGAAGCTGCTGGTGTACACCAGATCACGATCGAGCGAAGTGGCGGTAAAGAACAAGAAACGCGATTATTGCTATGGTGCGGGATAAACGCTGAAGCCAAAGAATAAAAGAAAGAAAAGGATTGCATCATCGAATCTCTCTGAAATTATGTTTCCTTCAACCAATTTTCACTTCTTCAGTGATTTCATCGCGTGTCAATCGGTTCTGTACATACCCAAAAAAAGGCAGCACTCTGCCTCATCCGTTGCAGGCCAGTATTTGGCACCAGTAGAGCGCCAGCGGTCGAATGACTCCGATAAACCGAATTTAGGTGGTCGGGTATGCTCTTGTCGCACATGGTGCCCGAATAACGTGAAGCGCCGTTTCAATCACGCAGTGTTTACACGAGCAGTGATTTCTTGATTGAGGCTGCCGTCGGATGATATTGTCGATCCGAGGTACTTGAGAGCGTCAGCTCAGGGTAGTTGAATACCGTCTATCCTGATGCTCCCAGATTCATTCTCATCGGTAGTCAAGTACACGGTTTTCCTAACATTCAAACGGAGGCCGAGCCGTGCCAAGCGATACCTCCAAGCTTGCACTTGCCTCTCAAGTTCGTCTTTGCTATCGGTCGCCAACAATACATCGTCTGCATGGAGTAAAGTCCATGGCCCAGGCATCTGCAGATATGTTGTCACCGCATCCACAGCAACGATCAGGAGGAGCGGTGATTGAGCCGAACCTTGATGAACGCCGACAGAAATCGGGAAATTCCTTGACGTTCCAGCGGCCGCCTGCACTCGGCTTCTTGAATCAGTGCACAGGTTGCGGACCCCATCCATAAAAACGAAGTGAGAAGTGCTAAGTTTACGGTATATACGAGTTGAATTCTACTGCGCTTAGTGGCGAAGTCCGTACCTCCACGTGGTGCCACTGGAAACTCCATGTGTAAAATCAGGGTAAGCAGAACACGAACAAATTACTATTCCGACGCCAGACTCCAGTGACAAGCCGGTCGATGACAACAGAACCCGGGACACTCCCGGGGTCACAACACCATAGACGTGGCCAACAGGAACCAAACGATAGCTAGGGAGTCCCCCAGAAGCGACGCGCATCGGAGCCCGACTGACGTGCCAAATATGCGAGGGTTACAACGAATTCTGGACGGCGTGGGTTGAAGGAACTAGTTCTCAGTGGGAGCGGCGATATTCGCAAGAAGCACTTACCTTCCACCCGATTCGCGTCTCTGAATGTGGGATCGATGACTGGTTGAGCGGCAGAAGTCGCAGCTGCACTTAAAGAGAGACAAATTGATGTGTGTTCCGTGCAAGAAGGAAGATGAGCTAGTGCGAAGTCTATAGACATTGGTGCTGATTAAAAGATGATCTTCAAGGGCAGTCCACAAACGACAACCGGAGCTGGAATCATCGTTTCTAAGCGCTATCGTGATTCCGTTGATGAAGTCTTCCGGTACGATGACCGTCTCATGAAAATAATTTTTGTCATCAATTCCCGCAAAGTGCATTTCTTTTCATCTGCTCCACAGAGCGGCTGCTCGTCACGAACGAAATATGATTTTTGGGCACTCCTTGATAGTGAACCCGCTGCCTTCAACCTCGCCGAAAGCGCATACGTTTCGATATCTTGAATCAACTCTTAGCGATGATGGGACGGCTGAAGTTGACGCACGCATCAATGTTGCTTGGTTGAAATGGCAAACCGCGAGTGGAGTGCTCTGTGATAAAAAGGTTCGCGACAAGCTCAAGTCAAAGATTTATCGTACGGTTGTGATGCCCGTCGCACTGTATGGCACACAGTGTTTCCCAATCACAAAGGAAGCAGAAAGAAGGCTCGGCGGTATGGAAACAAAGATGCTAAGGTGGACTGGTAGCCTAACACGTTTGAACCGAATTCGGAATGAAGATGTGCGAGAAAGATTTGGTGTCGCGCCCAATCCGAACAAACTTCGCGAACATCGCCTAAGACTGTAGATGCACGTTCTTCGAGCTGGAGAACACTCGGTAGCGAAAGCGGCTATGCAGATCCTAGTGGCGGCTATCGACGAAAAGGGCGACCTAAGCAGAGATGGCTGGATGCCTTGCACAACGATATGAAAATTTCAGGCCTCCATTCTGACAACTCGAACGACAGAGTCAAATGGCGGCAACTTTTGAGTAAAGCGGACCCTGCCACAATGCGGGACAATCGCTGAAGAAGACGAAGAATTCAGCTGCACTTGGAGGACGGGGTTTTCAACGTCAAAAATTTTCTTTCAGAATGCGCCACACATTTGACATCCACTCAAAAACGTGAAAACCTCTACATAGAAGTTCAACTTTTTTGAACAGGCTGGTCACTGTTTGATTCAGCGCTTTGTTATCTAGTGCTCACTATTGTGATTATTACTCGTTAAAGGCACTGTTCGCGATAAACTTCATCCTCGAATTTTTCATGACAAACGCTTCTCGTGGCTCTCGGAAGCAGAACAGCGTCGAAAAAACGGGACGAAAAGCTACCCAGGAGCCGCAAAACGGCTTAGAAAAGTGGGCAGACCCCGCCACTGTGGGCAAGTCCCGCCTCTTCCCGCCCCTCGACGTGAACAATGGAACACTCGAAATCGTGAGTTGAGCGATGGTTTCCGATCAAAAGCCCCGTTCTTCCCTTCATTCTCAACTTCTGTCTTTACTCAGGTCAGCTCGTATACACTAGCTGCAAAAGACGGAAGTTACAAGCCTCGGACAACTCGTCCACCATTTTCCCTAGCTCAATTTTTGAGGGACCATAACTCCATTCCCAGAAGGTCTTGTACGATCAAAGAAGCATCATTGGAATCAGAATGAGACCGCTTTCAAGATAGGCAAAAAATCAGAAAAGCGATTTTTATCGCGAACAGTGCCTTTAAGCTCATATTCAACGAACGTTTTGCTTGTATCGTATTTTTGGGTGCGGTTTTATTGTGACTCGATCATATTGTCGGAGCTACAGCTGTCAGAAACAGTTTGTTGTTGTGTTGCACCACAGGATTCCACGAACGCGGCCTTTTATTGTACGCGCAATTCAATCTGGAAGTCACACACAACAATTGGTAACGAAATTATTCTAGCAGCAGATACCACTCCTTCATATTTAATTGGTGCCACTTTTACTGCCAAGTAGCGTCGTGTGTGTGTGAATACTCACCATTCTAAGCATTTTAGACGCTTTCGGAGCATTTCCTCCGCGTGCGTCTGGTTCCAGTCCGAGAGCAACGCTTGATCTAAAGGACGCATTCATAATAACAGCTGAGTAATTTTTGGCTAGCTTAAGATAGATTGCTACTCACTAGGAGGGCGACACGAGCGTAGTGCTTGGCAGAGCAGAAAATTTTGAGAAAAAAGGAGAAAATTAACATAGAGAAGAAATTCAGAGGGCCAATGATGCCCGAATATAGTTGTACCTGAACTTGTTGTGTCCGTCGAGGAAAACCTGCCTCGCATAGTCTGTCATTCCTTTGTTTGAAGGGCAAATGTTGTTAGTCACTGTAAGCGTTTACTCAAATGATCATACACGCTCAAAAAGACGATAAATTTTTTGGTATGATCTCAATGATACTGAGTAGTTACAGATCCTCTGTTCGGAAAAAAAATTATCTCCGTTTATTGCGTGCGCCTGGGCTCGCATGCAATATACCTGTTCCAAATGAAATTTATTTCGAATATCCGACTTTTCGACTAGAGTCGGATATCACACTTTTTCGAATATTCCACTATAACCGGTACCACACTTTTTCGAATATTCGACTGTAGTCGGATATCACACTTTTTCGAATATTCGAATTTTCGGCTGTAGTCGGATATCACCTTTTTCGAATATTCGACTTTTCGAAATAAAGTCGACTTTCTTATCCGACTGCAACAGTCGGATACTAATCCCATTATTCGATTCGGAAGAAGTATAGTATGCAGCGCCAACTCTCCCTTCCACTCCCTCACTCTCTTTCCCTCGCTCCGCACAAGCGCGCCAAGTAACCCACTGAATTCGGCTCCTAAATAGATGACGAGCGTCCAGCGCTCAAAGTCCCATGCAAGAAGTTTCCCAACCCGTCTCGTTTATGCTTGCCGCTCCTAGAAATCGTTCCAAGCCACGCGCGCAACTTACCAATAGGCCAAGGCCAATTCGTATATAGGGAGAGGCAGCCCCCACTAGCGCTCACCATGCATTCGCTCAATTGGCGACAGAACTTTGATAATCAGCAATGAATAGCAGATCATTTGAGTGTAAAACGGCCCCGACCGCTCGTCTCAAAGAGCTGGTGCATACTTTATTCCTGAACCGACCTTTAGTAGCGCGAGGTGTGAGGCCTCGCAGTGGGGGGCCTGAGCTTCGGTGGTCCGGGAGGGGAGGGGGGCTGAGAGGTTGGAAATCGGGAAAGTGCACTGCCTATTTTTGGCCGGAATCCCCCCCGGTCATCATCGTTCGTTTTCTCTCATGATGCAATTGTAAAAACCTTCCATTATTACTAAAATTCATAAGAAATAGGTATAAAGGGGTAGAAATGTTGAAATGTAAACATAAAATATTTCAGGAGCTAATTTACGTGGAGGGATGAAAGTGAAGATGTGCGGTATGATTGTTGGATTTACCAATTACGATTTACGGGGATTCTGAAAAAACTACGATTAACGAAACCACGAAATTCCGTTACGCACAGCCCTGATCTGCAGTCAATCAACACAGGTCGTTCGGGTCAGCACTTGTCAGATTCGTACTCATGGCACGTCATCGATCGATAATCAACATTATCGACTTTCGCGCTTTTTGCACAAAATGCTGCCGGTAGTAGTGATTGTTGCTGGGTCTGAGACTCTTGGTTTGGGAATTTCACTCATCAGACATTATCGGTTATTACAAACCAATAATATCGATTTTCTGCCTGCTGCACAAATGCCGCAATGAGCGTTGATTGCTGATGGCTATGAGTCGCCAGTTCGGGAAATTATAGTCATCACGCGATATCTTTACTTCATAATATTATCGATTTTTCACCTGTTGCTCGAAATGCGACAACGAGTGGCGTTTTGTATGGGTGTGGGTCACAAGTTTTAAAAAATGTACCCATCCGACAATATTGTCTGTTGGAGGTTGCATTTCTCCAAAATGGAAAAAGCGGAGCAAATATCAATCCACAAAGGGAAAAATATATGAATCTGAGTCCCGTTTTAGGTTTTCTGTAAATTACGGAAGGAAAAGACCAGGAAATCAAAAGCAATCAAGTGTCTGTGATTGCAGATTTTAGAACGGAAACAATTCGGGCCTGCACTCCGTCTAGGCACGATATTCTGGGCGCTGAACGCAATTATGGAGTCTGTTTTCAGGTTTTCAGTAAACTAAGTGAGGAAAAGACAGAAAAATTGAAGCAACCGACCGAACGTCCACAATAGCGTATTTCAAGAATGGAAGAATTTGTAACAGTTCTGCTTAACAGCATCAAACAGCGTTTCGACTGAAATAACTGTGAACACACGAATATAAATGGGTGCTCATTGCCATTTCCACATGCGTGATTTGCTTTTTCAGTGCTACATTGAATTTTCCTATTTATTGAACAAATGCACAGTTTAAATAATGGTCCATCCTTTCACTGAGAAAACGTTTTTTAGCGTGTCCTCCAAGTTCCATGGCAAATCATACGTATGAAGTATTTCACTTCTTTTCACGAGATTCTCACAATTTCTTTAATACCAAATCATAAGCCTTCGATAAACGCTGACCCTTGGCTGGTCTTCGAATTCGAAAAAGGTAGGCACCTGACCATCTGACAATGCAGACTTCCTTGATTATGATATGCGCCTTGTTGATCCCGAATGTCTGTATACTGTATAAATTAGCCTCTAACATTTCAGACAATGCTAGTAGAGCTCAGTGGTTTTTCATTTGTGTACAGCGACAATAAGCAATCAACTTGTTAACCAGTTCCTCTGCCCACCCCATCCGAAAAAGCACAGCTTACAACGTGTTTCGTTGGTTTCATCTAAAATAGATACGGTAGATTGATTTAATGAACAAAGAGAAATCAAATTGTTGACCAGTTCCGCTCTTCCACCCCATCCGAAAAAGCACAACCTGCAGCGACTCCAAAAATCGAAAATACCGCACACAGCTATCCACGCCCGCCACACACGATTATAAGCAGGTAGGACAGTCAAACAGGCAGGCATAACAATGTTGGGAAATGTGCATGGCCGTAAAGTAGGCTGCTCATGACGACATAATAAGACGTCAACAGGCGGTTAACAAGCGGAGCCCATAGGGCAACGGACAGGTCTCACGCTAAGAAAACGAGCCCTTTTGATTGTGAACGGGGAGCGGCTCATGAGATGAAAAGCAATCGACCTGTTGTCGACTCCCCATATTGCCAGAGTACTCGTAAAGTGCATGTTTCACAACACATCGATACTTTTGGACTCAGAATGTACGGCTCTCCAAAAACGGCTCTCCAAAAATGTTTCGAACATTAAACGTCAAATGCACCTCACCTGGAATGGGTGCTCCTAGAACGCAAAGTCCGTCGTTACATTTGGAATTGGGATAACGGGTACACTCAGCATCCTTCGAGCAAGCCTTGCCAGTTATCCACATCGGTTCGCCACCCCAGACGCCTCTGATGAGACCAAGTAAAACTATAGTTTTCTGCACATTTCTATCACCGAATATCACAACAAAAAGAGCAACAAGAGTTACAGTCGCTAGATACAAAACTGTGAGGAGCGAAAAGCGGTTGTTGGACGGTGCCGATGCTTGCAGCCGTCGTGTCTCAGCGTGTTCAGTGTGTGAAGTCATCTGCGTCAGCGCAAAGGGCTTCTCGCGAGATCAGATACTCAGAGACACGTCGTCCTTTAGGCATCTTTCGTAGTCCTCACCGCAAGCGCGGCACGCGCGTGACGCGCGGGATGAGCGATGGACTATGAAACTTTCTACCGCGCGGCACGTGCGGGACGAGCGGGAAGCCACCATGAAATCTCCAGCGGCATCGCCATGGCGGTGTGGGTGAAAGTCGGGCCTCAACTAGGAAAATTACAAAAATTACAGAAATTCCTGGCTTGCATTTGCATATGCGGTGGGGCAGGATAGTCCCAGAATTATTTATGTTGGAGTGGACTTATATCGAGAAGTAAGTATTGATTGAAACGGTAAAACCGTCGCGGCGGTTTTGGCGGCGCCGCTATGGCGGTGCTGGTGGACTATGAAAGTTCTCACCGCGCATTCCGCGCGTGCCGCGCTGCAAGAACTTTAATAGTCCACCGCCCTTCCCGCGCGTCACGCGCGTGCCGCGCTTGCGGTGAGAACTATGAAAGATGCCTTAGTCTTGATGTCGACTAATAGCGGCCCTTCAGTTCTCCTCGTAGTGTTTCCTTCCTCTGCGTGGTTTTGCGCTTAACGAATTTCACTCAAAGTGATGTTGTACCCTGCTCAGAGAATAGAAACACAGGAGTCGGTTTTTTCCAATTTCTCGAAAACTTGCATTGTTGTTTCGTAATCGGTGAGAATTCGAAGCAATAGAGGCCATATTTTGGCGTAAAATCGATTTCGTAACATTGCCATCAAAATTGGGAGATACCGAGAAGCCTTCACTCACAGAAAGCTAATGTAAAATCCGTAATCGTCTGAGGGGATAGCGCAAGGATTCCTGAGAATACGAACGCAGCTCTATTCTCATCGACGTTTTCCCTGCCTTGAAATTTGGGTTCACGACGAAATATAATTGTTGAGTCTCTCTTAGTTGTCTGTTTTGGTTCGCTGTAGTACGATCTATACGAGAAAAAAACCGGGAGAGAAGCTTCATCTAAAGTCTGATTCCAGTAATGTCGCTTTGCTTCAATGGTCTATGTGTTCGCCAAACCTTCCAAGCGAAATAAATTGCCGGAGCGTTCTGGAGCGTTGAGGACAGGCTGAGAGCAGAATATGAGAGCCCGTAGTTTAGCTGAGTTCATCCATTCTAAGCGAATAAGCTTAGGTTGAAGGCGGTTTCCCTCAAAATTTCCCAACACGTTTTTCAATGTGTCTGATACGATACTTACAATGAACGAAATGATACCAAAGCTGCAGAAATGAAATTTTCGCGAATACTTCAGCTGTCTCTTATAATTTTGCAACGGCCATTTTTGAAATTTTAGGTTTCACTTCACATTCAGTTCATGCATATATCCGAACAGTCCCCAGGGGTTTTCGAAGGAGCTGTGTCGATCGACAATTACATTTTGTTCGCTATATTCGAACTAAGTCCACAACCATTAAAGTTGGGGAACGTCGTATAATTTCTCAACGCCCGCCCTGTAGCAGCCAACCCAACGGAATCAATCAAAACGGTGTATTCCTCGAGCGCAAAGCTAAATGTATTTCCATTCAACGGTTTACAAATCATCTGCTCTCAAAAAAATCCAAATACTATGTAGACTTCGCGCAATAATTTTAGTCTGATGAATGGACGGGGCTGCGATGGTAGATCACTCCGCGCGAATCAAATCCCATTCTCCAGTGAGGCCGCCAACCCCGCACGGCCAGTTTGCGTCTCGACACGCTTTTCGGTCGCACGGTCCCGAGTCGAAAGTTTCCAGCGCCGGGGCAGCCGATCTGTTGACTCTAGGTGTGTTCCGGAAACTGAAAACTAAAGAAGTTGAAGAAAACTGTATAAAAAAGCCTCATCGAGTCAGCTGTGGCCCTGGAAACTCGACCGACTCGAGAGCGTGCGTGTCGAGACGCAATTGCGGACCGGAATTCGGCCCTGATGAGCACAGAAGAAACTCACACTTTATTGTAAAGGCAAAGGACGCGGAGTCTCTTGTTATTGTCGCAGACTTTGTAGGTGCATGCAAATTTGGTAGTAGCGTAGAAGACCATCTGAAGTGGATCACATTATGCAAGATAGAAGTGAGCCTGTTTTTTCGTAGTTTAGAACAAAATGTAACGCCTTCAGCCATTCCAAAGAAGTGTTCACTTTTGCGAGCAACTTAATGTGTAATGCACTGCAGCGATTGCGGCGTTTAAGGCGAAATCCGATCCAAGGTGAAGTGAAAGCGAAATGGGCTACGAGACTTTCCTGTTCGAATGCTCAAACTGGGAAACTCACATTAGCGAACTTGTAGATATCGGGATTGATGAACTTGTTATCAGGGTCAGTCACTCCATATAATGCCGCCCGAGTCCACCACCAGTCCAGAGTCTTTATTACGTACTCGAACGGGTTTTCAACGGAGAATCTTATCCACCTTAAACGTTAAAATATTTTACGGTCTTTTGATTCGACACTCGTCATCGCCTAGGCAATCCAGTCTGCGTCCTTAGCGCATGTGATGTTATTAACAGGAAAGTGAAAGAAAAAGTTTGTTTTCTCACACGTCTGAGTTCTCCCCAATATCTTGAATGCTTTGCCACTGGCCGGTACATGGGCTCATTAAGTCCTGTGCTTGCTTTTCCAAGGTGCAGTCCCATTCCTGCAGCAAATAAAGTTCAGGTTAACTGTGTTCCACTCACGTCACTGTGCATCTCCAATTTAACACCCTTTCCTTCCATTCTATCCTTTTTCATCCCTTGAAGGAGCTCATGAGCACATATCTAGCGATCTCGCTTTTTCGGTCCTCATTAACGCACTCACGGCCACGCCTAACTTCGGGTGGCTGCACGTTCGGACCGCGTGCAATATTGCGTCACCGTATACAGTATCCCACCGGTGGGCCACTTTTGCTCGAATGGCACGCCACCAGAGAATCGATTTTCGTTTTTTTGCTGAACGTGCGGCTGTTATCGTCAAAATCATGATGCCAAAATTTGAGCTTCCATAACTCTTTCCTTTCAGAGAAATGGCCTCCTAAAATTTTAACTGTGCAGATAGGACCATCCACAAAATCACATGAGTTCTTCGAAATCTGCACTTTGAAACATTAATTGTCGTAGATTACCATGATAGACATTCGTTTGTTCTTCAATTGACAGGAAATGCTTAGAGAAATGATACGTTTTCAGATTTGCACTAATTTTTGCGTTAGCCACCCTCTCGCTCTTTCGGTCTATCGCATTCCGACAGGAGATTTTTTGTAGCAAACATTTTTAGCATTATTTTTGGCATTTAGACGTGGAAACTACCCCTTAGTTTTCATTCTGACTGGGAATGCCAATTGGAATGACTTCTTTTTTAGATCTTCACCCATCTTTTTCTCGGCCACCCCCTCACCTCTCGGGTTCGGCACCTTCTAGGGTTAGATTTTTAACCTTCTCAAGCGTTCGTTTTTTTTTAGATTTAAACATAGAAAATAGTTCTATTATTACATACTGACTAGGAATGATTAGTTTGATAACCGTTTTCTAGATTTTCACTCGTTTTCTGCTCTGGCACGTCTCCATTTTTCTCGTCCGCTCCTCTCCAAGGTAGCTTTCACCGAAGTTGGAGCCCTGGCCTACGATGATTCACCATCTATAACCAAGCAGGACTTCCACAAAAAGGACCAAATGGCCTCTGAAATGGATATATTGGCATAAAATAATTTCTGTGTACAAAATACGGGCGATTTCAACGCGGGAATAGTGCGCAGTATCAGTAATCATATTTCTGTGATATATTAAATAGCGCTACACGATCTGACTACTCTTAGAAGTAAGGATTGTTTCTAGAGTAATGGGAAAAAGAGAAAAATTCGTCATTAAATGCTTGCAAAAATGCGATCCGTACTCAAGTTTGCGGTTTTGGACCTCTCCTCATTCTAATAGTCAGATATTTTGTAACTGTGAAGCTGCTAGCGGACAACGAAGTTCATAGTCGAGTCTAGAATAGGTTAATACATTGACCATAAATAGGTTCAGAAATTCCTTCACGCGGTGGAGAAATCGATTTTCGAAATAAGTGTACCACCGGTGGGACACGCGGTCCTGAATGGGTTGAAGGCAGTCGTCGCGATCAAATATGCTTGTCTTCTTTTTCTCTCTAAACCCTTTTCTGGGTCCTGAGTAGTAGGACCTATAAGAAAAAACCGCGAAGCAACCACTGTTCGGGGCCAAATTTGGAACCTGAACATTCTTGTCTTTTGATCGTGGGCGAGCCTACCCCATTTCATCGGCATCGATGACCTCTTATATCGTGAACATCAGCTGGCATGAAATTAAATCTCAATCAATGAACCTTCGGATTTATGTACACATCTAGTCAAAAAGTCTTACACGATTTTTGGAAGTTTTTTGCCGTAACTGCAGTTTAACGTTCACCGAAGCAATCATCCTTTCACCCGCATAACGGGATGAAACAGGTATACCGTCAGAGACGCAGTTTAACGTCGGAGTGCACGTTATGGTATGTTTACACAAGGTGTTGAGTTGATCGCAAAACGTTTGGCTCCGGTCGAGATTGAACCAGCATATTCCCATTCCGGTGGAGCGCCTTATCGCACTGCACCACCGAAGCCCAGCGCCGCTCTCACTCAACTGCTCGGTAAATCTTCACCGAAGCAATCATCCTTTCACCCGCATAACGGGATGAAACAGGTATACCGTCAGAGACTATCTAACAGTCGTAGACCTGTCAAAATGATGCCCTAGTTAAGTCTTACACGATTTTTGGCTGAAACAAAAACATTGACTGAAATGCTTTCTTTCATTGTTCAACTGTTTTTGTTTGGTAATCTTGCATTTATTCCTTCCTCTGAATGTCGATGTTTTTTGACTGCTCGGCATGAGACTACGAACTTTTTGATCGGCGCTGTGCACGTGTGCACGGACTGACATCTTTGGGCCCTAAAGCCTCTAATTCTGGCCCCTTTTTCCCCCGCTACCTTCATAGCTTTCCAGCTGTTTTTGATCTAAGCTGATTTTTGTAATTTTTCAATAACGTTTTTCATTGTGACCATTGCCTTTAACACTTCAGAAAGGAATCGAATTTCTGAACGAACCAATCGCTTCTTAGTCACGGCTCTTTAGCTTGTATCGCCTAGTGACAGTGACTGACTAGGAGGGTTTCCAATTACTAAGTGACGTTGAACCAAACTTATGATTGAAAGTTGTGGTAGCGTGAAGAGTTAGAAAATCGGAGTGAAAGTGTCATTCAGCTACAATAACCTGCCCTACAAAGTTCTCAACAAAACCTGAAACGGACCCTTGAACGGTGCTAAGGCAAGAAAATATTTTTTTCGACCTCTCAAGCCCAAAATTGTGATAGTTCGTCCTCACCTTCATACAGCTATTAGAGGTCAAAAAGTGATTAACGCCCAGATCTCATTCAGGGTGTTTTGGGGAGCCTGAACACGAATATGAGGCCCGTTTTCTTTTTTTTTTTTGAACGACTTCGGTAGGTTACTGTAGGTATAATACCATTGTAATTTCCGTACCCTACTGCAGCTTTTTACGGAAATAAACTATGACCCTCGATCGGTGCTCAGCACCACGAATTACCCCCATGAGTGAAATTGAAGAGCGTTTTTTCTTTGAGAGCCGATATCCGAATTGGGTGATTTGGACTTTCATGCTAAAAACTTTTCAGTTAGGTGCCGGCACCCTGTTCCGGTGGTCGAACGCAAGCATGAAACTGACAACATCTATCTCTAATCAAAAGTAGCGCTCAGCTGAAGGTGAAAACCAGCCTTTGTTCCAATATATTGTTCAAATTACACACAGAACTTGGACAATGAAACACGTGGGCGAAGTGTTGTGTTGGCAACTAAGTAATTGCGGATTTTTTTAGTAAAATTAAAAACTATTTTTTCATATAACGGAATAACTTTATTCTGTAATGTGTTACCCATTTTGAGCAATGACCTTTGGCCATCTTTCAGGCAGCATCATTTTCATAAGCAAAAAAAACTGAACCAGGTGCAATTTGACATCACTATCATCATTGAAATTTTTAACATTTAAGGAGCTTCGCGAAGATCGAAATAAAAAGTACGATCGAAATTTAAAAAAAAATGGTCAGATGATGCAAGGTCAGCACTATATGGTGGATGTGGCAAAACTTCCCAACCAAGCGACGAATTGACAAATCGTAAAGGTGTCGTATTTCATCATGACATTTCAAAGCCACACACATCCTTAGTCACTCGGCAAAAATTATTGGAGCTTGGTTGGAATGTTCTGCCACATCCACCATATAGTGCACCATTTGATTATTTTTTATTTCCATCTTTGTAAAACTCCTTGATTGGGGAAAGTTTCAATAATGATAATGATGTCAAATCGTACCTGTTTCGGTTTTTTGCTTATAAGAACCAGAAGTTTTATAAACTTAGAATTATGATGCTGCCTGAAAGATGGCAAAAGGTCAGGTTCCGTTCATAGCAGACGTCTTAGCGTCAAGTGACGCTGTGGGTTTGCATCTTCAACATTTTTTATTGATCTCACTACCCAGCGACTCGCCCGCGACCACTGCAGCCGGCCTCTCGCTGACGGTGGAGGCATAGCGGCAGTAGCGGCTGTCATTAATATTATCGATATCATCGCTAACCACTAACTCTCCTCGGACACGTATGTTCCGGCCGTCGAGCATGACACTTCAGCGACTTGACGTATTGCCGCCGGTCGTGTTCTACGGACGTAGCCTCATTGCTCAAAATGGGCAGTACGTTAAAAAATATTATTATTTCGTTTCATGATAAAATTGTCTTTCAATTTCACTTCTGATCGTAGATTACCTGGGGCACTTCTAGTGAGCTCTAATTTTCGACTTGGGGAAGTATAACTAATGATAACGCAGTTTACACGACGCGACCGTTCGCTGCTTGTGATTATCGAAATGGAGAGCTCACTAGAAATGCCTCAGAGTTTAGTTCAGAAATTTTTGCGAATTATGGCGTGGATTGGATCTACCACACTGTGTTGCGCCTACTGATTTCAGAATGGAAACAGACTTGATGGTCGCCAGAGCTATTAATGTATCCTGATATTCCAAAAATACGTGCTCGTATACCATTTCACAAACCGAATCACGTTTCCTCAAAATTCACCTAGTAGGAGCTATGATTAATGAAGTCTCTCATGCCAGCTATGTAGCTAGAGATTGCTCTAAAGGCAGTGCCCGCGACGATAACTGTCCTAAATTTTCAACAAAATTGAAAGATCCGGGGCACATGACAACAACGCTGTCAACAATTTTGAGGAAACGAATACGAAAGATTCCCAAAATATCCCTTCACGGTCTTAGACTTCGATGTAGAACGCACACTCCGCCCCTCTTCCTCAACAGCTACTGATCAAAGCCAACATGTCTAATATTGAGATCAACTCCAAGGAAATAACCAGTACTCCGATGAAGTGAATTAGCTCAAGACGGGGATTATGGGAATAGTTATAATCACTTGATCACCAATTGTCTTCTCCTCAGAAGTTTCGAATCAAGTTACTTGCGAGATATCCGGCCAAAATCAAGTTACTTGTGGCTTATCTCATTTTTTTAAGTTACTTGTGGGTTTGAGACTCGCAAGTAACTTACACGGTCAAAAATATGATACTTGCGACTTCCGAATCTCGCAAGTAACTTGAATTTCCAAGCGAAACCTCGCATTTAACTTACAATTCCCCAGACACTCAGCCGTGTATTTGGCTGCGTATGTGATGGTGTGCTATCGCGCTGAATACGCAGGCAAGTCAAGTCAACACCTTCCGTTCCCGTTCTCGTAATGGTGTTCCGTCCTTGAAATGTTTGAAATGTAGTTCTCCAACTGCTTTTCTGTGAGTTCGACCAGGATGACGTCGGCCGGGCTGGCCGAACGCCACCTCAGAATCGATTTTGTCCTTCTGCCACGCCCGAGGTTTATTGTTTCGCGAACACATTTTCCCATCAGTCATCGCAATTATTCATATTTCAAAAAAATTCTGATATTGTTAGTTAATTAGTTTTCTTCATTAAATCTGAGACTATTCGCTAAATTGTGTAAATTGTCAGTTGCTATTTGTTTTTATTGTTGAATAGTTATGGAACGCATTTGTCGGCCCAGTTGCACTTTTGCCTACCAAAAATTATATTGGCGGTAATGAAAAAGTTTTCCGCGTTCCTCTCTATTCCATGTTATTTCCTCTCCAATTCTTCAAATGTGCCTTTTTGGAAAATGCCAGTATTTCCATTACAACATTCGCTAAATCTGCTAATTTTTTTCTATCAACTTTTTTTAAAAATTATGATTTTTAATTCAAGTCCTACTTCTTTTTTTTGAACGAAACGCAAAGTTCTTCAGATAAGCACGCTCTTACTGATCAAAAGGGATGCTGGACTACCGTAGTCTTTCGCGTAAATTAAATAGCGCCGGCTGCATGGCTGCGGACTTAGGCACATATCTTGCGACAGCCTCTATTTTTCGGCGTATGACTTCCCGCCCAGGTTGATTTCGGTCAGGAAACGTTTTGTTACCCAGAAATGTCGAAGATTGCTTTTTTTGGCGTATTCATAAATTAGCAGGCGGTGTTGATTTTCGTTGTACTGCGTTTCTCTGTGTCTGATTCCAGTCCGCAATTGCGTTTCGACACGCTTAGCGGCCGCACGCGCTCGAGTTAGTCGAGTTTTCAGCGCCAAAGTCGACTCGGTATGGCTTTTTGATAGCTTTCTACGAATTCGTTTAGATTCCAGTTTCTAAAACCCACCTAGAGTCAGCAGATCGACGGCTGCGGCTCTGGAAACTTCTCCGACTCGAAATCGCACGGCCGCAAAGCGTATCGAGACGCGATTGCGGACCGGAATTCGGCCCAGAGAAGCGCAGTATAGCTGTTGGGGGATAACTGTTGACATATGTCGACGGTACTTTACCTAAGACACTTTTTTTTGCCGTTGAAAAAGGATGTCTGTATACAAAGGTTTGAAGATTGTATGAATGAAATCATCCTTTTGTGAACAAGATTTTCATAACTCTCAGAAAATCTCTTTTTTTCGCGGATCATTTTTCGATCTTATACGATTCCTGTGGACTGGTATCTACACGCGACTGTTCCGAACTTGGATATTGATGAAAAGGGAGATTACTAATTGTAACGTAATTGCAACTGGCCGGAAATTGGGGGATCGCCGTATGATATGTGACAAAGTCTGCAGCCGGCGCTACCTGACCGCGACGCGTACGCACGCGAGTGGGCAATGTCGTGAAGCTGGTTTTTGAGACATAACGGCATTAAAAATATTTTCAAATCGGAAATCAAGCGCGAAATCGCAATACGAACAAATAATTTTTTGGCAATTTTTAGCCGGAAATGCCTTCTTCTTCTTCAAAATTTTTAGCCGGAAATGCAAGTTTGTCCTACAATGGGTTTTTCCTCCAGTTTTGTCCGAACATAAACTTTCACGGCTCAATTTTGGTTTGAAAAAGTGCTTCCTGAGAGTAAGAAGGGATTTTCCCATGTTGCCTAGGGAAACCATAAGCGTTGGTTCTCAAAGTGACTATAAGTGGACCAAAAGGCACTTTCAAGCTGGAAACAGCTCGTAGTGTAGGTTGATTCCTCCCATGACATGCGTCCATTCAGATTTTTAGCCTGTACTATGTAGTAATGAACTTTGTGGTTAGAAACGCATATGTGTGCCGTAACACTTTCAAAAGTTGGAATAGCTGTTTTCAGTCACCGAAATGGTTACGAAAACCAAGAAGAAGACCTCGCCACGGAAAGCTGTCGGTGCAACTCAAAACAACAAGGAGAAGAAGGCGGAGTTCAACGGTGTAGGACTAAAAGCCGGTCATACCAAGTAGGTGAAAGGTTCCTTTCTCATTTGAATTCCTTAATTTCTACTCTTCGTGACTTTTTTATTCTTACTCATTTCTATGACCCCCCTGCAGGGTTGAGCACCGTTGTGACCCGGCACAACGGGGGTCGTAAAGTTTTTCTTTTGAAAATTTTCGAAAAAAGAATTAAAAGTGGGGGGTCGTAAAAGTTTTGGAGAAAAATAGGATCCGTCTCCAAACCACGTGGTGAGGCAAAATGAGGTAAATTTGCCACTCAAAAAAATTAAATCATTTTTTCGTCCCGCGGAGGGGGTCGTAAAAAGTTTGGAATTTAAAAAAATTGTCGGCCCTGGAAGGTGACTTCGGGCCACTCTCCGGAGGCCAGCATATTTTTGACTGCTGGGGGATGGTGGGAATCTCCCGGCTTGGGGGTCGGTTTTGGCCGCGGTCCGCGGTGAGGGCACAGCTGGTCCGCGGGCCCTCACCCCCGGTACCTCTGTAGCTTTTTATAGAGTTGTTCTTACAGTAGCGGCAATTGTTGTTGACAAGTGGGTGAGCCTCAAGTTGTTATACTGTGCTTCTCTGTGCCAAATTCCGGTCCGCGATTGCGTCTCGACACGCTTTGCGGCCGCACGCTCCTGAGTCGGAAGAGTTTTCAGCGCCTCAGCCGCCGATCTGTTGACTCTAGGTGGGTTTTGGAATCTGGAAACTAAAAAAATTGGAGAAAACTGTATAAAAGAGCCACATCTAGTGGGTTTTAGCGCTGGGAACTCGACTGATTTGGGCGTATGCGGCCGCAAAACGTGTCGAGACGCAATTGCGGACCGTAATTTGGCCCAGAGAAGCACAGTACACAAGTGAACAACTTTTTCATGATTAGTCACGGCGACAAGCAGAAAGTTGTTTTCAAAGTCGAAAGCAAGTAAACGAAAAGGTTCTGAGAACTCGAGTCGTTTCATCTTGTGAGAAACGGTCATTCTCTGAACCGGCTTCATCTTCGCGGGGCGCAGGCATCCCGAGGTGACAGTGATGCGATGGATCGTGTTATGACCTACAGAAAGTTTTGAGCGAGGTTGTATCTGACGGAGTGATGCCGTTGAATTCGAAGCTTCTCGCGTAAAAAGTCTTCTTTCACGCTCATAGGTCTGTTTTGGCCTTCCCGTGTGTGCAGCAGATCTATAGGTGTGCAGAGACATGACAGACTTGCTTCACAGTTTGGCGAGAAATCGCACGGTTCGACATTCCTGAGTCGTGGAGGGCGGAAATGGTGGCTTTTTCAGGATTCGAGAGCATCGCAGCCTTCGGCACTGTCTCATTGAAAAACTTCTCTGAAACTGGAGAAATCAGAGAAAAATTTGGTGTCCCTATAATTATGGGACGGCGAAAAATGACAGTTTTGAGCAAAATCAAGCGTAAAACTTTACAGAGAAAATCAGATGCGCTGAAAATTGGTCCACGTATATATTTTTACCAAGGAATCTATCTAATGATATACGCTATAGTAGTCTAGCTTTAAAGCTGCGAGAAGTAGAGCAAAAATTCAGGTGTCCATATAATTTTGGAACGGACTGCATGAAAATCACTGCAAAGAATTTGTTTCAAGCGGGCACTATTTGAGTGCTCAGATTAACTTTTTTTAGAAGGAAAAGCCCTCTGCTTATCTTTAAAGTTCATCGAATGACTGAATTTGTGTTGAAATGTCCTAACATGACCCGCTTGAAACTAATTCCACGTCATGATCCTCATAGTGTGCAACACTCGAGTTACTTCGGTTGGTTATGTAGGGCATGGCATGCATCAGGTCGGAGACTACAACAAGCAGTGTTTTTCTTTGGCTGCTACTCCAGACCGCGCTCTTTATAGCAGAAGTCGAAAAATTAGCCGAAATCTGACTGGCCATTGGCCTAGAGTTGCAGACAAATCAACCTATACCGCAAACCTTCTAAGCAACCGGCTTTTTCGGTCCTCCGGAATTCGCCTTGCCCCCCCCCTAGGAGTCAGGTTAGCAGCACTGGTGCCTGTCGGCCTTCCTCGATGAACGGCAGAGTTGCTCACCGCCTCTCGGGTTGTTCTGTTCGATTCACCACATGAAATTGGATTTGTTGGATCTAGGAAAGGCGGAGCACGCGAGGTTTTTGAACTGGGAGTAGTGAACACATACTGTGCTTATCTGGGCCGAATTCCGGTCCGCAATTGCGTCTCGACACGCCTTGCGGCCGCACGCACTCGAGCCAGTCGGGTTTCCAGCGTCAAAGCCGACTCGATGTGGTTTTTTTATACAATTTTCTCCAATTTTTCTTAGAATCCAGTTTCCAAGACCCACCTAGAGTCAGCAGATAGGCGGCCGCGGCGCTGGAAGCTCTTCTGACTCGGGAGCGTGCGGCCGCAAAGCGTGTCGAGACGCAATTGCAGACCGGGATTTGGCCCAGATAAGCACAGTATGTGTTCACTATTGGGGTGACCCCTTTTTTCATACCCACGGCTCAGGTACTGAGGGCGACGGCCGGCGAACCTCTATGCCGAAAATGACGGCCGGCGCCCCACATTTCGAGGGTGCCGGCCAGCGGCGAACCATGCTGCATGCGATGCACCGCAGCGCGGATATTGGCTCGCCCGCGAACCACAAAACACGCCACGTCTTCTTCAATTCGGCCGGTTGGAAAGACAGTTGATAGTGACCACGACTGATCACGTCGTAACGTGGCTATCACGTGCACAGCCGGTATAAAAGGCGCCTCATCTCACTAGAGTCCTCAATCGGCATTCTAATGCCGGCCCTGGAAGGCGGCTTTGAGTCGCTTCTCGGAGGCGAGCTTATTTTTGACCGCTGAGGGGTAGGAATATCTCCACGGCTGGGGGTGGGGTTCGCCGTGATCCGCGGGAGGTGGTTCTCACCACAGTCTGCGGTGGACCGAGCCAGGGCGTTTCTCCGCCGTAGGGCCGGGGTGACATGCTCGACGTAAAAATAATACGACTAATGATCGCGGGCCATCTGGTAAAGGTCGGCGGGCCATCGACATGAAGCTGGCCGGCGAACCAAAAGCGGGCGGCCGGAGAACGGAGACCGCGGGCCAGCTGGGAAAGGTTCGCCGGCCGTCGTCCTGGGGTGCGTTCCAAGAATGTTACCATGACGCCGTGGGAGGACAGATAGCCTCTCCATGGACAAATTTGCTTCCCATGGGTACGATTTATAACTGCGAATCACTTCCACGAGGCCGTGGCTATGTTTCCATGGGAATCTTTGGCCATGGGAATGTTCTTGGAACGCACCCCTGAGTACCTGAGGGGGGAGGTGGTGGTTCCACCGCCACGTTCCACGGTGTGATGCACACCTCACTGTGGACCGTGGGGGGATGGACCCACAGTTGAGGACCACACCCTCTTCGCCGTGGGGAGATCCCGCTTCCCTCGGCAACCAAAATTATCCTCCGTCATCGGATGGATTCTCTGGTAAGTGACTCGAGGCCACCTTACTGGTCCGGCTACGAAAAGCCGACTGAGGCTCACTGTGAGGTGAGAAGCCTTTTGTACCAGCAACATTGTTGAAACCTTTGTTCAAACATCTTGATGATCCTGATATCGCCAGCACCCTCGGGAGCTCCGATACTACTCCCCGGTTGTTCCTATGTGAACCCCGCCCCAAAATACTCGCGGGGACCTCGCGCGCAAGGGATTTCGAACCTCCCTCCCCTCCAAAAACAGTGGGGAGATCCGAATTTTTGTCTGAGCTGTAGCTGCATTGGAAAACCTTTTTCACTATTGTGGATCTTCTAATCCGAAAGAATACCAATTTCTTCGACAACTCCTTGAAGGCTTCACTGAAGCTAACTTTCGGGCCAAAGTTATACTTCGATGGGATGAAACTGTGCCTTTTGAAGTGAATATTGTAGAAAGAAAACAATAAAATGATCTACAGCGTGTCTAGAGCGCGCTAGACCACTAACGTAGTGATGTTCAACCCGTAGAAGTTGAAGTCATTATAGGTGCTCAAGAGGGTTGATGAGGAATTTCACTCGTAGGGTACTCATAAGGACCAGTGGCTTCAAATGCGATAGAAGTTTGAATCATTCATTCTGGAGTTCCAAACTAGGGCTCATGACTTTGGCGGAGAGGAGAAAATTTGATCAGATAGTGTTGTATAATGTCATTTATGGTGGTGCCGGTGTTCATGCGGGTCGTCTGATCAATCTGAGGTCATCTGCGACCGGGGGGTTTTCCAGTGAAGCTGGCCTTGCCTGGTGCTAGGCGAAATGTGTGATTAGAGGTTCATAAGGTTGGCCTTGATGGTGGGAAATCGACGAACTTCAAGAAAGCCGGGATCTCTCGCTGAATAAGATGAAATTGAATTGAGATTGAAAAAAATCATTTTGCCTCTAAAAGCGACTCAGCTGAGAGGAAGTGGCAAGTTGCCAACTGACAGGTCCCGCAGAGATCCATCATCTGACGCGTCCCAAGCCCGCAGTCATAATAACGGGAATCCGCTCAAGAACACACTGTTGCCTCGAGTAAGGCCCCGGTCAGACTTCGCCGAAAAACCTGTTGAGTCCGAATGAGTCCGGGGTGGAAAAACCTGCTGAGTCCCACTGAGTCCGGTTGCCCCCAGCGCCAACCAACTCCTCTGCGAAACACGCAATTGATAGTGACGATTATCACCTCAGCTTTGAATCGGAACGTGTTTGGTGGCTGATTTTTCTTGTTTTCAACATGTCTGAATCTGATTTCCATATCAGCAGCAGGTGGGGCAGAGCGCAGACGACGAGAGTCGAGATGCGGCGGGACTCGGCGGGTCGCAGTCGGCCTAAAAAAATGCACCCAAATCACGTGAAAAACACCTATATCGACCGGGTGGGGTGAGGATGACTTCGGTGGGACTTAGTGGGACTCAGTCGGTGCATTGGCCCCGCCCTTGTACGCATGAAAACCATCAGTATCGACCGGGGGGATTGCGGTGGGCATCAGACGGTCGCAGTCGGACTCAGTGGGTTGATTTTTTGCACCCGTCTCCCATGAATTCGGTGCGTATCGAAACGGTGGGACTCAGTAGATCTACCAACTATGACGGGGGCCTAACGGCTAACTTCCGCTGCGATTGTGATGTAACTTACCCAGATCCCGCCTCCAACTTCACAAAAAAACAGGATTGAGTAATTTTGTCGAATCTCATGTAAGGCTTGTGTAATACAGAAAGGGAGGAACCTCGGACGAGTCCGGCTGGTACACGCGACGCGCGCGGCAGAAGGCCGCGTCGCCGCTGGAGCAAGTTAACCGTAGGTTTTTTTCATGCGCCGCGTATACCAGCCAATTCGTCGCTAGCTCCGAGTAGACGTTCTTCTAGCCGTCAAAGCTTTCCCTGGTTTCAACGGTACTGTTTAGGATGAAGAGGAGGAGGTAGAAGAGGAAGTTGAAGCAAGTGGGGAATCACCGCCTAAGAAGCGTAGACTGAGGGAGGGATCCTCTTTCGACCAGTTCAGCCACAAGTTTGGATTGCGGGTGAGTGTACTTTCTGAAAGTTTTCATTCTTTGATTTACCGTTTATCGTTTTGCCAGCAATTAGTGTTGGAAGGGCATTTTTGAACATTTGTTTAGGCTTACGGACACTTTCTGTAGACTACGGAAGGTTTTATAAATCTTTGTGAAGCTTTCATGAAGTGTCTAGGTCTTCTCAGGTTTCGAAAAAAAATCGCTTTTAGAATGTTAATGTTTATAAGGTTAGAGAGGTTTTTCGATTGTCTGAATTTATTATAAATCTGATCTATGGCAACTCCAGTTACGGCAGAAATTCATCTGAATTTGGAAAGTGTAGAACATTGTCGTTAATTCTCATTTTCTAATTAATTTTCCACCCTACCTCAACCTTTGGGCTTTCTTCCTGTCCTAAATTCCGAGGTGCTATGTGGGAAGGGGGGGGGGCACTGTTGTATCGCACTTGGCCGCGCCCACTTTTCCTTGTCTCAATGACTCCTGGGGTCGTATTCGCCAATAACCCGCCGGGTACCCGCCGGGTAGTCGAAGTGTAAATGAGGTGAAATTTCAGTACAAAACGCGCGCTCCACGGCCACCTCTCGCCTCCCTTGGCTTCCCTCGCGACCGCCGGAATTTTTCGAACAGCATAGCTGAAGAATGGCCGCTTAACGATGGAATCTTTATCTTTTTGCAGTGATATCGATACGTAACACAGTTTGCATTTCCATCTTACATGGTGTAAGATGGGTTGATCTGCTCCTCTGCCGCGCGCGGTATCATCCCTTCCGCTTCCCTTCGACTACCCTCGGCGGGTTGTTGGCGAATACGACCCTTGATTCTGGCAGGGGAGGGAAACCCCGGTTAGGTGCTCAAATTTAGTGCGGCACAGTAAAATGGGCGTGGCCAAGTCCATCGCGCCATAGTGCCCCCCTTCCACAAAAAATAAAATCCACAACCGGGCAAGATAGGAACCACCGTAACCCACCCTTATCACTTCATTCAGCAATATACTGAAGCGGTTGCTGCTTCATATCTATTTCTGCCGTGATAAGGACGACCGCTCTCCCACACAGATGTGTACTTTATCTACAGGGTTACTGTGGTTTTTATCTTGCCCGGTTGTGGATTTTCTTTTTTGTCCCCTTTCCCACATAGCACCAATTTCGAGTGGTTTGCTGGCTCAGGGTTCTCTAGGTCCTCATGTGTTGTAAGAGTTTCGTGGCTGTATTTATCTTGATATTCGAGTGCAATCTCTCACTGGAACTTGAGCTGGAGAAATGAAATCTCGAGAGTACCCTTTTTATACTTTTTATGTCGTGAATGTGTGGGCAGAAGTAGAAAAATGCCATTTCATTGCTTACGAATTCGAGTTTTATTAGCCAGAAGTGTCAAACAGTCATTATTGTTAAGAATTTCGTAATTGTCTTCTTCTTCCAGGAACATGATGGAAATATATACCCCCTGACAGATGAGAGCGAGGTTTCATCTCTTCATGGTAGTGAAGTCGCAACGCTCAAGGCTAGCTATGATAAGGTGAGTTATTTGTGGCTTGTTGCACGTTTTGTTTTATTGATTGAGTTTCTGATTTTTCTTATTATGCTCTTTATTTGTTCGTTTTTTTTCGCATTTTCTGTTTACAAGTTTCGCTGTGTGTCCATTGAACTGATTATCATTGACGCATTCCCACCAAATTGTGCTGCGCTCAGCGCTGTTGACAGATGTGGTTGTATATAAAAAGAGAGAAAAAATGTCAATTCACACCGTTGGTTTTGTGGACGCTTTTGGTTTTTTTTATTCTTGCGTATAATCCGTAGATAAAAATAAGAAATCGATCTGGCTGTGAAGGTCCCTGGCTTTGCTCAGCACGGTTTTTTTCTTTTGGTTTTAAATTTTTTTGCTGGCCACAGGTTTTACGAAGTAGACAAAAGGTGCTGCCGAGATGTCGTACGTTCGTGCCGTGGCAGTGTGGAGGAAAGAAGATCGCCTCCGTGCAAACCGACGTCATCCCCTCCACAAAGAGGGTTTTTGTCATGGGAGAGGTGCTGGCCGGCCGCAACTCTCCTTCGGATTCTCCTGCAAAGGGCCGGCGTGGAGAGGAATCCTGGACCCGCTCAGAAGTACCAATGCGCCACGTGCGGAGAGGTTGTAAACTGGAGACATACCAGCGTCCAGTGCTTCGGATGCCAAAGGTGGGTGCATCTCTCCTGTTCGGGTCTCAGTTCTGTGAGGCATCATAACTCATCTTTTTCGTTGTGTGTTATGCTCCTCACCTTCCATCTCAGATTCCTCTATCTCAAATCGCCCCCTTTCCATTGTGCATATCAATCTAAACGGCCTTCGAGCCAAGCTTTCTGAACTCTCTCTCTTTGCACGTACTTACCATCCAGACGTGATCATGGTTCAAGAAACCAAGCTCTCTCCATCCCCTACCTATCCTCATCCCAATATCCCAGGCTATACTTCTTACCATGCTCCAAGGTCATCTCTCGGCGGTGGAGTCTCTACTTTCGTTCTATCTTCACTTCCCTCACACCTCATTCCCAGCACTCCCACGGACGGTACTCTCGAGTACCTCCCAATCCATCTCCCCTAAAAACACCCTTTCTCTTTTCAACATATACATTCCACCTACAACTTCATGCCCTTCATCTTACAATCCTATCCCACTTCTCAAGCAGCTGAGCGACTGCTCCCTCTCATCCTCGGTCGTTTTCGCGGGTGATTTCAACGCTCACACCTTTTGCTCGTCTCTCGGTCCTGATGTTAGAGGAAATGACGTCGAAGAATGGGCAGATGAGTGCGACCTGGTCATTCTAAACGATGATCAGCCCACTCGTCTCCCTGCCAGCGGCCGATCTTCTAGCCCAGACATATCTCTTGTCTCGTCCAACCTTTCTAGCTGCTGCTCATGGTCTACCTCGACTACTCTGCCAAGTGACCACGTTCCTGTCTTTGTCCACATCGATCTATCCAATTCTCTCGCTCCCTTTTCTGGTGTTCGCCAACGTTCTTATCTTAATTTAGGCCGAGCAGACTGGCGCCTGTTCAGTGAAGTTGCGCTTCGCCTATCGGCAGATTACCCGTGGAATGGAAGCGTGCACCAGAAGGAGTGCCATCTATCTGACGCAATCCGCAAGGCCATGAATGCGGCTATCCCTATCGGTCGCGTCAAGACGTTCTATCCAAATGTCAACAGGGAAATCCTCGACAAAATTAGAACGAGAGATGCGAGGAGAGCGGTTAATCATCTGGACCCCGTGGTTGCTGAGCTGGACAGTGAGATCAAAAAGGATTTGGACAGACACAAGAAAGAAGAGTGGGAGAAGTTCACCGGACAGATGGACTTTAAGACGGACAGTGCAGCTACTTGGAAGGTTTTACGGAAGCTTTCGGGTAAAAGCTCATCCGCCACCGTCTCCACTATCGAATTCGACAACGGCGTATTCAAATCAGGAAAGGAAGCCGCTTATGCGCTCGGGAAAAGTTTTTTCATCACCAGTGCTAAACGAGGTCCGCAGAATAGAGTGACTGTAAGAGAGCTGTGCCACCTCCCGCTTATGAGCACGGCCGAAGCGTTCACTACGACGCAAATTGAGAAGATTATAAAGGAAATGCGGAACTCTAGAGCTATTGGTCCTGATGGGATATGTCCTGCTGTCTTGAAAAAGATACCCGCTGACTTACTACCGCTCCTCACTGATGCGATAAACTCCTCGTTCATGTCGTGTACTATCCCGCAGAATTGGAAGATGGCAAACGTCGTTCCGCTGCCCAAGCCTGGCAAGCCCCAAGCTTCAGTCAAGGGATATCGGCCCATTAGCTTGTTGTCTTCTTTTGCTAAAGTAGCTGAAAAGCTGATCGTCAAAGACCTGGCCGAGCACAACGAGAGACAGGTGTTTCAGCATGGATTCAGAAAAATGCATTCCACCACGACAGCTTTGTTAGAAATTACGAGCTATGCAATTGATGGTTTCAACGCGTATAAGCCGGAAAGAACTGTAGCAGTTGCCTTAGATCTCACTAAGGCTTTCGACACAGTGAATCTTGGTATCTTATCAAACAACTTACTGGAGTCATCAATCCCGCCATGGCAAAAGCGCTGGATAGCTGCATTCACTAAGGGAAGACGGGCTAGAGTGATGTTCCAGAATCATGTCTCAAACAGCATTCCGATTGCAGCTGGAGTCCCACAGGGCGGTGTATTGTCGCCTGCTCTCTTCAGTCTGTACCTCGAAGATATGCCCGCCCCACCCCAAGATATCAAGGTGGTCGCTTACGCTGATGATATGACTGTCTTGTGTCGTGATCGGGACATAAATGTGGCCGCCGCTAAGATTAACGGGTACTTGACCGCACTGAAAAGCTTCTTCGACCGCAAAATGCTGAAGATTTCTGCGTCAAAGTCATCGGTATCCGTACTCACAACGGACCCATCTGAACACAGCGCACATTCGTATGTCGTATGGAATGGAGATCGTTTGCCTGCCGCCCGCTTCCCAAAACTTCTCGGACTCGTACTCGATCCATCGCTCAAATTCCATAAGAACACGGAACAGAAGCAGGCTATCGTTAAAGCGAAGCTTAACGTGCTTAGAGCCCTGGGCGGTACAACATGGGGTAGTAGCAAAGAAACCATTATTACAACGTATGAGGCTATTCTCCAGCCTGCACTGGAATACGGCGCCCCAGTTTGGCAGCATCTAGTTTCGGAATCCTCTTGGACTAAGATGCAACGCATACAGAATGCGGCTCTTCGAATCGCCACCGGGTGTGCAAGAAGTTCCCCGGTCGATCACTTGCATGCTGAGACCCGCTTATTACCAGTAAGGGAGCACTTAGAGCTCCAGGCCCAACAATTTTTCATCAACATTGTCAAACAACCAAATCACCCCTCTTGGAGAGTGCTAAACCCCGTCAGAGAAAGAAAGATCAGAAAGCCATTCGCCGATGCTCCCAGCAAAGTCAATCTGCAGAGATGGCACGACTCACAGCAAGAACGACTCCGTCTATTGCGCGAGGAGCATACTCAGTTTGTACGGTGTCATCTGGAAAAGGCGGTCATTAATCCCATATTGGGGGTAGTGCCGCCCCAAGTCTGCACATCCGAGGCTCAACTCGGAAGAAGGGCCAGGTGCACGCTCGCATCATTACGCTGTGGTCACTCTACAATGCTAATGTCTTATGTCAGCAGGATTGACAGCAGTAAATCTGATGTGTGCCCGGACTGCGGTACCATCGGCCACGATACCGCACATTTATTCAACTGTCCGGAGAGACCTACCACGCTGACCGTAATGGACTTATGGACAAATCCGTTACTGGTCGCCCAGTTCCTCAACCTATGACAAAACCCTCAATGTGGCTGCAAAGAAGAAGAAGAAGAAGAAGTGTGTTCGCGTTGGTGACTGAGTTTCAGATCACGGTCGAGTGCGCGGGTGGTGGGGTTCTGGTCAGACCATGTTTTTGCTCTATCGCTTGCTCAGACAGTCGTGGCATAGTACATCGGCAGAATAGCGTTATTACTCTAGGGCAAACATGGAATACTAGCGCTCGTTGTGAGCAGGAGCTGCTGGCAACGTCAGCGTATCCTGCCAACGCATGCTGGTCTTATAACGCTCGTTATCTACAGCCTGTTCTGCAAACGGAGAAAGGATTTGGACTGCCACCTTCTTTATCGGTGTGGGGTATGATCCTTGTCACGGCCAGCAGCAAGGAGGCCAACCTTGCCGCGGTTTGCAACAAGGACATCATCTCCGCCACGGTCCACATGAAGGCATCCCATACATTAATAACTCCAACACCCCAATTTATTGTATATTGACAATATTGCGCTTTAATATTACGTAGCGCCCGCTTTTCGTACACGCTCTCTCCCGTGTTCGAGTACGAATACTTTCTATGTGTGGGCAAAAATTGAGAATAACTCCAATATCACCGCTTTGGTTGAAAGGGGTAAAGTATTGCCCCAGCTTTGCCGTTCACGCAGTTATTTCTATGTTCGTGTTTTAGCTGTTTTCGGCGCATTATGATTTAGAATGTTTACAAGATGACTTGCAATGAAAATGATGATAGGGCGGTGATGTAGTTGATTGAAACTGTCATAGAGTTCCGAGTGAATCAGCCATGATGGAGCGAGCGGCGTGCTAGGGCATTTATACTCACGCGGCACACCCGCGCGGTACGCGCGTAACTCTAGGTCATTCAGGAGTAGTACAGTGTTCAACCCAGCAATTTACTGGAAATTATCGGCAAAATATTGCCGATAAAGTTTTCTCTAACCAGGGATTGACCAGACCTGGCCGCCAGAACTGTACATGTGGCATGGTTATCTAATACATCACCTTTCGGAAACTTGTAAAGAGCCTATCTCAGCCGGCCGAGTAGATATGGATTATAAATGAAAAAAGTTAAAAAAATTCAAAACTTTTTTTGTCCAAACTTCTCGCGGGGTGGTTATTTTTGGCGCTGAACCCGAATATGAGTCAAGTTTATGATAATTTGTGTGATCAAGACAGTTTACGGATGATGAATTTTATTTAACCTACAGAGCTCGCAACTTCTACGCTCATAACTTCTTCTTTTACTATTACTCGGGCAGCTAGGATAGCATTTTTATGACTACACACGAGGCAGTCGATCAAAAAAACCTTGTTTCATGGGTAGTTCTGGCAGCCAGGTCGGGTAATTCCCTTGTAAGACATTTCATTTTTTACCAAAGCGATTCCGATAGCGTTATTGTTATATTAAGGAGTCTTGAGGAAGCCCAATTCAACTCTCCTAGCTGATGCCGGATGCCTTTGAAAAGCACAAAGACCTGCTTTTTCTTCCACAGTTTACCAGTAGACCTATTATTGTATACCTGCTGTATAAAATACCGTGTTTTGTGTATGTTGATAATAGTGTATGTTGTAGATAATATCGTATGTATAGGCTATAAAACGGCGAAATTCACTTCGTCCCTCCGCGGGCTATAGCGGAAAGGAGGTTAGAGGCCGTGAGAAAGCGTAGGACAGACAGAGACCGAGGCGACGCGCGTGCCGCTCGCGCCTCGAATGATGTGAATTTTGACGTTTTATAGAGGGTATGTGCATAACATGTTGTATAATATATTGTGTATAATATTGTACATTATACGCGTTGTATATAATTTTCATAGCGTTTTATGATTTTTGGTGTATTTAAGGCTTTTGATACATAAAATTCTCTCCCGCCAAGGTTTTTGATGTTATTGTTGAAAGCTCTTACTGACTTACTACTGAGTTACATGTTCGCTTGCAAAGTTTTGAGAACCTGAATGTAAGTAACCCGTTACATAGGCACAAAGTTTAGAAACAGCTTAGTTGGAAAGGCTAAAGCAAGCTACATATAACTCAGGAGTAAGTGAAATGTTGCCTTGAGGTAACATTTCTGCTTCTTAAAAGTAAGTTACTTGTATGCTTAAAGTAAGTTACTTGTATGGTAAAGGTAAGTTACTTGTATGGTAAAGGTAAGTTACTTGTATGGTAAAGGTAAGTTACTTGTATGCTAGAGGTAAGTTACTTGTATGATAAAAGTAATTTACTTGTATGCTAAAAGTAAGTTACTTGTATGCTAGAAGTAAGTTACTTGTATGCTAAAAGTAAGTTACTTGTATGCTCCAAGTAAGTTACTTGTATGCTCCAAGTAAGTTACTTGTCTGCTAAAAGTAAGTTACTTGTATGCTTAAAGTAAGTTACTTGTATGCTTAAAGTAAGTTACTTGTATGGTAAAGGTAAGTTACTTGTATGCTAGAGGTAAGTTACTTGTATGCTAAAAGTAAGTTACTTGTATGATATAAGTAAGTTACTTGTATGCTCCAAGTAATTTACTTGTCTGCTAAAAGTAAGTTACTTGTATGCTTAAAGTAGGTTACTTGTATGATAAAAGTAAGTTACTTGCGACTTTACGAAGTATGTTACTTGCGACATTAAGTTAGTTACTTGTGACATAAATGTAAGTTACTTGAAGACTTCAAGTAACTTACTTTAAAGTGACATTTAACTTGATTCAAAACTTCTGAGTCGGGGTCTATTTTTACTCGTTTGTTTTGGTCGTCGTGGGTCAAATCCAATGGTCATATCCTACCCACCCTGCATAGTGAACCAGCAGAAACACGTAAGGTCAAAGAGTCCAATAACACCCATTAAAGGCAGTGGTCGCCTGTCTTCTTTTTCTCTCTGAGCCCTTTTCTGGATTCAAAGCAGTGGGACCTATACGGGAAATTGGCGAAAACTTTTCGGTTTTAAGCCGAAGTTCAGGCCTGAAGTTTCCTGTTTTTTGAAAAACGAGCCCACTCCACATTATCGGCATCGATGCTCCCTTATATCAAGATCTTCAGCTGGCTTGAAATTTAAATTCAATCAATGAACAGT
This sequence comes from Aplectana chamaeleonis, assembly GCA_029168955.1. Lineage (NCBI taxonomy): Eukaryota > Metazoa > Nematoda > Chromadorea > Rhabditida > Cosmocercidae > Aplectana > Aplectana chamaeleonis. The sequence goes on along the minus strand of JAPDOI010000251.1, from coordinate 951,080 downwards.
ATCCTTCAGACTGACCAGCGTAAATATTTCTGTCCTCGCTGAGTCAAACTTTGAATGAAGGGATCGCTTTCATTATTTAACTGTTTTTATCAGCTAAAATTGCATTCATTTCTGGTTGTGGATGTCAATGATTTTTGACTGCTCAGCATTGGACTGTGATCTTTCTCGGCGGAACTGTGCACGTGTGCACGAATTTGCAACTTACAAGAGAACCACAATAAGTCATAGTGACCATTCCAAATGAAATGTAGTTTTCTAGAACCATTTTTGGATGAAAAGTGCAAATATGCCTATCGCAGCTGCCTAGACCCGCTCTGAGAAAAGTTATGAGCGTTTTTTGAAGCCTCGCAGCAAGGTAAGGGGTGTTTCTAAATTTTTCTCCGGATTTTGCTTGAAACATGTACGTAGGGGTAATCTGGTGTGCTGAACACGAATCTGGGGTTCGCTTCTGAAAATTTTGAGGTTTACTGTGGGTTACGGCAGGTAACATGCCATTGAGAGGGCAAAACCTACCTCAAAATTCCGATAATCGACAAATGGACATCGAATTCGTATTCAGCACCCCAAATAACCCCCACATAGAAACATTGAGACAAATCTGAGACTTCGACCAAACTACCGTATACCCACCGTAATCTACCGTAAGCTGTCAAAAATCGAAAAACTGACATAAGATTCGTGTTCAGCACTCCAGATAACCCCCACAGGAACGATTTGAGCTACATCTGTCGTCACAATCCGGAAATCGTCAAAAGTTGATTTTGCCATCATTTTTCTCTGCCGGTGGGAAGCTTTGAACAAATATAGTCGAAAACTTCGGAAAAACGACAAATGAACCTCAGATTCGTGATCGGCACCCCAAATAACCCTCCAGGACAAATTTTTAGTCGAATCCGGAATATTTTTCTAAAACGCTTCGAGAGCCCTCTAATTGGTAAAAATAAGCGCCCAACCGAAAATCCGTACAAGTCCAAAACGCTGTAAGTTTGCGCAAAGTTTGGAAAATGTTCCTTCACCCAAACTTCGCTTAGTGGGTTAGTTTTGTGCGCTGAACACGATTATCAGCTCCGTTTCCGGAATTGCGTAAAAATAATGCGCTTTTGGGAGGGTACAATAGGTACGAAAATCACAGAAAAAACGCTCATAACTTTTTTCAGAGTGGGTCTAGGCAGCTGCGATGGGCATATTCGGACTTTTCGTCCAAAAATGGTTCTAGGAAGAAGTACATTTCATTTGGAATGGTCACTATGACTTATTGTGGTTTCCTTGTTAGGATCTTAATAACTCTATTCGTAGCTCGTTTCTTGCCGCGTACCCTTCGTGGTCGTTTAGTCGTTTGCGGATCGAGCTGATTTTTATGGTTTTCTCCAGCAACTTTTTTTAATCGGAACCACTGCCTTTAAGGCCGTGTAAGACTATGAAGCCTCTTTTTTTGCCGTTTTCTGGTCATTACTGATACAATAGGTCTTTAAAGGCACTGTTCACGATAAACTCCATCCTCGCATTTTCCATGAGAAGCAGAACAGCGTCAAAGAAACGGACGAAAAGCTACCTAAGAGCCGCAAAACGGTTCAGAAAAGTGGGCAAACCCCGCCGCTTTGGGCAAGTCCGGCCCCATTTCCGCCCCTCGACGTGAATAAAGGAACACTCGACATCGTGAGATGAGCGATGGTTTGCAATCAAAAGCCCCGTTCTTCCCTCCATTCTCAACTTCTCTCTGTACTCAGGTCAGCTCGCATACAACAGCTGCAAAAGACGGAAGTTACGAGCCTCGGACAACTCGTCCGCCATGCTTACCTGGCTCCATTTTTCAGGGACTATAACTCCGTTCCCAGAAGGTCTTGTACTATTCCAGAGATATCAGCATGGAATTAGCATGGGACCGTTTTCAAGATAGGCCGAAAAACGGAGAAACTATTCTTATCGTGAACACTGCCTTTAAGATTTTGATGTCCTTTATATTCGGAATGGTATTCATTGTGGTCACTGCCTTTACGAGAGAAAGTTTCGATTTGCGCTGAAACTCACTCAGTCATGCGGTTACTCCTGCTCAGATACTCGCGGCTTTTCGTTCCCCCAACTCCTGCCCAGGGCAGCACGTTTTGCCCTCTTGCTCCGCTCACTGCCCCAACTGCTGCCTGTATAGTGGCCCCATGTGCTGCTACAGTCGTCCCAACTGCTCCAGTCGTCTCCCCAACTGCTGCTCTTCATTGTGGCCCCAACTGCTGCTCCTCATTGTGACCCCAACTGCCGCTGTTCTTTCCGCAATTGCTGCTCATCATGGCCCCGATTGCTGCTCTTCATTTATGATCTTTCCTTTCCTTCTCTTAAACCTTCTCCCGCAAGGAATATGCCGAGCTCAGCAGCAACGCTGGGTCGACCTATCAACAATAGAGACCTCATTGAGGCTCATTCACATCTACAACGGCTAATTCATCCTTGACTATATCCATTGCTCTTCGCCACAGTCGAAGGAAGTGATGCTAGCACCACGGGCTGTCTCGTTCCCACCCTAGGCGGCCTCGTATCTGGCACGAAATTGCGAGGGCCGTTCAACATGCTCTATACCTTGAACAAGAATTAGTTTTCACTAAGCTTCGTGGCTGTAGAGATGTGAATTAGGCGTGATAATCTGTTTCTCTCGTTTCGAAAGAGAAATTATGATTTTCTTTGTACAAAAAGTTATGGTTTCCGTTTTCGGTTCAGTCTGAGGCATGGACCAGGCGGCTGGCCGTGCGGGGTTGGCGGCCTCACTGGAGAATGGGGTTTCGATTTGCGCGCAGTGATCTGCCGTCGCAGCCCCATCCATTCATCAGACTAAAATTATTACGCGAACTCTACATCCAAATATTCCGAGAATGAAGTTCTCCTCGAAATATAGCCGCTGAAATTCACGATGTTTAGAGAAATGTCGAGGGTTAAACGAAATTCAAATATCAGAGTATTCATCATAATATATTGATCTCCCTGTAAATGGTGATTTCTTTTCTTTCAAGAAACAACGATTTTAAAATTTCCAGAAATTTTTTCTTCTTCCTAAATTATTGTCGTGAACATTTCTCGGAAAGGATCATAATATTGTTTTCATTGGAAAATTAATTTTGAGAACTGTCAGCTTTATATTCTGTGAGCATTGTGCTTTTTGTGAAGAAAAGGTACATATTCCCCATCTCGCTAAATTTTTGGCAAACCATCGCTGCTCAGCATTTGAAAAATACAGGTCTTCGTCCAAAACGGAAGCAATTGGTTTTTCTATGGGGAATGCAAGTAAAGTTTGAGTTTACGGAAACGCATTTCAGAGTGAGAAGGTGACTTTTTGAAAATTCCGACTTACACCTTCCAGATTCGAAGAAAGAGACAAAATGTTGCAAATCTGGAAGAAAACGCGAGATGAATCATTTTAGAAGAGTCGAGCACCTCTCGAATTTTGGGCCGGTTTCACATAACCTCCATCCGATGAGAATGACGACTCATCCCTTCTTCCAGAATAATTCATCAGATTTTAGCCGAGCTGAACCGTTCAAATTGCTCTCAATTAACTACTTTTCTCGGAGGCGCCACTTTATATTTACATTTTCTCCAGAGTAAAACTGCGCTTGATCCGTAATCAGTAAAATACCAAAAGTTTATTTTGAAGACTCGATGCGACGAAACAGTGAAGCTTGCATAAAAGTACCACGTTTGAAGGGGTCGCGCGTTGATAAACGTGAGCTTTCCACGCAATGGGTTGGCCCCCACCGCACGTTTAGCCAGCGATGGAGTCATAGAAGGGCGACCAGTTGGAGATGAACTGGATGTGTCAGAAAATGGCTTCGAGCAGTTGGCAGTTAGTAGCGTCAGATCACGGCGATTTGGCGATTGGATGGCAGCGTGTCTTGAGCGACGGCGAGCGGGCGGCGCCAGGTCTTTAACTCGAAGGCAAACTGAAGACAAACTGGTATTAAATTGACAAACTTGCTGCAGATTCACAGTTAGGAATCGTTTGACTTCAACCCCTTTATTGTTTTTTTGCGAGTAACACATATGGGTACAATCGACCTGATAACAACATTGTCGAAAAAGCGTACAACTGGAAAGGTGTGCAGAAACCATTCAGATGCACTTACTGATCCGGGAATTTGAAAACACGCAATGCCGAAAAAACCGCTGCGAACGATAATGAAAAGACCTGTGCGGCTCTAAACCTGAGTGTTCCTCTCACGCCACGCCCACTCCTTTCAACCGGTACATATCCGTGAATTACTGAAAACCCAGCCTTAGGCCCCCGTCAGAGTCGGTGGATCTGCTGAGTTCCACCGGGTCGATACGCACCGAATTCGTGGAAGACGAGTGCAAAAAAATATCAACCCACTGAGTCGGACTGCAACCGTCTGGTGCTCACTGCAATCCCCATGTAGATACTGATGTTTCTCATGCGTTCAAGGGCGGGGCCAATGCACCGGCTGAGTCCCACTGAGTCCCGCTGCGTCCCAACCGAAATAATCCTCACCACACCCGGTCGATATAGTAGTTTCTCACGTGATTAGGATGCATTTTCTTCGGCCGACTGCGACCTGCCGAGTCCCGCCGCATCCCGACTCTCGTCGCCTGCGCTCTGCCCCACCCACTGCTGCCGCTGAATATCGATTGCATGATTTGCAGGGAAGTGGGTGGAACTAAGGGCAACCGGACTCAGTCGGTTGCAGACGGTCGAGGACGGTTTTTCCGCCCCAGACTCATTCGGACTCAGTCGGACTCATTGTCAGCAGGTTTTTCGACGAAGTCTGATGGGGGTCTTAGGGATAACAACATACATTCAGGAGGCTACAATGCACTCCGCTCAACAAAACTTACCCCATTTGATAATCGGTTGCCTTCTCATAGTCGAACGTAAAGGCCAACCGAACATTGCTCGACACGACGTGGTCGCGTCACGGCTCTATAATTTTCTAAGTTTCTGCTCCAATTTTGTTATATCTGTCCACCGGTGGTGCTGTATTTTTACATCATAGTCAAAGCAGATCCTCAACTGCTGACCTCTGGAGAAGGACGATATGTGAATGAAGACACACAGATCTCCACTCCTTTAATACCCTACCCTTTATCATTTGGTTATCATCAATTTCGTTTACAGGAGCCGTGACGCGACCGCGTCGTGTCGAGCATTCTTCGGTTAGCCTTTACGTTCTTATGTTGGGTTTTCAGTTAGACTTTCATCGGTAGTCGCTGAGGAATTGGGCGTGGCGTGAGTGGATATTAAAGTTCAGGACCGTACAGGGCTATTTTGTGCTCGTTCTTACCCGTTTTTCAGCATTATTGATGCAGTGAGCCCCGGGTCTTTCAATTTACGCTTATATTCCAAACTGTTTTAATCGCGGACGCTGCATCCGAAGTATTCCGTGTGATATGACTGATTGGTTGTTTAACTCTAACCAACTTCTCAGGGAGTGGGCATGTTCACGTTCTTGAAAGCTCCATGCTGATTATGAGTATGGTCGTAGTTACCTAAGGGATTACTTTGAGCAGTGTCACCACACTGTGCTGGCCACAATCCATAGCAGCAGCTGAGGCGACGAATGCAGGACGAGGGCAGTACGTGCTCCTCGATCACCAGCCCGTCCCCTTGTGCTGCTCTCGCTGTTTTAGTAGAAGTAGAAGTTGGTTGTGCTCCATGACAGCCCACGATCGTCTGAGATGAAGACCGTTTGATTGCTTCAATTATATACACCATGTTTGGGTAAACAAAGAGAAAAGGTGAATTGACATATAGCTATCCAGATGCTTGTATGTGCAAGTTTGTAACAAAGAGCTCTCCATGCTAATTGTTAATATGCTCGTAGCTGTCCAAGTGGACCACTTCGAGCAATTTCACCACACTACGGCTGCCACAAAAAAAGAGTAGCAGCTGAGGCGACAAATGGAGGACGAGGGAAGCACTTCCTGCTAAGAGCGGCACAAAGACAGCACGTGCTGTTCAAGCAGCAACTCCTCCCCTCGTGCTGCCCTCGCTATCCTCGTCGAGGTGAAAGTCTAATGTGCTCCACTACGACCCCGCGATCCTCTGAGTAGTCAAGCGCAGAGCAGGGACACGCGCAACACAACGCCTCTAGCACCAAGGGGCTGATTAATGTTGTTCGGCCAAATCTATTTAAAGAATCATCGCCATAATTTCTATTTTAATCCAGCTTCTCGCCCTAAAGACAGTGTCCCCGGTAAAGGCGGTCTTCGAGTTTCCACCGGGAATCGAAAGGACTGCGGCCTAGTGCAACAACCAGGTCAAAAAAACCTTTTGAGCAGGCTTCAGTTGGCTCTATTCGGCCCGAAAGTTGACTGCACGAGCGCACTAGGTAGCGATCGAGCGAGGTGGTCATGTAAGTAGGAAGGATAAGATTTCAAAAGGCTGCAATAAGACGAATTGTTATTTTCGATGATGGCTGTGGTGTAAACTGGGCCTCGTGCGCTCACACAGTAAAGTTTAGGGTCGTGTAGGGCCAGTTGTGGCCAACTCAATGCCGTTTTTACGTGGTTGTTGCACTGTGCCGCATAACTTCCGAAAATCGCAGATAGTTCCCATCGTTGACACTGCTTATAATGCAAGAGTGGAGTTTCTCAGCTCAGAACAGATAATCATGTGAATTTTCAAAAAATGGGTTTCAGAGAACAAAACTGAAAGGCTTGTAGGTGGCAACTATTTCTAGCCCCAGCTTCTTGGCTATTGTTGATCCCACTCTTGTAAAGAATACTTATTCCCCCGTACGACGAGTTACAATCACAAATTTGCACACCTATTCAGTGACGGGGGATGAATACATAGCAATACTAAATAAGAAAATTGCGAAACCTTCGGCGCTCTCGAGTAGCTTTATGATCTTTCTTTCTTTAGTTTCTATCCGATTGATTCCCTAATGTTGAAGAAGCTTGGATCTAGAGAGCCTACCAGCTGGTACATGTTTTGCGCCGGATTGAGAAGGCCAGATTGATTCGGCTCTACTCCTTTGGCAACACGACGACGAGCATTATTATGGTAATCGATAATTTGTTGACGTTCCTTTTCAATCATTCCGTTGTTAGGGCATGCTGGAAAAGAAGCACAGAATATACTGAAAATTAGTACTTCAAACAGCACATAATTTCCAGTGCAGCAAAAAACTGCTGCACTGGAAATTATGAGGTTTGCGAAAATACGCACCTGCTCGCTCGGAATGTACCTGACAAGCAGCTGGAAGAAATGTTGCCACAGCTAACATCTGAAATAAGTAGTCATCGAACAAGGACTGTCACAAACTAGTGTAAGGTTTTTGAGCGTCTGCAGCATCTCTCACGTATGATAGGCCCTTCCCATAAACTCGGAGTGCAACGACGGTCGGAAGCAGGCTACTCTTCAAACAGCATTTTGTTGACGCCCAGTGCAACCGCGCCAACGTGAATTGACAAACGCGCGCGAGCTTTTGAGACTCGCTACCACCACGGCGAAAGTTGGCGTGAAGTTCCCCTATGAGCAACAGTTGGCCAGAGAAAGAAGTATAGAGGCACATCTTGTTCCTCTCTGCTCCCTACGCTGGCCAACGGTTAGGTTTCGGGAGTGGTGCAAAGAATTTTTTTTCTGAAGATATATAGAAAGTTTATTTTTGTGAAAAAAGATTATACAGTGTACGCTGGACACATTTAGTTGATTTTTGAAAATTTTCTGTTCACTGTTTTCTTTTCCCGTTATGGAGCTCTTTCTCTGTTTTGTCGAACTAGATTATCTGTTTTCTGTTTCCCAAAAAAAGTCCGCACATTCTTCGTGCTAACTATTGTTGTGCCGTGAATGAAAAGACCGAATATCGAAAGGATTTGAATGACCCCCTTTTTCAACGTTCAATTTTTGAATAGATTCGAATATCCGCTTTCTTTGAAGTCCGATTGTAGAATACATTCGAATCGCTCCTTCTTTGAGGTCCGAATTTCCATTAGATTCGAAAGCCCCCCTTTTTTCGAGTTCCGACTTTAGAATAGATTCGAATAATTCGAACAACTTCAAATCGATAAAGCGAAAACAACCCAAATGAGCAGTAGAGTATATCAAACGAATAATTTTTCCGATTGAATCTAGTTTTCTGTTCATGATCGGAATGGTTTCAGCAGCACTTGTTATCAAACATTAGGGTAAGTGTTAGGTTCTCATATTTTAGATAAGATTAGATCTATTACGACACATAAGGCGTCGTGAGAAAATTCTAGAAATTTCGATAATGAATACGTATTCGAGTGGCATTAATTCAAATATATTGATTCGAATATCTTTGAATGGCCAGCTATAGTGCTAACGAGGTAAGGCCATTTGGCGAAAGTAGCCATTCTCACAGAAATACAATTTTTTGGGATCAATTTTCGGCGAGAGTTCCGGCACAGCCCTTTATAGCTGCGCTCCGTTCCTCTGAAGGGAGTTAAGCGCGTTTATTGGTAGGTAACCATAGTTCTTCGCCGATGTGCCCACCGCAACTCTCCTTAATCTCTCTTGAAATTGAACCTGACCTCCGTTATCGCGTTCAGCGCTTCAGAAAACCTCCCTGAACAAACTTAGGGCAGATTTTTTATTCCATTACCGGTGTCTCAGAAATCCAAAAGGGCTCCCTTACTCAATGGGACTCCGGAGCTCGAAAAAATTCTCGCAGAAATTTAGTAGAGAGAGGTTTTCCAGGAAGCTGATCTCGAAAATGAGTTCCTTTTTCAGTTTTTAAGCTATGATGTTGGGTTACAGTTGGATAACGCCATTTCCCGAGCGTTTTTGAAAAATTTCATTGATCCAGTACCAATGCCGATGCTATAGGCTTTGTTTGTTCTCACCAATCCTGTCTAAATTATCGTATCTACACTAGAAAAATTACCATAGTTATGGGTTTGATCCGTGACTTCTTTTTCAGATTGAAGAACCAAGTGGAGAGATGAATCTCCAGCGATCCAGACGCTTAATTTATCAACAAAAGCTCTCCCACTCAAATTTGATGCTCAGCAACACAGTGGATGATAAATACGAGACTTTTGCAATACTGCGAAAAAATTGAATGCGACAAGAACTCATTACCTCACTTCTCTATTAAAGGAACAGAACACCCAAGAAGTTGTTTTCCAGGCTTTATGCTTATCTTGAAGAAAATCACACGCTGATAATTGGTATCTCTAAATTCGCTCAAGACCCCATGCAAGAGGAGGTACGGCTCTTCAAATATGATTATATTTTGAGGGTGAAATTTGTGTGGACGAGTTGCCTTAGGTAAGTATTTCTCTTTGATCGCAGTCGCTGCACGAGAGTGAATCAGAATGAGGAGAAAGATAGGCGAGGAATTGGAGAACGTCAGCGCGATCGCGACCAAAATTAATCCACCCATCTAGCCGCTATTGAGTTCGAAAATCAGGAAGGGGTGCGGTCCATGGCGGTGAGTGAAGGGGGTCGGGCCCGTGGTGGTCGCTAATGTGTCGCCTAGTTGGAGGGATTGAGATCTCATACTTGGCAAGTGTTATACAGGAGGGTGTACTACACAACTAAATGTAAATCACATTATTCATGTCTGAGAGTGTGCCGTGCCTTTAACGACGGGCACTACCACTGCACAAAGAAGATGCTTGGCTACGACATCGGACGGCCTCATCTGAGAGCAAACTTTCGTCCATCATAGCAACATTTTTCCGTGTATAATCACACAATAGGTATATTTCTGATCCAAGGTTGAAATCTGTGCATCACAAGGTGCTCTAGGGATCCTTAGATATCAAGCTGCGGTGCGCCTATGAGTAAAACGCTGAAAACTTTCATAACTCCGTTCAGAGAAACGTAGTGCAGCTAGGAAAATCAAGTTCGAATTTTTTCGTTAAGAGTTGAATCTAAAAAGTTGTATTTTGTCCGAGATGGCCATTTTCTCCGAGTGACCTTGTCCTGTGAGCACCGGAAGAAAGTTAGCAAGTATTCACCGTCGTTTGAAACTTTTGAATCCCATTTTGCGTACAATCTCGATAAACGTTTAAGAGCTTATAGGAAAATTGTCTTGGAGCCCTCCTCGCGGGGATTCCGGAGTTTTTCCTTCACTATGCTCTATTGACAGAAGGGTTTTCAATTAAAAAAAATAATAATCTGACACCCTTCCCCATCGTCAGGGATGCCTTCAAGGCGTCTTTATTGAATGCCTCGGCTACGTTGGCGTTCTGCAAAGTACTGTGCTTCTCTGGACCGAATTCCGGTCCGCAATCGCTTCTCGACACCCTTTGCGGCGGCGCGCCTTCAAATCGGAAGAGTCTCCTGCGCCGCAACCGCCGAATTGTTGACTCTAGGTGAGTTTTGGAAACTTGAAACTAAAAACAACTGCAAAAGACAGTATAAAAGCCACATCGAGTCGGCTTTGGCGCTGGAAACTCTACTGACTCGAGCGCGTGCGACCACAAAGCGTGTCGAGACGCAATTGCGGCCCGGAATTTGGCCCAGAAAAGCACAGTAAGGAGTTCAAGCGAGGATTGCGGCATTTGGATTCTCTGAGATGGAAAGCAGAGTCATGTTAAGGGGAAACCTATTAGCAAAGTAATGACGCCGATTCGATTGTGAAACGAGAACGAAAGCCACAATCAAAATGGTATTTCAAGTTTTCTAGTTTCTTGGTGGAAAATTAGTCCACAAGTGTTATTTCCTAGTTACCGCACGTTTCCTATTCTATTCGAAAATCACTCATAACTTGGAAAACTCACCAACAAAACGGAAACCCAAGGCCGCATGTTCCTTGCTGAGAACTCGATAGACGTGTGGTGGAGAAATGGCGAAATACGCTTATAAAGCCTTCGCAACCTCGAGTGTCATATCAGGTGTTGTTCAAAAATATTCCATCACAGCCCTCGTTGAGTGTCAATCTTCAAAACAGAAAACATTTGCCTGCTCAAAACAGATAAAAACGTCTTAGCATCTCACAGCAGTTAGCAACCGGGCAAAAATCATACACCACAAGCTTCCCACCTACCACTCCACCTTGTGCGATTGTGGTACGGGTGGTACTAGTATGATCTTCACTCGTGGTTAAAAACCAGTAGGATTAAATCTTTTACCCAAGCGGCAGATAACTATCGCTCTAGCTCGGTTTTCTGACAACTCTGAAGTTTCCGATAATGTTACGAGCAGGTTAAAATGCTAAAATCATGCTTCGATGGGCCTTTTGTGCGTGGAGAAACTTGCAGTTTAGCTATTGTTAGTTACGAATAGCGCTATTCGGCAGGCAACCTAGTAGACATCGGAAGCGTGACAAATATTTTCAGGAACAGTTAACTGAAAGGCTTTTGCAACTTCTTTCTATATTGATCAGTTTCATCGTTTTCCACCCTTCACTTTGCTCTTGCGTTACACTCCCTTTCTCAAATCTGTTTTTTTTACTGCTTATTAAATTTCCTGTTAGGAACTTATTATTGTTTGCGTTAATTTTGAGACGAGGAAGCATGCCCGAGTAAAAAAAACAGCCTGTTCAGAAGTCAGGTTTTGGAGGCTCTGTGGCATTTGATTAAAGGCAGTGTTCACGATAATCTTCAACTTTGAGATTATTCGCTATATTGATTAGGTGGCCCCTGGGTAAAACTAAAATGACGAACAAAGTGAGAAAAACTCACCAGAAGTACACAAGATCCTTAAGTATCACCCCGCCTCTTAAATATCACAGGAACTGTTTGTTGTGACAATGAAATCTTTTGTGGAACCGTCCTCTGCAATTCTCTATTCTCTATGTCTCCGTTTCTTATTTAGGGCCCTAACTGATCCTGCTTTGCATAAAATGTTCTTCTATTTTCGATTGACCCAATTTTCCACCGGTGGCAACCATCATGAACATCTTCATCCAACCGGACAACTAGTCCATGTAATATAATAATGTCACTGAAAAACGACGTTTCAATGCGTTTCTTCGTAATTTTGGTAACACTTGGAGGCCAACGCATTGATTTGTGTCAAAATCTCTGGGACGAGAATCATCGTGAAAAATCCTTTAACAGAAATCTCGAATACTTCAAAACTATTAGCAATACAGTCTTGTTGGACTGCCTCGTTGGACTTGTGGCCACATTATATATGCAACATTCCTTTTATGCTTCTTCCGTTCAGGTGAACGTGAAAAAGTTAAAGAAACCCAGGACAAAAAAAATCTCTAGATTGGGGCTAGCTGAGATCATCAATGCCGCTTGAGACTCTGAAAATGCGCTCCCAGAGTGTTATGGCCACTCAAAAATGAATTTGGGGTTGATAATCTAGCATATCTGGGTCGACAATCCGTGCTATTGTCTAACAACTTTGAAAAAAAATTAACAGCAAGAGCTCTACTGGAAAATTATGTGGTGGTTTTTTAAGTGATGATACTATATTATACGTATAATATGGTTATTAACTAATGATATTGTTTTATATCAGATAGAGAATCTCAATATCGTTATCAAAAAAGATTTGGCATGAAAATTAGAGTTACTACCACACATTTCTTGTACCTTATGGCTATGTTGGTTTCACAAAGAAGTTTTCGGGTTGATGGAGCAGTCGAAGAATATACGAAGAACTGAGAGCCCTGCTCACAGTGAGGTTTATCGCACAAAGAAGAAATTTTGTGAATCTGTGGAACAAGTCTGTGGAGAAATAAAGTTGTTCTCATGAAGGAATCCCGAGAGTCCTTGTGGGTGTCATCATCTAGTGCTACTTAATAATATACCAAAAAGTTTTACGGGAAGCAATAAAGAGCCTGGGTTAGTAGGAGAAACCGTATGTTATATTACGCCTTGCCAAAACAGCCTGAACAGAAAAGAAAAAACTTTTTCTCTGAAAAAAACCGCAGTTATTTCTGCATTAGGTGCTCACTGTGCACACCTTGGGTGGTGGTTCAGTCAGTTTACAACACTTTTATTCTCCTATAAACGGTTTCAACCATTTCCAATACATAGATGCACATGCAAGTTATTAACACGCGGACGTAGCCCCGCGCCACGATCGCTCGTCGTCGCAACGCGAACCTCGCGGCGCCGCGACCTAATGGCCGCGGCGGGGGGTTCGCGTCGCGATCAGTCGATCGCGGCGCGACACTAATAGTTGGAATCAACATTTTAGAGAGTTACAGAACAGTTTCGAAAATTTTACGAACACATTAGGGCATGAGGCTGCGCAACTTACGATCACGATTTCAACAACTTACGGAAGACTTCGGTAAGTTGTTGAAATTAGTGTTCGCAACATTTCTGAAATCTTCAGAGAATGAGGCCTTGGTTAATGTTGGTCGGAAAAAATCGTGGCAACATGTCGTGGCAGAGACGTTAAAACGAAAAACGTGGACGAGTAAAGTAAAAAAAAATACCCGGTGTATGTATGAAGTATGTAAAACGGAATCATTGGATTCTTCACCAGATATCATACTCGTATCGGTCGTGTCGGCCATACCGAGGATGTCCGTACAGAGCTTCTCACCCAATACCCTCTGGCTTCACTATGAAGATCAAGACGACGTGTTTGTTACTGTAGAAAACTATTTTCTCCGCCCATTCTAGAGCATTTTCAAGGATAACTCAACATTTAGATAAATTCTTTGATGAGAACAAGTCTCTGTTAATTGAAAAAGCTGAAAGTTTTTCAAGGACCATGACATGAGGAAATAGTGCTCGCTTGAAGCCGATTCCCCCCCTCCCCCCACCCGTCAGGCCCGAAAGCCGAAGTGCTTAGTATAAGAGATCCCGATGGTAGACATGGAAGACGCAGCTAATACCTTTGCGAGTTGCGTTTGATAGCTACATATGACTAGTGATCACCTAGAATTCAAACCGGGATTTTGAAAATATGGTCTACGCGGCTTGTGGGGGAGACAGAAAGAATCAGTTCTGAAGGCAGAGTGCACCATTGGACGAGTTTTCGATGGTGCACTTTCCTGGGTACCCGACAATTAAGCAGGAAGGCGCTTAGCTACCTGGCGGGTAGACAGGACTGTTCCTAGCAAAGTCAAGCCTACACTCGGATGATGGCTGTGTAGGAGGTGGGGGGAGGCGCAGTTTGGCAGCCGCACGAGGGGGTCTCAGAATACTCGCACACGGGTCGTGTGCGAGTAAAAATCTAGGCCCACCCCACTCAGAAGATTATTCTGTTTGCGATATTTCTTTGAAGAATTTCAAGCTTGGGTTTGCCTTCATCTAAGCTTTCTACTGTTTCATTTTTAGCCCGCGGGATGTGAACAATCAAATTGAAATTCTCATGAGAAAAAAAACTAACGTGAATTGTGAGTAGCCATGCACTTTCCATGTAATTGTTTAAAATACTGAAGTGATTCCATATGGATAAATTGCGCCAACAAGAAGTGCAAACAGGAGATATAACCTATCCCCAGACAAGAGTTTTTTCCAATGTTTCTTTAGTCATTTTGTTTCTACGGTGAGTACACTTAGCGAATGGTTATTTTTTTTAAATCAAAAAAATGAGTGATCTATCGCTGTGGGAATCAGAAAGCCAGCACCGCTTGTGAACTTGCTATTCATAAAGTGAGCAATGTGTTCACCTCTTAAAACCCCTGAACTTTGTTTACAAAATGGTTTGATATGGTGACTCCTCGCGAAAGTCTACGTAATTCACCTCACTGGTAGAAAACAATGTAAGTGTGACAAAGAGGGGTGGCATGTGTGATTAGGATGGAACTGTTTTCTATCCTCCTGTACGGCTGCTCACAGAATCCCATTTCCAAAGTGTGGTATGGAGGTGCTTCACCCTGCCAGGATGAGATCCAAAAATGCACCATGTCCGAAGATGGTTAGCCCATTCACGACCGCGTGTCCCACCGGTGGGACACTCTCCTCGAAAATCGATTTCTCTACCACATGAAGGAATTTTGAAACCTGTTTATGGTCAATGTATTCACCTATTCTACACTGGACTATGCACTTCGTGGTCTGCAGGCAGCTTCACCGCTACAATATATCTGACCCTTCGTATGCGGTGAGGTCGAAAACCGCAAACTTGATCGATCGAACTTGATCGAAAAATTTTCTGATACCAAAAAAGGGCTATTGCGAAACAGACGAAAAACTCCTGGCGAATCAAGCCGATTACAAAATTTTCCCAAGTTTTGGCCCCGATTTTGTCGTATCTTAACCACCGTTTAAGCTGTCTTCCCACTTCCTAGTGGTATCAGATCTTTAGCCGCTGATCCCTGGAGAAGAACGGTGTGTGAATGAAGACACACCGCTCTGTACTCCCTTTATACCCTACCCCTTATCACCCAAATAAAGTAGGTCCCAAAAGGCTGCAAAAGTTTTAGAAAACAAATTTGCATCTGTGCGGCGTGTTGTGCGGTTGGTTTTCTCCCACTGTCCATGCATCATTCCAAATTTTCATCTCTAACTGTTTTCTTCGCTTCCAGTGAACTATTTCCTTTCTCCCTTGTCTGAGTGATCTTATCTCTTTCAGTACCAGTTGCATACACCTCTTCTACTCGATCTACTTCCCACTCGTGTTTTGTTCTGATTTCACTGGTGTTTGGTCCGTTTTGAATTTTATTGATTTTTTGATCTCCCTGAATTTATGACTCGTCTAAAAACTCGCAACAGTACTCGACTCGGTAATATTCGTGATGAGCGTAATTAGGAGTCCACAGTTGATGCAGTTGCCAGTGGTGATGGTAATGATGTTGACACTTCGACCATGAGTTTTTCTGAGATTCTTAATATAATCACCGCTCGCAACAGTGACCCCGTTATCGATATACTTTTGCAGGCCTTGACAACGAAAATTTCAAGTCAAATCTCAAGCGGTGTCAGAGATGAGAAGATGGGTTGTAGTGTCATAATATCGGGATTACCAGAGCAGTCTGATGGTTTGAAACCATACGACAGACACCGAGATCTAGATGTGATGGTTTGCGAGGTGATGTTTTGAAGATCGATGCACATCCTACCGAAGTTTACGGAATTGGTGAGAAAGGTGGTACACGTCCAAGGCTTGTTAAGGTTTTGTTACCATGCAGAACTCAATGGATCACGGCGCTCTCCAACAGTCGGCTTTTACGTTCATCGAAATTTTCAAATGTCTATGTTCGTAGGAGCATGACTGCTGAAAAGCGGACTCGTGAATATAAGCTTCGGCAGGAAGCCAAAAAGCGTAACAAGGAAGCTGATGAAAGAATTTGGAATGTGTACCGCGGTGAGTTGACCAAAATCGTCGATATAGTTAAAACGCGCGGTCAAGAAAACGGACAAAGATTGGAGGGTACCACGCAGGATTGAGCTGTTTTTTGTTAAATGCAAGGAGCGTAGTGAACAAAATCCACCACCTCCATCATTTCTTGTCTTCATATGATCCCGATTTATTATTTGTCACTGAAAATTGACTTTCATGTAATATTCGTGATACCGAAATATTAGGTGGACTTCCCTACAAGATTTTTATGAATGGTCGTGGGAATCATAGAGGTGGAGGTGTATGTTGTTTGTATAGGGACACTCTCTGCATTTCACAAAAACTCTACGATTCTGATACGAACGCTGAATATTTATGCTTAGAACACGTGTTTCCTCTTTCTCTGAAGAAGTTGAGATTTGTTCTCATTTACAGACCTCCCAATTTATCTAATAGTGATGACCAATCTAAGTATATTGCAACTGCTGAATGACGTGTGCTCGTGTCCAGGTCCTCTAGTGTTATTGGGTGATTTTCACTTGAGAGTTGACTGGGAAACTTTGCGTTCCAAGGACTCTCCATCTAGAAAATTTGTAGACTTCTTCCAGAGCCTGAACTTGCAACAAATCGTTGGCGATAGTACAAGAGAAAACGCGATTCTCGATATTATTTTGACTTCCCGTTGCTCCTGCGTTGAAATGGACTATCTTGCTCCTCTCCATACCTCTGACCACGAAGTTGTTGGTTTTGTTATGTGTGCCGATAACGCTGATAGAATTACCTCATTACAAATGCCTTCGCCTGATTTCAGTACAGCAGATTTCAAAGCTCTGAATACGTATCTCAGCTGTGTTGAATGGTGGACAGTATTCCAAAATTACTCATCGATAGACGATGTTTGTATGAAGTTTTGCTCGGTTATTTACACGGGTCTAGGTCAATTTGTTCCTTTCAAAATGCCATCTCTCGCACAGGTTAACTATCCTAAACACATTCAAAATCTTCTTGACCCTAAACAGCGCTTACTTCGTGACGCAGGGAATGACTTAGCCAATCCTATTCACAAGAAAATCTGTTCTGGCATCAATTTTCACATCAAACGATTCCATGCCAATCTTGAAAAGCGTTTAGCAAAAGAATCTTCATCAAAACCATTTTTCAACTTGATGAAAAAAAATCAAAGGTTCTGGCAAGCTCCCTGTACTAAAAGATCTAGATGGAGAATCCTATGCTGAAGACACCCAGAAAGCTGAGTTGTTAGAAACATATTTCTCTAGTGCTTTTTCGGAGGCAACTCATAGTGACTTCATCTCTGTCTATCCCCCCTATGAGAACCATATCTGCCAATCCCCATGAGATACTGAAGTATTTGCAGTGTCTGAAACCATCTGCTTCCGCCTCATTTGATGGGATACCTCAGATGGTTTACAAAAAATGCGCTATGAACCTGTACCGACCGCTCTCCATGGTTTTCAATATATCCCTTCTAACTGAAACTGTTCCTTCAATGTGGAAAAATGCTATAGTAACGGCAATTCCAAAGGTTCCCAATTTATGCTTAGTGCCAATTTTCAGACCCATCATTATAACACCAACACCAATGAAAATACTTGAAAAAATAATAAGAGATAGGATAGAGGACTGGCTCTCGCGACACCGCCTTCTTCAACCTGAACAACAGGGGTTTTTGAAAGGCGCTTCCACTACAACACAACTGATTGATAGTACATTTGATTGGTGTTAAGCATTGAACAATAATCGTTCTGTGGACATCATTTACTTCGATCTCTCCACAGCTTTCGATAAAGTTAATCACTCTAAGCTATTGTCAATCCTAATTCGGTTAGGTATTGATGGTGGTTTATTGAAATGGGTTGAATGCTATCTACAGGAACGGAAAATGTGGGTAAAAGTGGAGAAATGTTTTTCTTCGCAGTTTGCATGCCCTAGTGGTGTCCCCCAAGGTGGGGTATTGTCCCCTCTTCTCTTTAGTATTTATTGCTTCGACTTGCCGAGGCTGCTGAGAACCCACACTTCTATTAAAGGCAGCAGACACGCTCGAAAAAGTTGTTGAGATAACTACGTTTCTGGAGTCCTTTAAAGGCAGCAGACACGTTTCTGCCTTTAAAGGCAGCAGACACGCTCAAAAATGGTATCGATTTTATGGCATAAATCAAAGGTTTGGAGCTTGTTGGATTGGGAACTGACGAAAAAACGGACGAAAACTGTGTGCAAATAGAAGAATAACGGTTATTCTTTTATCGGGTGTAAGTGGACGAGTTTTACGGCGCGCGGTTGAAACAGCGAATAATAGCAACAAAACGGTTGAGATGGAGAAGCCGATATACTCCTACACCGTGTACTGGGGCGTTCACCTCGTCGGAAGCATCAAAAACCAGCCAAAGTGACCGTATTGGTACTATCAATCTGGACGAGTTTGTGTTTTGGGGCGGGGTTGCAGAAGCTCAGGGGCGGAGTTGCAAAATTTATTCGATTTGCATTGCTGAATTTTAGTAGCTTTGATTCGTTTTTGACGCTTCCAACGGCGTGAGCAGTCTACTAGGAGCCATGCAACTCCAGAAATGTAGTTATCTCAACAAATTTTTCAAGTGTATGCGAACGATATCAAAGTTTATGGGGAGTATAGTAGTAATGTCAAGTCTGTGGTTCTTTCTGCTCTGACAGAATCGATTAGAAGATTGATGGAGCGGTCAGAACTTTGGGATGTTCCCATAAACCTGTCGAAAACCTTTGTTGTTCACATGGGAAAGAGCCCGCCTTTACATTACAAATACGGTGACATTACTCTAAACATACGCAATAAAGTCAAAGACTTACTTTTCTTCCCACATTCATGAAACTGTTCGTAAAGCACTGGGCGCAGTCGTTTTCTTATTCAGGAACATACATAGCAATGACAGTCATATTTTCCTCAAACTTTATAAAACATACGGTTTCTCCAGCTTGAGTATGGTAGTCAGGTATGGAGCCCACAGAGCAAAAAACTCCAAATCAAACTAGGGAAGGTCCAACAAACGTTTACACGCATTCTCATGTACAGAGTCGCTCCCAATCCTGGGTACCCTCGTTCGATGCCTAATTACACAGAAAGACTGCAATACTTTAAACTTAATAGCTTGTTATGTCGTAGAGTTTCAAATGATATGGTGTTTTGCTTTCGTACATATCTTACGTGGGGAGTGTCGACTTAGAGCGAGCAAGTTCAGACCAAACCGTGGAAGTTAAGGTGAGTTCACGATTCACTGCGCTTCGATAAAACGGGCTCGCCAATCTCAGGTTTTCACTCACTTTTTTAGTTAAAAAAACTTTCAAAAGGTGTGCTTTGTGCCACTAATGTGGGGACTTTTCGTAGCAGATTGAAAAGACTAGACAATTTTTTGCTTTGTTGGGCATTCAGGATTTCTAGCCCTTCGTTTTACCGTTTTTTTTTTAAACTCATGTCTCGGACGTTATCTATGGACTCATGGCAATTATTGGAATAGGGAGTATCATGTGCTTTTCTCCTTATGTGATGGGCTGGGCTTTGGTGTGGCAGACAGTTATGGTTTTCTGGTGATTAATGTCTACAGCAACGTTGTGTCAATCTTTGAGTTTCTATTCAACATCCATGAGGTCGTCCCTACTTCAGTTCGGAGCCGTACATGAGTTCCTTCATACTTCAAAGAGCGGAATGTGGTGCCAGATGTCTGCAGCTTGGAACTTATTTGCCTTAATCTACACGTATCACCCATTGGGACTTGAAATTATTTCAAGATATCTTGCCCAGATACCTAACTGTGGTCGGAGGACCTATATGGATCCGAGGAACACGAGTGGGTAGGGCCGCTTTCAACACAAACTTTAGAATTCTCAGGAACAGGAAAAACTGATGACTTCAGCCTTCTAGCACTACACCAGTTTTTTTTACTGTCCCCTCTATACCTTCACCAGCTCCTAACTCTAACTAGGGTCGCCCTCTAATAATTTGTCGATCAAAGCATTAGTCTTGTTCTCCGCCGTTGAATAGTTGCATAGAGTTTTTTCTGTTTTATTTTGTAATTTACATTTTTGTCCTTTTCAAGATTTCTTTGCGCTGTTTCGTTGTTTTTGAGCGTACAATAAATAAATTAAATAAAAACTTTCCTGTTTAGGTATGAAAACGGCTTTGTCCGTACCTTAAAGGCAGCAAACACACTCAAAAATGGTATCGATTTTATGTCATAGCTCGAAGGTTTGAACCTAGTAGTATGGGAAACTAACGAAAAAGCCGACGAAAACTGCACGCATATGCAGGAATAACGGTTTTTTTTGTTATGGGGTAAAACTGAACGAGTTATGCCCGATCGGTTGAAATAGCTGATATTAACGATGAAAAGGTTGGGATAGCGAAGCCGATACAGTCTTACAGCCTGTAATAGAACGATCACTTCGTTAGAAACTTCACAAACCAGCCGAAGTGACCGTAATCGTATACTAAGCGGGCGGGGTTGAAAGCTCATGGGCGTGGCTGACGAAAATCTTCGACTCGAATCTAGTAGTTTTCACTCGTTTTTGATGCTTCCAACGGCACGAGCCTTCTACTAGAACCATACGACCCAAGTAGCGTAGTTATCTCAACAATTTTTTCGAACGTGTCTGCTGCCTTTAACCCATTCACGACCACGCCTAAATTTTGGTGGCTGCACGTTTGGACCGCGTGCAATATTGCGTCACCGTATACAGTCTCCCACCGGTGGGCCACTTTTGCACGAATGGCACGCCACAAAAAAAAATTTCGTTTTTTTTGTTCAACGTACGACTGCTGACGTCAAAATCATGATGCCAAAGTTTAGGCTTCCATAACTCCTTCCTATCAGAGAAATGGCCTTCGAAAAATTTTAACTGTGTAGATAAGGCCATCTACAAAATCACTGGAGTTCGTTGAATTCTAGCGCTTCGAAACATTAATTATCGTAGATTACCATGATAGACATTCTTCTGTTATTGATTTGACAGGAAATGCTTTGAGAGATAATATTTTTCAGATTCGCACTAATTTTCGCTTTAGCTATCCCCTCGCTCTTGTGGTGTATCGCATTCCGACAGGAGTTTTTCTGTAGTGAACATTTTTAGCATTCTTCTTGGCATTTAGAATCACAAACTACTCCAGAATTCTCATATTTACTGGGAATGCTGATGGAAATGGCTTTTTTCAGATCTTTGCCTTTCTTTCTCGGCCACCCGCTCACCTCTCCGTTTCGGAGCCTTCTAGGGTTAGATTTTTTGTAGAAAACTTTCTTGAGCGTTTGTTTTTTTTACATTCAGACGTAGGGAATAGTTATATCATTACATATTGACTAGGAATGATTAGTTTGATAACCGTTTTTAGATTTTTACTCGTTTTCCGCTCTGGCACGTCCCCATTTTTCTCGTCCGCTCCTCCCCAAGGTACATTTCACCAAAGTTGGAGCCCCGGCCTACGATGGTACACCAACCTTAACCAAGCAGGACTTCCAAAATAAAGAATCAAATGATCTGTACATTGGTAATCTTTGCATGAAATACTTTCTGTGAACAAAAAACGGGCGAGAGAAAAGCCGATTTTCCACGCGGGAACGGTGCGCAATATCAGTAATCATATTTCTGTGATATATTAAATGGTGCTATACGATTTGACTACCCTTAGAAGTAAGGATTGTTTCTCTAGTAGTGGGAAAAAGCAAAAATTCGCCTTTAATTGCTTGTAAAAATGCTATCTGTACTCAAGTTTGCGGTTTTCGACCTCACCGCATACGAAGGGTCAGATATATTGTAGCGGTGAAGCTGCCAGCAGACCACGAAGTGCATATTCCAGTCTAGAATAGGTGAATACATTGACCATGAATAGGTTTCAAAATTCCTTCATGCGGTGGAGAAAGCGATTTTCGAGAAGAGTGTTCCACCGGTAGGACACGCGGTCCGAAGTGGTAGTCAACGCAAGTCCCACCGGTGGGACACGCGGTCGTGAATGGGTTAACCATCTTCCGACTTGGGACTTTTTTTGGATCTCATCCTGGCATGGTGAAGCACCTTCACACCACACTTTGGGAATGGGATTCTGTGAGCAGCCGGACAGAGGGATAGAATACAGTTTCATCTTAATCACACATGCCACCCCTCTTTGTCACACTTACATTGTTTTCTACCAGTGAGATGAATTACGTAGACTTCCGCGAGGAGTCACCATATCAAAACATTTTGTAAACAAAGTTCAGGGGTTTTAAGAGGTAAACACATTGCTCACTTTATGAATAGCAAGTTCGCAAGCGGTGTTGGCTTTCTGATTCCCACAACGATAGATCATTCATTTTTTTTGCTATTTGAAAAAATAACCATTTGCTGAGTGTATTCACCGTAGAAACAAAGTGACTGTAGAAATATTGAAAAAAAACTCTTGTCTGGGGATAGGTGATATCTCCTGTTTGCACTTCTTGTTGGCGCAATTTATCCATATTTTCACTTCAGTATTTTAAACAATTACATGGAAAGTGCATGGCTACTCACACTTCACGTTAGTTTTTTTTTTCATGAGAATTTTTATTTGACTGTTCACATCCCGCGGGCCAGAAATGAAACAGTAGAAAACTTAGATGAAGACAAACCCAAGCTTGAAATTCTTCAAAGAAACATCGGAAACAGAATAATCTTCTGAGTGGGGTGGGCCAAGATTTTCACTCGCACACGACCCGTGTGCGAGTATTCTGAGACCCCCCCTCCTCGTGCGGCTGCCAAACTGCGTCTTCCCCCACCTCCTACACTGACATCATCCGAATGTAGGCTTGACCTTGCTAGGAACAGTCCTGTCTACCCGCCAGGTAGCTAAGCGCCTTCCTGCTTAATTTTCGGGTACCCAGGAAGGTGCAACATCGAAAACTCGTCCAGTGGTGCACTCTGCCTTCAGAACTGATTCTTTCTGTCTCCCTCACAAGCCGCGTAGACCGTATTTTCAAAATCCGGTTTGAATTCTGGGTGATCACTAGTCATACGTAGCTATCAAACGCAACTCGCAAAGGTATTAGCTGCGTCTTCCATGTCTACCATCGGGATCTCCAATACTAAGCACTTCGGCTTACGGGCCTGACGGGTGGGGGGGGGAGGGGAATCGGCTTCAAGCGAGCACTATTTCCTCATGTCATGGTCCTTGAAAAACTTTCAGTTTTGTCAATTAACAGAGAATTGTTCTCACCAGAGAATTTATCTAAATGTTGAGTTATCCTTGAAAATGCTCTAGGATGGGCGGAGAAAATAGTTTTCTACAGTAACAAACTCGTCGTCTTGATCTTCGTAGTGAAGCCAGAGGATACTGGGTGAGAAGCTCTGTACGGACATCCCTGGTATGGCCGACGCGACCGATACGAGCATGATACCGGGTGAAGAATCCAATGATTTCGTTTCACATATTTCATACATACACCGGGTGTTTTTTTTTACTTTCCTCGTCCACGTTTTTCGTATTAACCGTCTCTGCCACGGCATGTTGCCAAGATTTTTTCCGACCAACATTAACCAAGGCCTCATTGTCAGAAAACCGAGCTAGAGCGATAGTTATCTGCCGCTTGGGTAAAAGATTTAATCCTACTGGTTTTTAACCACGAGTGAAGATCATACTAGTACCACCCGTGGTTGTGTTGAACAATCGCACAAGGTGGAGTGGTAGGTGGGAAGCTTGTGCTGTATGATTTTTGTCCGGTTGTTAACTGCTGTGAGATGCTAAGACGTTTTTATCTCTGTTTTGAGCAGGCAAATGTTTTCTGTTTTGAAGATTGACACTCAACGAGGGCTATGATGACATTTTTTTGAACAAAACACCTGATAAGTAATAGCAACCATGCGTGTGATTTTTGTCTTATTGATCCAGTATTGCAAATGATTTTATCATTAGACTGATAGGAAGGATGATCAAGGGATTAAGGTTATCGATTATTTTCTCGCCCGCCTGTGATCTTTCTATCGAAGGTGATATACTATTCAAAGACTCACCTCATTCTCTTTCTAGCTCCGTTTCTGCTATACGGAAAAACTTCACCAGTTTGTTACTTACGAGGTTTGGGAGCTAAAAATATTTAAATGTTCCTCGTATTTCCGGCGACACCGTCATGGTGGTCAGGGGTGAAGTTGGGCCTCAAATGTGCAATGCACAAAAAATGCAGGCTTGGATTTGCTTTCACGGTTGCAAAAGACAACTCAGACGTCTTCACTGAAGTGGACTAGAACTCAGAATCAAGTGATCAACCGAATAATAAAGCTCTCATGGCGTTTGGGCGGCGCCACCATGGCGGTGCTGGATGGGCGGCAAGCGCGTCCTGCGCGGTGACAGATTTCCTTGTCCACTACTACGCACGCCCTCGACTCAGTCGAGTTTCCAGCGCCAAAGTCGACCCGATATGACTTTTATAAGCTGTTTTCTCCAATTTCGTTCAGTTTCCAGTTTCTAAAACGCACGTAGAGTCAACATATCGGCGGCTGCGACGCTGTGAACTCTTCCGATTCGAAAGCGCGCGGTCGCAAAGCGTGTCGAGACGCAATTTCGGACCGGAACTTGGCCCCGAGAAGCACAGTACCTAAGCGATATAAACGATTAAATTTGTATGACTCGCCTTCATTTTGCTCCGGTGGCACTCGGCTGGATTATAATACACGCATCGCGACGGCGTAGCCCTAACGCATGTGAGTCCGCTTGCCTTGCAGACTTCCGTCAGGACGTACAGCCTTTTCTTCAGAAAGTAAGCCGGCTGGGCGACCGCACCGCGCGATTCAAGAAGATCACTAGTGAATTTTCTTGGACTAGCCGAGAACTCCTTAGTTTTTCTTTCGGTATTTTATGGCCTTCCGGACTGAATTAAAGACCAAGAAATCCAAAAAACAAAGAAAAGTCGTCAGCGAGACTAGAAACACTCACTTGTGATCTGCTTCAACCGCACCGCTCGGTCACCCGCCCGGCTTACTCGCTGGAGGATACGCTGTACGTTTGGCGCCGCCACACAGCAAAACCCACAGAGCACAAGAACAGACAAGAGACATCAATGGTAACAACCAGACTCAGGACCAAGTCGAATAATTATTCAAATAAAGTTTGAGTATCAAATGATCAAGTTTTTTAATATTAGATGAGATCGGGAATTTCGAATTCCAATTTATTGATCATGCGAATATTTCGAAAACTCAAATTAATCGGATTATCGAATATTCGGTTCAGTCGGAGAGCTGTATCATTCGATGTTCCGAATGTTCGACCAATTTTCGGCCACGATATTCAAATATTTGACCGCTGACGGAAATGTGCAAAAAATATCCACGACATACTTGGAGTTATGTAAGTCGGAAAATCGAGTTTCTGTGCAAATATTCGGACGACTTTTCAGTCAAATAGAAGACAGGCTCTTGGATATACAAATTCACTTAAAAAATCAAGGGGCCTTGTTTGAATTTATTAACTCAAAAATGCATAATCCAAAAACCTCAATGATCTCGGTGATCCTAAAATCCAAAACCCTCAATGATCTCGGTGATCCTAAAATCCAAAACCCTCAATGATCTCGATGATCCTAAAATCCAAAACCCTCAATGATCTCGGTGATCCTGAAATCCAAAACCCTCAATGATCTCGGTGATCCCTCGGCGATCCTAAAAACCCTATAATCGGAAAACTCATTCATGCCAGCTTTTTTAATAGTGGTCATCCGTATTATTTATTCATTCGAGATGCTCTAAAAAACTATATTACTTCTTTATTCGAAACCTGTCGTTGAATACCTACTCTGTTAACCACAGCATCAATACTAGATATTATTGGACATGGGGAGAATTTCTCGAGCAACAGTAACAAAGTATTTCAACATATCAAAAACATTGAGTGAGACCGTTGGTAATTTTTCAATGGATGAGTAAACTCGGAAACATATCCCGCACTCGCTTCGAATAAGTATGTGACAGTTCGTGCAACCACTCATGCATATTTATGAAGTGAAATCATTCAAATTCCAAATGATTTTCAAATAATACACTTGCACAGCTGAACAACTTTTCGATGAACGCTGAGTTACCAACAGGGTACTGCACGAGGTGTGGGCCGGCCACTTTTGCTCAGACCCCCCACCTCCAATGGCAGTTCCGCTCAGCCCCCCCCCAGGAACCTTAGTAGGTAAATTTTGACCGTTTTTTTCACTCTCACCAAGATTCTGATGTGTTCAAGCAGTGTTTCCAGAAGGTTCACAAACCTCTAAGGTTTCACTGTAGTGAAATTTCTCTTGTCGTATTCAAATGGTAAGTATAAAATTGTGAAATGGTAAAAAAAACCAAAACTGACTGCTTGAAGCCAATGTTTTGCAAAAAAATTAGGATGTTGGAGAGGACGGGAGCACAAACAGCGCTTATTGCATTTTAGTAGACAGGAGCTGAAAGTGCAAAAGTATATGTAACTGGTAATAGTTTGTGCTGTGTAATAAAACGCGGATGTTTGAGGGAGGGTTCGATCTCGCCAGGAGTCCATATTCTCTTAAGAGCTACGAGAGTAAGATATTTGAGTCGAGCATGGTCGATTTACAGAGTATACCCACTTTGACCCTCTAAGATGAACGCCGAAGGGTGCTACACTGTACGGACCCACACCTTGCTGCAGGTGTTGTCCAGCCGTAAGCCCACATTTTTGGAAAGTACGGATTACGCGTATAGGATATTTGAGTCAAGCGGGGTCGATTTGCTTTATAAATACACTTTTCTGTTTAATATGGAGGCTGAACACCGCTACAGTATCAGGACTCACACCTTTCTCAGGTGTAGGCCCGCCGGAAGTCGACAATTTTGAAAACTAGGAGTCATGAGAGTAGGATATTTGAGTCCAGCGTGGCCGATTTACTCTTGCTACAAACATTCAACATCTCAGATGAACGCTGAAGACCGCTACTTAGACAGCAGGAGACGATGAAAAATAAAACGTCCAACTCCATGAACATAAAATATAGTCTAAAAAAACTGCAGTAACTTAAAGGCAGTGTTCACGATGAATATCGCATTCGAGTTCGACCCAAAAATGGGATTGTTTGGTCGTGAGGTAACTAATAGTGAAGAAACAGGGAAGAAAAACGTTCAGAATATGTCAAAATAGCGGTTTCTAAATTCAGGGCCTGACGAGAATCATGGGCCCTACTGATTTCGACAAGCGCGCGCTAATCGCGAAATCTGCGCGAATCGGTAATGCTAAACGCGGCAGAGTTGCTTGGCATTTTGCCATCGAAACGTGAGCGGCGCCACAAGCTTGTCCGCGGGGGGGCGGGCGGACCGGGATAGGTAGGCGCACCGGGATAGCTTTTAAAGCCGTTTTTATTTGTTTCTGGCCGGTTTTCATTGCTTTCTTTGAACCTATCCTCTAAAGCACCACTACCGTTTAGGACCACCCGCACCTCTGGAGAAGGGCTCGAAAAAAATTTTCCTGGTGTGGGTTCTGCAACATTTTTTCGCGTTTTCTCAGTACTTAGGTGTGGGCCCAGCTGTAGGCCCTCAGTGCATTTTAAAGAGAAGCCCACACCTAGTGAATTCTTTTTGAAAGCTTTCTGGAGGGGCGCGGAAGGTTTAACAAGGTGGAGTGTAGATTATAGTTTCTTGAAGCCAGGATTTTTCCTTATAACTCATTCAGCACTTAACTTATAACTTTTTGAAAACCAACTTTTTTAAGCACTGATGTTTTTTCATCGTCTCTCTATATGTAGAGGTCTTCGGCGTTCATCTGAGATGGTGAAAAAATGTATGAAGAGTGAATCTTCCACGCTGGACTCAAATATCCTATTCTCATGACTCCTAGTTTTCCGAATTGTCAACTTCCGGCGGGACCACGCCCGAGAAAGGTGTGGTCCCGTATGCTGTAGCGGTCTTCAGCCTCCATCTTAGACGGTGAAGTATTGTATGCAGAGTAAATGGAACACGCTGGCCGCAAATATCAACTCTTGTGACTCATAGAAATTATTTGCAGAAATCATTTAGCATCTAGTAGTCAAACCGCTTTGGGCATTTTACATGGAGGATTTATATGTCCTGACCATCATCTCGAGAACACCTTTACTTCACCCTAAACTTCCTAATTGAACTCCGTGAGTGGTAAATCAGTTAAATCACTGTTTTGGTTAAATCGCAACCTGTATTTAGAATCTACGTGAAAAACTGCTCCTGGCGGTTTCTACTCAAAAACACGGTGGTTCCATTGGTCTTCGTTGGAAGATCAGACCCCCGCTTCTACCCCTCTGGAGCTCAGAACACCCCCGCCCTCTGTGGGGGCCCACACACGCGGCGAACCCTGCTTGTAAAAGAATCATGTGGTCTTGAGTTTCACTTTATATGTGAAGATTACAGCATTGCCGATGGGTGGCAAGCAGGGATGAGCGCTCAGTGGTTTGAACCCTGGTTACATGTTTTTCTCAGCAACATACATCATTGCATGAACGATTTCAATAGCCCTCTATAGTATAAGGAAACGGCTATCATCAGTGGCTCAGAGGCAGTGTTCACGATAAATCCTGGATGTTCGCTTTCTTACGGAATATGATAGGTCAAGAGCTTACTGGGACAGCAGCGTCAGGAAGAACTGCAGAAAAGAACGAGAAGGCTTTTTTTCGCCTTAGCAGGACCTCTTGTGTGACGTAGTATTTTTGAGAATGTAAGGATTGACCGATATGAAGGGATAAAGCCTTTCCTTGTGATGAAATGAGTCGCCTTATCCACAGCTACTTATCGAAGCCATTACCCTTGCTGGCCGGCTTTTTGCGTGCCCTTCAATGTATGTTACTGAGGAATATAACTATTATAACTAGGGTTGAGACTTCTGAGCGTAATAGAAGTTTTGTAATTCGTCAGTCGTTAGTCGTTCAACCGGCCAAAGCCCCCGTAGTCGTCAGTCGTTAATCGTAAGTCGTTAAATAAGTTGACTTTGAAAATAAGCACAGTTGAGGCAGAAAAAAGACCTGATTAGAAAAAGAAGGGAAGCATGAAAAATGTATTTTTCCAGAACATTAAAGGCAGCAGACACGCTCAAAAATGGTATAAATTTTATGACATAAATCAAAGGTTTGGAGCTGGTTGTAGTGGGAACCGACGAAAAAACGAACGAAAACTGTGTATAAACAGAGGAATAACGGTTATTTTGTTATCGGGTGAAAGTAGAGGACTTTTACCGCGCGCGGTTGGAACCGCAAATATTAGCAAAAAACGATTGAGAATGAGAAGCCGATATACTCCTACAGCGTGTACTGGAACGTTCGCCTCGTTGGAAGCATCAAAAACCAGCCAAAGTGACCGTATTAGTACTATCAATCTGGACGAGTTTGTATTTTGGGGCGGGGTTGCAGAAATTTTTCGATTTGCATTACTGATATTTAGTAGTTTCGACTCGTTTCTGACGCCTCCAACGGCGTGAGCAGTCTACTAGGAGCCATGCAACTCCAGAAACGTGCTTATCTAAAAAACTTTTTTGAGCGTGTCTGCTGTCTTTAATGTCCATTAAACACACAAACCTTTATCGTTAGAGAACCCGGTTTAAAATGTAAACCAACATTAGGCAAATAAAATTATGAATGAAAACCTTCTACTCGAGGGCGCGAAAACCGAGAGAATCTTGAACTCTTCGCGTTTTTAGGTTCAAAGTTTGCCGTTCTAAGAAGGAGAACTGTATCGATTCTCCACTGATTGTTCTTTGATAAGCGTCGCGAGCCGAGCACGCTTGGTTTGGAGTTTGCTCCCATAATGGGGAAAAGGTCGCAAGAATATAGCACTCAAGTTTTTATTTCACCCAATGCGGGGTACCAGCACCATTTTATAAAAATCCCGTATCTCGAATTCATGACTGGAAATCGGAAGACGGCGCCCTTTACCATCCAATCATCGGATACGGTTCCCGTCAAAGCCCATCTTTGGCCTGCCCTATTACTGGTTCCGTGGCGGAATGCATTCCCTCGATGCTCGCAGGGAGGAGCTTAGCCTGCGTTGCGGCTCGTTTTGATAAGAGGTGAACGGGGGCGGCATGCGCGTGCGCGGCGGGTTAGGTTGGGGTCAGGCAGGGTTTGAGGCGTCAGCGCGTTTCATGATTGCTGTGCGAGTGCTGGAGATAATCAGTAGTTGGGGCCTCAACGGGGTTTCGGCTGCCCCACCCTCCTAGGTAGGGTTTGCGAGGGAAGGATTTTTCAGTGCTAACCTAACCCCCTTTCAGCCCTCGCGCCGCTATCATCAAAGCGCCGACTCTTCAAACCCTGCCTAACCCCAACCTAACCCGCCGCGTACGTGCATGCCGCCCCGGGTGGCCGTGTGGTGTTCCGGCTCCAGCCCGGGCACCTGGTAATCGATGCTGATGGCCATAACCGCATCGATTATCAGGTGCCCGGGTTGGGGCCGGAACACCACGCGGCCACCCGTTCACGTTTTATCAAAACGAGCCGCAACGCAGGCCAAGCTCCTTCCTGCGAGCTGCTCGGGCATCGAAGACGTCTTGCATAACGAAAAAATCCAGTAACTGAAAATTGTTGAATTAAAGGCGCATTGTAGGCACCCCGTTCCGTTGTGGCTGTTTTTTGTAGACCGTTAGCGATAGGCCAAATGGCTGCTCAGTGATTGCCGCGACGTTACCGTTTGCTGCAAAGTAGGGCGTGTGACACACGAAAAATCGCTCCTCTCACGACTGCACCTGCAAATGTGTACTCGTCCTTGCTTATATGTATTCCGTTAGGTTTGAATGACTGATTGAAAATCTATGTTCAGATTTGGGAGAACTGCCCCTGCATAAGGTTGACCATGTTTCATTGATGAAAATGATGTCAGGTTCGTAGATGGCTAAAAAAGTGTTGAAGATGATGTAGCTTATTCGAAAGGCTGCGGAAATTGAATAAAAACATTTAGAACTATTCGATGTTCCATCGCAAACTAAACGTTTCCCTGATCCCGCTTGGGGAGGTCCTAGACGCGCTTCAGTTCCCCGCGATAAACAATCCATACGCGCATATTGAGCTGTTTGTTACGTTCTTTACACTCCAGACTTCATCCATTTGGCTTCCCAAGCGGTAGATTTTCCGGGATCCTACTCTCGTGACTACGTACTCGTAAATATAGGCTTCCGGCGGGATCAGTCCTGAGGCCAGGTGTGGGCCCATAATATGATGAAAGCTTGCATATAGGGTAAATCGACAACACTCAACTCAAATCGACTGCACGACTGTTTGATCACGCTCTAGGTGTGGAAAAGAACAAAACGGCGAAAAATTGACCTACTCATGCTCCTGGGGGATGGTCTGACAAGGGAAGTATACAAAGCATTGTCAGTATCTTTTTGGCATCCATAGTAAAAAGCGCGAAATACCGTCTCGGGCTGCTGGTTCCAGAAACAAGCTTTTTCAGAGCTTCGAGGTAGGGTAACGGTACCCATAAGGCAATTTTTTAAGCGTTTGGAAAAAGGTTCTGGACTTGGCTGAAAACTTGTATGTAACGGTTATTTAGAGGCTGAAAACGAATCTGAGGTCCGTTTGTCGAAATTCCAAGATCAACCGTAGGCTGCGGTAGGTATATTGCTAATTATGGGCAAAACCTGCTATACTATCTCGAAAATCGGCAAAATTCGTATTCAACACCCCGAGTGATCCCCACATAGAAATTTTGAATCGAATCTGAGACCTTGCCGAATTACCGTACACCCACCGTTTTCCACCGTAATATGTCAAAACTATGAAAACGGACATCAGAAACGTCTTGAGCACTTCAAACAACCCCAAAACAAAGATTTTTAGCTTCATCAATCATGTTATTCCGGAAATCGTGGAAAGTCGAGTTTTGCCCTCAAATTTTCTCCCAACGGAAAGCTTTAAACGAAAACTAGGAGACTCTGGAAAATCGATAAAAACATCAGATTTGTGATCAGATTACCAAATAACACTCATAGGGAAGTTTTCAGTCAAATCTGAAACATTTTTCATCAATGCTTCGAGAACACCCAATTGGTAGAACGAAACGCTCATTAAAGGCAGTGTTCACGATGAATATTCTCGAGTTCGACCCAAAAATGGGATTGTTTGGTCGTGAGGTAAGTAATAGTGAAGAAACAGGGGAGAAAAACGTCCAGAATAAGTCAAAATAACGGTTTCTAAATCCGAGAATCATGGGCCCTGCTGATTTCGGCAAGCGCGCGCTAATCGCGAAATCCGCGCGAATCGATAATGCTAACTGCGGCAGAGTTACTTGGCGATTTGCGGTCGAAACGTGTGCGGCACCACAAGCTCGTCCGATTGGGGGGCGAACCGGGATAGTTAGGCGCACCGGGAGAGCTTTCAAAGTCGTTTGTATTTATTTCTGGCCAGTTTTCGTTGCTTTCTTCGACCCTATCCTCTACAGCACTTGCCAACTTAGTGTTTCACACCGAGACCCCGAGAACAAGATTTCTCGTGAACACTGCCTTTAAAGGCAGTGGTCACGATGAGAAACGTTATCGAAAAAACTACAAAAATCAGCTTAGATATAAAACAGCTCAAAAACTATGAAGGTAGCGCGGTGGAAAACGGGCTAGAATTAGAGTTATTAGAACCCTAAATTTCTAGTTCGTGCACACGTGCACAGAAAGATCACAGTCTCATGCCAAGCAGTCGAAAATCATCGACACTCAGAGAAAGGAATAAATGCAAATTTACCTAATAAAACAGTTGAACAATGAAAGCAAGCACTTCAACCAATGTTTTTGACTCGATGTGTACATAAATCCGAAAGTTTATTGACTGAAATTCAATTTCAAGCCAGCTGATGTTCTTGATATTAGAGATCATCGATGCCGATGATGTGGGGTGGACTCGTCCACCATCAAACGACAAGAAAGTTCAGGCTTCGAATTTGGCCCAGAACAGCTATTTTTTCGCAATTTTTTCTTATAGGTTCTACTACTCTATACCCAGAAAAGGGTTTAGAGAGGAAAAGAAGACGAGCATATTTGAGCGCGACCACTGCTTTTAAACAGTTCATACTAGGGGGCAGGGTTACTTTTGACGCTGAACACGATTATAAGGTCCGTTTACAGATCTTCGAAACATTACTGCTTGTTTTAAAAGGTAGAAAAATCACAAAAATATATCGTTTTGAGCTTAAAAATTCTTGGAACCAACAGCGGAATTATGAGAATTTACACTATGGATGCCCAAGAGATTCTCGTTCTCGCAGATGCCACTCACGCTTTGTATATTTACTTTGTGAGCAAAATTGAGCCTGGAACGGGGGGGGGGTCTTAGCAAAACTGGCCGGCCAGCACCTCGTGCAGTACCTTGGCCGGGATATACGATGCGGGCAACCTTTCGGCGACTGCGGTTTTTCGTGCCAGGACTCACGCTACGTTGGCCCGCAGCCGCTATTGTGTGTGCAGAGTGATGAGGATGGGACATTGAGCGCAATATTCGACCGACTGTGCAAAGAAAATATCAATTTTGATAAAGTAGAATTACGGAATCCGCTGTTATTATTCGGATAAACTTAGTGAGATTTGAGCGAATCTCGTTAATGATGTCATCTCCAGCTCACTACAACTCACCTGAGGGTTTCACAAAAATTGGATGAGTATGAAGTGTTTCCAACGGTTCGTGGGGTATGCAATAGAGTGTTGGAACGAATAATTTTTCTTGAATATTCGAATAAACGAATAATTCGAATAATCCACTTTTTTGAATATTCGATTATTCGAATAAACGAATATTTCACTTCTTTGAATATTCGATTATTCGAATAAGCCGAATAATCCACTTCTTTGAATATTCGAATATTCGAATTATTCGAATATTTTTCGAATGTATTCGAATAAACGAATATTTGGGCAACACGCTGTTGCGTACTATCCCATTCAATCTAGCATTCAAACCCGTAGAAGACGTCGTTTTCTCGTTACAGAATTCTTGATGACTAGGGTGGGTGATCGATTTCGCCATATCGACCCGTCGGTTTAGAAGTCAACAGAATCAAATACCCACTCTTGACCCAAAATCTCCGGTTCTTGTCGATGAATTTTTCAAAGGAACGATTTTCCTGTGGACAGGTCATGAATTGTCCAGAGCTGAGATCAGCTTTCCCGATCTCATCGCTGTTAATCAATAACCGTTTAGCTAAGCGTACCAGAACTCGATAGTTCAGTTCACAGTATCTTATCAATTTTTGAAGAGATACTGTGAACTATCTTTTTTGCTGCTTGGAAGAAATTGCAGAAGTGAGCTTGGAATGAGGTCGACTTGCGTACCAAGTTCAACGCATTCTTCACAAGTCTGAAGCCTAACCTGAGCGCTGATGGAAGTGAGCTACTGTCAGCATTTTTGGAGCACCCCGTGTATTAAAGGCACTGTTCGCGATAAAAATCGCTTTTCTGTTTTTTTGCCTATCTTGAAACCGGTCCCACTCTGATTCCAGTGATGCATCTGGAATCGTACAAGACCTTCTGGGAATGGAGTTATGGTCCCTCAAAAATTGAGCTAGGGAAAATGGTGGACGAGTTGTCCAAGGCTTGTAACTTCCGTCTTTTGCAGCCGATGTGTGCGAGCTGACCTGAGTAAAGAAAGAAGTTGAGAATGAAGGGAAGAACGGGGCTTCTGACCGGAAACCATCGCTCAACTCACGGTTTCGAGTGTTCCTTTGTTCACGTCGAGGGGCGGGAAGAGGCGGGACTTGCCCACAATGGCGGGGTTTTCCCACTTTTCTAAGCCGTTTTGCGGCTCCTGAGTAGCGTTTCGTCCCGTTTTTCCGACGCTGTTCTGCTTCTGAGAGCCACGAGAAGCGTTTGTCATGGAAAATTCGAGGATGAAGTTTATCGCGAACAGTGCCTTTAACGCTTTAGTTGAGTTTGAGAAATCCGGACCTCGCACACAGCTTTGTGCTGCTAATCGTCCTACAAGTGTGTTTCGTGCAGACTCCACTCGACCTTTCGAACATCATTCTCCTTAGAAAAAATCGACAAAACTCGGGAAACCAAAAATTAAGACCCTGAATATGTTCGGAAGTCCGAGTTTGAAAGAAGTTGAATTTTATCATTCGATATGTGGATGTGAAAAAAAATTTCGAGTTTGCTAACTGTACTCAGAATAGAAACAAAATGACTACAGAGGCCTCAGTACTCTTGACGTCGGACCTCGCCCACCGAGAAGGTTTTTTATACATCAAACCGGCTGGCGGCTATCAATTTGCCCAAGTAAGTGCTCTGTAAATCGTTTGCTGGAGCAACCTACTGTCCTTATCTGAGCAAAACCCGGTTCGCACTAGCGGACAACCGCTTCTTCAGCACGCATCGCCAAAATAGTGTGCAGGACCTAAGTGGGTTTGCGCCAGACGCCATAGAATGTGTGATGGACCCTAGTGGGAGTGCGCCGGGCACCGTAGAAACTGTGCGGGACCCGAGTGGGGTCGCGCGGGACGCCGTTGAAAGTGTGCGGGACCAACGTGGGCCGAGCGCCGTATGAAATGTGCGGGACCCAAGTCGGAGTGCGCAGAACGCCGTTGAAAGTGTATGGAACCGAAGTGGGTGAGCGCAGGACATCAAAATCATTTTGTGCGTTCATAAAAGAGCGTGTGACTCCTCTTTCCTCACGTCCCCTCCCCCTTAGAAACTCATTTCAACTGCTTAGCTGTTTATATGCACTAACTTATCTGAATCGGGTTTATATATCATGGAAATGAGAGTTAATCAAAATCTGCATCCAGGAAACACAAACATCATTCTGGTGTGCGTTCCAAGAATGTTCCCACGACGCTTTGGGAGGAAAAATAGCCTTTTCATGAACAAATTTGCTTCCCTTGGCTACGAATTATAACTGTAAGTTGCCTCCACGAGGCAGTGACTACGTTTCCATGGATGTGTTTCGCCACGGGAAAGTTCTTGAAACGCACCCCTGCTTCATTAGGCAATAGAAGTAGCAGTAGCAGGGTGTCGGTTGGTCATGAGGGCGCTTACTAAATCTCAAACAGCGGTTGTCCTTATCATGACAGAAATGAATATAAATGAACTACCACTTCAGGACCTCATAAAACTAAAGAAGGGCT
Organism: Aplectana chamaeleonis; assembly: GCA_029168955.1. Lineage (NCBI taxonomy): Eukaryota > Metazoa > Nematoda > Chromadorea > Rhabditida > Cosmocercidae > Aplectana > Aplectana chamaeleonis. The sequence goes on along the minus strand of JAPDOI010000251.1, from coordinate 914,929 downwards.
GGTGTGTCACTGCACAGGAAAGGAGGTTAACAGGGTTTGCAAGGTTTGGAATGCTTTGTAATTTCTTTGGGTGTTGTCGTCGAAACCAGTTTATGGGCCGGCTCAGCGGGACCCCAAAGTACAGCGGCAGAGGCCCGCTATCGCTGGCCTCTGCCGCTGTACTTTGCGAGGGAAGACGATTCTAGGAACGAGAAACAGGCGTGAGAACTTCTGTACGCAATCTCACATAGTGCTAGCGGATTTCGGCTTATTTGCCTTAAACTCAAGATGCCGGCGCAGCCGGGCCCCAGCTGCAGATGCTGTACAGTAGTCTGCATACTTCCTAACACGATATATTTATGAGATGCTGAAGAATTGATAGAAATTACGATTCATTACTCTAAGATGTTTGAAATGTAAAATCAGTGCAATATGGTTTGCGATCTTGTCGAATATTCAAAGTATTCTTGCTGAATATTCGAATATTCGAATAAACCGAATATTTCACTTGATTGAATATTCGATTATTCGAATATACGAATATTTCACTTCTTTGAATATTCGAGTATTCGAATAACCCGAATAATCCACTTCTTTGAATATTCGAATATTCGAATTATTCGAATATTCGAATATTCGAATTTCATTCGAATAAACGAATATTCGGGCAACACTCTAGTATGCAAACGGTAACCATGATTCGTTGCATGATGGCAGTATACTGCGCAACTCGTGAGGAACGCTCCTGCAAATATTCGAATATTAAGACCGAAACTCGGCCAAATATTCAAACAGCAAATATTCTGATTTTCCGAATAAACCGAATAGTCATGAAAGAACGAATATTCTGATTTTCCGAAACAAATAAATAGTATATATATATATATATATATATATATATATATATATATATATATATATATATATATATATATATATATATATATATATATATATATATATATATATATATATATATATATATATATATATATATATATATATATATATATATATATATATATATATATATATATATATATATATATATATATATATATATATATATATATATATATATATATATATATATATATATATATATATATATATATATATATATATATATATATACAGTGCGTTCAGGAAATGATAGGGACACCCCTGAAAACCACAGTCTTTATGTGTTTAAATTGCGTGCAGCGTTCAGTAATGCTCATAAATGAATTCAGCAAGGTAAATAACCGATGTTCACTTGTTTCTATAACAATAGCATAATAATGTAATATTTTATTTTAAATTATCACATTATTCATCGTTCGGAAATGATAGGGACACTATCAAAAACAAAAATTATCAAACAAGGATCAACACATACATGAAATCTAGTATGATATCGCACCTCCAGAGTTGGAAATCAATTCAAAAATTCTATTCGGCATAGAAGTGATCAAATTGGATATCACATTTTTATCCAAAAATCTCCAGTATTCAAGTATAGCGGCCTTTAGCTCGTATACGGTCCCATACTGCTTGTTATTCGCGTAAATCTGGCGCACAATTATGTCCCAGATATTCTCTATCGGGTTGCAGTCAGGACTACACGCGGGCCATTCCATCACGCGAACTCGGTTTTGTTGAAGCCACGCCTTTGTGGATCTGGAGACATGGACCGCAGCGTTATCTTGCTGGAAAATGTAGCATTGACGCCTGTTTCCAGTGAAGAACGGCAGAAGATGCGCACTCAATGTTTCTTGATACTCCTTCGAATCCATCCGACACGAAGTGAAGGCGATTTCCAAAACACCTTTGCTGCAGAATGCTCCCCAACACATCAGCGAACCGCCTCCGAAATTTCTTCGACTAAATACCATCGGATTCTTGCGAAGATCTCTCCAGTAGCATCGAGCACCGTCAGGTCCATCAAGGTTAAACTTCTTTTCGTCGGAGAAAATTACCTGGAACATGTCGCCTTTACCTTTTTAAATTTTATCGGTTTTTTAGAGAATCCCATACCTCTGACCAGTCTGTTGCCATGTTGTTCCTTGCAAACCAGAGTCGAGCTACATTGTGGGCTTCTGAGAGTGATGGAGCCTTCTTCATCACTTGGCGGACGATGTTTTCGTCTGCTTTTACGACGCTCCAAACAGTAGTCTTCGACACATTGAGCGACAACTGAGCCCTCACTTGGTTGAGAGACAGACTACTGTTTGAGCAGAGTCGGCTTATCCTCCGTGCATCCCTGCCGCTGACCTTTCTTGGGCGTCCAGGACTCTTCGCCAAGCCGTAGGAGTCTGGATCTCGTAGGAACTGGCTGATGCAGTTGGGGAAACGTCCGAGCTGGGAGGTAATTAGACGTGGGCTTAGCCTGGCAGCGTTGAGGGCACGTATTCGGGCTTGTTCGGAAACAGTAAGCGATGTACCACGGCCCATGACTAGAATAAAGATGTTGGGTGTCCTCGTGTTGCGTTCATATAGTGAACTTGTAACAAGAAATTATGTTCGAAGTAAAAAATTCCATTTTTTGCAAGGTGTCCCTATCATTTCCGAACGGTGAAATTTTCTAAATGTAAAGGAAAAATCCTATGAAATTAGGCACGGTTTCAAGGAAGTTGCGAACAGAGGTTTTTTATCACGCTGAATTCATTGATGAACAGTATTCATCACCATTCCCAGAAATTTTTTGAAAATCTCATTTTTAGAGAGTGTCCTATATATATATATATATATATATATATATATATATATATATATATATATGTATATATATATATATATATATATATATATATATATATATATATATATATATATATATATTTTCCGAATAAATCAAATAATCGAAAAAAAAAACAATATTTTGTTTTTCGAGTAAACTGAACTTTCGGAAAAACTAATATTTTGCCTTTCCGAATGAACCGAATATTCGAAAAATCGAACATTTTGATTTTCGAATAAACTTAATTTTCGAGAAAGCGAATATTCTGATTCTCCGAATAAACCGAATAATCGAAAAAAAAACGAATATTTCTTCTCTGGAAAAACCGAATTTTCGAAAAAAAACGAATATTTTGAATTCCCGAATAAACCGAATATTCGAAAAATCGAACATTTTGATTTTCGAATAAACCCAATTTTCGAGAAATCGAATAATCTGGTTTTCCGATTTTCGAAAAAAACTAATATTTTGCTTTTCCGAATGAATAGAATATTTGAAAAATCGAACATTTTGATTTTCGAATAAACCCAATTTTCAAGAAAGCGAATATTCTGGTTTTCCGAATAAACAGAATAATCGAAAAAAAGAATATTTCTTCTCCGGACAAACTAAAAATTCGGAAAAAAACGAATATTTTGCTTCTCCGAAAAAACCGAATTTCCGAAAAAAAACGAATATTTTGATTTTCCGAATAAACCGAATATTCGAAAAATCGAACATTTTGATTTTCGAATAAACCCAATTTTCGAGCAAGCGAACATTCTGATTTTCCGAATAAACCGAATAATCGAAAAAAAAACAAATACTCCTTCTCTGAAAAAACCGTTTTCGAAAAAAAACGAATATTTTGATTTCCCGAATAAACCGAATATTCAAAAATTTGAATGTTCATTCGAATATTATTCGATTCGGACCAAAGTATAAGAGCTAGGATGGCTACAGTATCTCAAGAGTAACACTGCCAAGGCACCACCTCAGCAAACAACCTTAGGCAATTTTATGTGAGGCCATTGGTATAATTCAGTGACAGCCGGTCGCCGGCGACGGGGTCGTCGTCGCCGCATTGAATTCCACGCGCTTTTGCGTACTGAGATTTCCGCACTCGAGCATCTGCACAACAAACAAAAAAAACCGATTGTGGTCATGCCATCACGGTCTATGTGGGATTCCGTGACATATGATCATCGTTCTAATCGTTTAATGCGAAATAGTGCAAAGAACAGTGTGGAATAGAGTACGCAAAGTGCACCAAGTGAAAATGGGGAACCGGACAATCTAGAAGTTGTCATATAAGAAGAAAAATACGTCGGCCTGGGATACAATCCGTGCTTTCGACAGCCTAGACAAATGTGTAAATAAAAAGAGCTATTTTCAAGTAATTGAATGAGATAATGACAGCACATGGATGTACACTCAATCGAAAAAAAAACTGCGGGTAATCTGCTGAACCGAAGCGTACAAAACTATAATGTTTTCTGTTGGTTTGATTACCCAATTACCCAAGTTTGAGGTATGTGGACTGGTGTTGAGCGATGGTGCTATTAACGCTCCTCGTCTGATCTCTCTGCAATACGTGGACTGGATCTTTTGCGACTACTGGAATTGAACCTGAGGACTACGCGGCACTCCTAGTGACGGGAAGTGAGTTGAATTGGTGTCCATCGAAGTAATCGTCACTATTAACAGTGATTCGTTTGAGTTGTGTCCTGTAACACGGCCACGTTTCCCGTTTCTCGTCTATTCCATTCATGAGTGGCCGTCAAGATTCAACCCCTGCGGATTAATACGGTCTTGCGTTACGTAAGATTAATGATGGAGCTTTTGATGGAAACGAAGCGTGAACTTGCGAAGGTCAACACAACGAACAATGCCATCCTCGAGGAGAATAGGAAGTTGAGGAAGGAGAATTCTGCTTCGAAACAGAGAATTGATAGCTTGCTATCCAGCAATGCTTCTGATTCTCGCGTTTCGCCTGTTAGTGATGTTCTTCCTATTTCTGCTCCTGTTGTTCCTGCTAATACTGAGATTGACCCTGATCTCAAGCGTTCTATTGTCATATCCGGGGTTCCAGAAACCAATGCCAGTACCTAATAGGAAGGATTGAGTCATGAGGTTCATTAACACTATGCTTGACTATTTTGGTGTTGAATGCTTTCCCAGCAGGTTGTATCGTATGGGTCAGTCTAGTTCTAGACTCTTGAAAGTAGTCCTACCTACGACACGTTTCCAGAAAGAAACCCTCAGACGGGCTCCGCGCATGATATTGATATAACCGCAGAAAGTGATATTGTTGTTTCTCGTCCTGATCCTTCGCACGTAGATTAAACTCAGCAGACTTCGTGAAACTAGTAAACCGCAATGGGTTTTCGGGAAGATTCTTGACTTGCTTTTACGCTAACGCACGATACATTCCTAAGAATGCATTGTACATCGTTACCGTACTTGAGAAGAATTTCGACGTTTATATTTTCACTGAAAGCTGGTTGGAATCGCAACATACCATCCCTTCTCGACTGTTTCACCTTAGTAACGATTATCAAGTCATACGGTGTTGCAGACGTCGAAAAGTGGGAGGCGGAGTAATTATCTTACTGAAAAAAAGCAATTGGTGTTTTAGAAGTTTTTGCTCAATCTGTTCGGATTCCTATGAAATTTTATCAGCTGACATGATTCTTGTAAAACAATCATAAAATTAGAGTTATCGTTGTATATCGTACTCCTTCGTGAATAGCTGAATTAAATGATCAACTTACGAAAGCGATAAGTGATTTACTAGTATGTGAGCATTCGTCACTAGTCGTGGGGGATTTCAACTATCCGGAAATCGATTGGATTGACTTAGATAAGCCTGTCTCCCCGGACAAAACCGCCTTCGTGGAGATGACTATTGCTCACAATCTAAGGCAATACATCAATGAGCCCTTTGAAGGTAGAAATATCCTTGATATTCTACTTACCAATGATCAAACGCTAGCGGATAATATATGTGTAGGGCCTCCCATAGGTTCAAGTGACCACAATAGTATAACGTTCCAGATTTGCTGCACATATGCTGAGCCAATATACACTTATTACCGTCACTTCGGGTAGTGTGAGCTTGCCTGTCGAATATTGCTTGGAGAGAATCGCTTGACTCTGTGGAAGGTGTAAATGGCAAATATGAAATGTTCCTAAGCATACTCACGCATGTGATAGAAATGTTGGTTCCATGGCGTCGTGCCTCTGCGACACACGCCCATTTACCGAATCATCTGCAAAATATGTTTGACCAACGGTCTTGCCTATTTCGATTGGCTAAGGACTCTCAAAGTGAGTATGACTGGGATAAATTTCATCAATATGCGAAGAAATTTCAAAGCGTCTCGGAAAAGTATAATAGCAACATTGAGAAAAAAGATAATTAATTCCGGCAATAAAAACGATTTTAACAAACTTCTAAACAGGAAACTGAGAGGTAATAGTTGGATTGGTAGTATCAAAAAGGATGACTTTGTGGCGACTTCTGACAGAGACAAGGCTAATATTTTAGTAGACAAACTTTGCGTAGCTTTTATTGATGATAACGGTTGTGCACCAAGTTTCAATTCAATGGTTGCTGAACCAATGGACACATTTCCGTGGTTCAATGAATCCTCTCTTTTCGATATCATGAGGAGGTGGCGAAGTTCTTCTTCTCTTATACCGGATTTTATTCTTGCAAGTTTCTTGAAAAACATAGCTCATGTCATAGTCAGCCCTTTATGCTATATCTGCAACCAATCTTTCATGTCTTCTCAGATGCCACCGCGATGGAAGCACTCCTTCATTACACATTTGCTCAAGAAAGCACCTGCAAGTGACGTAGCAAATTATCGTCCAGTCAGCATTACATCTTTCCTATGCAGGGCATTCGAGAAAGTGATGAAGGCTAATTTGTTCGAATACCTGGAGAGTAACTTGCTGATTCCTAGCTGCCAGCATGGACTTGTTTCCGGTAGGTGGATAGAAACCAACACACCTCTACCAACATGCTGGAATGTTTAAAGGCAGCATACACGCTCGTAAACGTAATTGAGATAACTATGGAATTAGAATGGTATGGCACCGAACACAACGCCCACGCATTTTGAAGCGTCAAAAACGATCCACAATGACGCTACACGAGTGAGAAGTTGGCCCCGCCCTGTATCTGCCCGCCCCCTGCATTTGTGTCCTCCTCCAGAACAGGGGTTCTGAGCCATTCCCACCGCCGGCGACGTTTGTGGGGGGTGGAATAGGTACAATAGGTAAACCACACACATTGACGACGGTGGAATTGGCCCAGCGCCCCTGTTTTGGAGGAGGACGCAAATACGGGGGGCGGGCAGATACAGGGGCGGGGCCAACTTCTCACTCGTGTAGCGTCATTGTTGGTCGTTTTTCACGCTTCAAAATGCGTGGGTGTTGTGTTCGGTGCCATACCATTCTAATTCCGTAGTTATCTCAATTACGTTTACGAGCGTGTATGCTGCCTTTAAATGACTGGACGGGAAGTCTTGACGTCAAGCGGACTAATGATGTGGTATATTTCGACTTTTCAACGGCTTTTGATAAGGTCAGCCATAGCAGGTTACTGTATAAGCTTGTTCAACTGAAAGTGCATCCAGTAACTTGCGAATGGCTTGAGGAATTTCTCACTAATAGAACATTTCAAGTGAAAGTGGGATCAGAGTTTTCGTCTTGTCAGAATGTCAGAAGTGGTGTTCCGCAAGGTGGTGTACTATCACCTCTATTGTTTATCATTTACACCACGGATTTACTTCAAGCACTGTGTAATGGTGTAATCATGAATCAGTTTGCTGATGACATCAAGGTGTATCGCGAAATAACAGATTCACTGATCAAATCGTTTTACAGTCGGCAATTAATGGAGTTGTCTCATGGTCTCGCTCATGGGAACATCCTCTTGCTTCGGAGAAAACAGTTATCATGCGGCTGGGATCTTCTGACGTTACTTCTAGATACATGATCAATGATCAAAGTATTTCCAGGGTTCACAATGTCAGAGATCTTGGATTTCATTATAATGACAAGTTGGACTTTACCGAACACCTGAAAATATTAAGTAGAAAGGGTCAAGCGCGAACAGTCCAGATTTTCAAAAGTATTGGCACAAAAGATAAGGAGGTTTTTTTGAAGGCATACAAAACGTATGTTAGACCGATGGCCGAAACTGGAACAACTGTCTTTTGTCCGTTTATAAAGAAAGACATTGCAATGACTGAGAAAATTCAAAACAATTTTACAAGAAAACTGCTTATCCGTTCGTTTGGATTCAGGTATTCCAGAATATCCCGGGCGAGAGTAAGAAAGAACTCCTTGAAACTGAGTAGTTTGGAATCACGCCGAAAAGTGAGAGATGTGTATATCGTGTTCAAGATGATATCAAGAATCATGCAAGTGTATGTTTCACAATGTTACACTTCATTGCCTTCACGGACTCGTGATGACTCAGTAAAAATATTTCCTATAGAAAGCCGAGATTAAATGTGAGGGCATTCAGCTACACCTGTCGAGCGGAGTCTGCGTACGTGTCCCTAAGGCATGGGAGACAGCCTATCCCTCTACTTCCGGAACAGTTCTTGCGTTTGGCAAGAATCAAGATTCTTTTTGAGTAGAACTGCGGTTTATGGGCATCCTTTGTTGTCTTTTGTTTCATTTGCTACGCTTTCTTATTCGACGTATGTCTTCAACTACGTAATGAATTATTATTATTATTAATCCTACTATATATATTTTGGTAAATTTGTGTGTGCGTGTGTGTGTATGTATGTATGCGTGCGTTTCTCTGTGTGTTTGTTTGACCGTTTATTCGGCTTGCCTTTCAAGGCGGTCAACCTAACGGGGATGGGCTCAGAAAGTGTGCAGGACGTCAGGGTAAGGGTCCAGGCCCTTAGAAGTGATGCGGAGTACATCGTAGGAAGGGAACGGGACCCGAATTGTAGTGAGGCAGACGGCGTAGGATGTGTGCGGGACCCAAGTGGGAGTACGCCGAACGCCATAGAAAGTTCACAGGACCAAGTGGGAGTGCGCAGGGCATGAGTGAAAATGCGGGACCCAAATGGTAGTGCGCGCTAGACGCCGTAGAGATGTGTGCGGGACCCGCGGGAGAGCGCCGGAGCGCCGGAGAAAGTGTGGGGGATCCAAGTGGGAGAGCGCCGAACGCTATAGAATGTGTGCGGGATCTAAGTGGTAGAGCGCCGGACGCCGTAGAAAGTGTGCGGGATCCAAGTGGGAGAGCGCCGAACGCTATAGAATGTGTGCGGGATCCAAGTGGTAGAGCGCCGGACGCCGTAGAAAGTGTACGGGATCCAAGTGGGAGTGCGCAGGGCGCCGTAGGAAGTGGGCGGGTTTCAAGTGGGAGTGCGCAGGACGCCGTAGAAAGTGTGCGGGATCAGGTGGGGTGCGCAGGACGCGTATAAAGTGTGCGGGACCCGAGTGATAGTGCGCCGGACGCCGTAAGAAAGTGTGCCGGGATCGGTGGGGTGCGAGGACGCCGTATAAAGTATGCGTGACCCAGGTGATGGTGCGCCGGACGCCGTAGAAAGTGTGCGGGACCCATGTGAGTGCGCCGGACGCCATAGAACGTGTGCGAAATTCAGAGTGGGAGAGCGCCGCACGCCATGAAAGTGTCCAGGATCCAGAGTGGTAGAGCGCCGGACGCCGTAGAAAGTGTGCGGCATCCAAGTGGGGTGCGCAGGGCGCCGTAGGAAGTGGGCGGGACCCGAGTGAGAGTGCCCCGGACGCCGTAGAAAGTGTGCGGGACCCGGTGAGAGTGCGCAGGACGCCGTATAAAGTATGCGCAACCCAAGTGGAAGTGCGCCGAACGCCGTAGAAAGTGTGCGGGACCCATGTGGGAGTGCGCCGGACGCCATAGAACGTGTGCGAAATTCAAGTGGGAGAGCGCCGCACGCCATAGAAAGTGTCCAGGATCCAAGTGGTAGAGCGCCGGACGCCGTAGAAAGTGTGCGGCATCCAAGTGGGAGTGCGCAGGGCGCCGTAGGAAGTGGGCGGGTTTCACGTGGGAATGTGCAGGACGTCGTAGAACGTGTGCGGGATCCAAGTGGGAGTGCGCAGGACGCCGTATAAAGTGTGCGGGACTCAAGTGGGAGTGGGCAGAACGCCGTATAAAGTGTGCGGGACCAAAGTGGGAGTGCGCTGAACGCCGTAGGAAGTGTGCGGAACCCAAGTGGGAGTGCGCTGAACGCCGTAGGAAGTGTGCGGGACCCAAGTGGGAGTGCGCAGGACGCTGTAGAAAGTGTGCGGGATCTAAGTGGGAGTGCGCAGGGCGCCGTAGGAAGTGGGCGGGTTTAAAGTGGGAGTGCGCAGGACGCCGTATAAAGTGTGCGGGACCCGAGTGAGAGTGCGCCGGACGCCGTAGAAAGGGGGCGGGACCCAAGTGGGAGGGCGCTGGACGCCGTAGAAAGTGTCCGGGACCCGAGTGAGAGTGCGCCGGCCGCCGTAGAAAGTGTGCGGAACCCGAGTGAGAGTGCGCCGGACGCCGTAGAAAGTGTGCGGGACCCGTGTGAGAGTGTGCCGGACGCTGTATAAAGTGTGCGGGACCCAAGTGGGAGTGCGCCGGTCGCCGTAGAAAGTGTGCGGAACCCGAGTGAGAGTGCGCCGGCCGCCGCAGAAAGTGTGCGGGACCCAAGTGGGAGTGCGCAGGACGCCGTATAATGTGTGCGGGACCCAAGTGGGAGGGCGCTGGACGCCGTAGAAAGTGTGCTGGACCCGTGTGAGAGTGTGCCGGACGCTGTATAAAGTGTGCGGGACCCAAGTGGGAGTGCGCCGGTCGCCGTAGAAAGTGTGCGGAACCCGAGTGAGAGTGCGCCGGCCGCCGCAGAAAGTGTGCGGGACCCAAGTGGGAGTGCGCAGGACGCCGTATAATGTGTGCGGGACCCAAGTGGGAGGGCGCTGGACGCCGTAGAAAGTGTGCTGGACCCCAGTGAGAGGGCGCCGGACGCCGTAGAAAGTGTGCGGGACCCGAGTGAGAGTGCGCCGGACGCCGTAGAAAGTGTGCGGAACCTGGGTGAGAGCGCGCCGGACGCCGTAGAAAGGGGGCGGGACCCGAGTGAGAGTGCGCCGGATGCCGTAGAAAGTGTGCGGGACCCGAGTGAGAGTGCGCCGGATGCCGTAGAAAGTGGGCGGGATCTAAGTGAGAGTGCGCCGGACGCCGTAGAAAGTGTGCGAAACCCGATTGAGAGTGCGCCGGCCGCCGTAGAAAGTGTGCGGGAACCAAGTGCGGAGAGCGCCGGTCGCCGTAGAAAGTGTGCGGGACCCAAGTGGGAGTGCTAGGGGCGCCGCATAAAATGTGTGAGACCCGAGGGAGATCGCGCCGTAGGAAGTGTGTGAGACCCAAAAGGAAGCGTTGGACGCCGCAGAAAACGTGTGAGACTCAAGAGAGAGAGAGCGCATTACTTCAGAATCACTATGTGCGTCTAAAAGAGAGCGTACACCTCCTTTCTTCAGGTCCCTACCCTTCACCACTCAATTCAACTGTAGCTGTTTATATGCACTAACTTTTCTGAATCGGGTTTATATACGATGAAAATAAGAGTTAATCAAAATCTGCATCCATGAAACACAAACATCATTCTACTTCATTTGGCAATAAAAGTAGCAGGGGTCGGTTGATCGCATGAAAACGTTTAGTAAATTTCCAAACAGCGGCTGTCCTTATCATGACAAAAATTAAGATAAATCAGAGGCCAGTTCAGGATCTTATAAAACGGAAGAACGACCGGTGTGTCACGTTACAGATAAGGAGGTAAACGGGCGTAGCAAGGTTTGGAATGCCTTGTGATTTCCCATGGTTTAAGTGTTGCCGCCTAAACCAGCTTATGGGCCGGCGCAGGAAGAAAGAAAGCACCGAGTTATTTGCCTTATACCCAATATGCCGGCGAAGCCAGCAAATGGGCCGGCGCAGCCGGGCCCGAGCGGCAGAGGCCGGCGTCAGCCGCCCAACGCCGCTGGTATTATATATTTCACTACACTGTCCATGATATACCAAAAATCACATAAAACAGCGTGAAATAGATGAATCTGTGGAGTCCAGGGGAGCCAGCGACAGCCCGTCCGACGGCTCAGAACATTTTCGTTTACTTGATGACTCTGAAAACAACTTTTTGCTTTATCGCAGTAACGAACCGCGGTGTAGTTGTTCCTTAAAGGATAACAACTTTTATTGTAGGAACAACTCTGAAGCAAGTTTGCAGTCTTATGTTGTTATCTAGTTGTTGATACCGTACAGCCGAATGTAGCTGACAAGTTTAACCCATAAACTTGTCAACAACACTTTTCGATCCGCCCAGGGAACACTACTCTATCGCTGCACTGATTCCTTGCAGTGAGAACCTCTACGGATCAATGTAGCGATAGAGTAGTGATCCCTAGGTGGCTCAAACCATGTTTTACTTCGTGTTTCGAACACAGAGATACGATTTGCAATTCCTAGAAAACACCGTTCTCTTGGTACAGTGTTTCTTAGAAGTTCTCACCGTGCATAATTATGTTTAAAAAACGCAAGAACGTGTTAATCCCAACAACCCATTAGGAGGAAATAAAGACGGGAGCTTCATATAATTCTAGAGTGTCATGTCAATGAATACTACGCAACGTAAGAGAGTATCACCCGGGAATTTGGAATTAACACTACGACGAATACGAAATTTGAGAACAAAAAGAGAAGATTGATAACACCGAGATGGCAAAAGTACATAAGGGGCAGCATATGCACACGTTTGTAAGGCGTGGTTGAGATTACTTTGGCTGGACCTATGTGCCCTCAGGGCATAAAAACAGGCTCCGCCAACTTTATGCACCGCCTTTCGCCCTGAAGCTGCGTCCATGAAATTTTGGCTGCGTTTTCACATGCGGACAGTCATATTGTAATTGTAGTTTTCGTGCCTGGAACTGCACCTATCTGCCTTCAGGGCGTAAAAATCCTATGCTTCAGCCGATATCACATCTTGGAAATTGCCAAACGAGTCAATTTTGTGGGGGTAATTGCAAGAGATATAATAGTGAACAATGGTCTACTCAAACAGTCAACTATCCATCGTTTCTCTGAATTGCGAAATTTTTGACCTTTAATAAATTGAGCCTGTTTATCCTAAACCGCCTAAAAATGCATCTTATATTACAGAATTTCTGAAAATTAGGCTTCCTGGCAAAAGTACCGATTTGGTAATGATAAAAAAATTATCAAAAATGTCTTGAAATATCTTTAAAAAATGATTTGGCGTAAAATAGCCTGGAAAAATAAAAAAGCTAGAAAATGAAGTGAAATAATCAAAAATACAATTTGGTGGTCGATCATTTCACAAGCTTCTCCGTTAAACTTATCAAAACGAAATCAAGCACGTTATGGAATGGAGCGTTGCCTTCACCCAGCATGACATATGCTGATTCCGTTAATACAGCTTTCAAAAATGGCTTAATGTTTCCGTTGCGCGCTTGATTCCCTTTTGATAGGTTTAACAGAGAAGCTTGTGAAATGATCGACCACCAAATCGTATTTTTGGTTATTTCACTTCATTTCATAGTTTTTTTAATTTTCCAGGCTATTTTACGCCAAATCATTTTTTAAAGATATTCCAAGACATTTTTTTTAATCATTACCAAATCGGTACTTTTGCCAGGAAGCTAAAGTTTCAGAAATTTCACATATTTTTCCCAAAGGTTCCCTTTCTGACTTCAATTTTGCTCAACGATTTCCATTTTGGAATGATGAAACATCTAACAGACGATATTGTCGTATGAGTACAATTTCTGAAACCTTTGACTTACAACCATAAAAAATAAAACCCATTGCCGCATTTGGTGCAAAATCTGAAAAATCGATATCACTGATCATTAATATTTGATCTTGCATGATGAGAAGAATTTCCCAAACAAATGACTTAGAGCCATCAACAATCAAAAATCAATGCGGCATTTTGTGCAACAGGCGAAGAAATGAATATTATTGATCGGTATTTATCGATAATGACTGATGAGCAAAATTCCTCAACCACGAAAACTAATCCCACCAACAATCACCACTCCTCGCCGCATTTTGTGCGAAAAGCGCGAAAATCGATCATATTGATTATCGATCGATCACGTGTCATGAGTACGAATTCTGACAAGTTCAGCACTTACCTCCGACGACCTGTGTTGATTGGCTGCAGATTCACCCACCCACACTGGTCTCCACAGCCGCAGCAGAAAAAAGCAGTTTTCGTGCTCCACGGCTAATTCAGTATGTAAACCCACGATTTTGAGGTGCCCTTCAAAGTAAAGGTATCGAGTTTAAATTGGAATAAGAGCGAGCTGCATTCATTTCTAGCCTCCTGTCCGAAAATGAGCTCCCTAGCCTAATTTTATCTGGTAGCACAAGATCGTGAACGCCGTCTGAAAAAAGGAGAATAACAGAAAAAACTTGCGGTTTTTCAAAATTGTCACAAATCCTAGGGAACCATTCTGAACCATTTTTGGGCATTATACACAACTTTTCGCGCTCTTTTCAATGCAATTCAGAGCTAATTCCTACCTTCAGCCTGAACTTAGATTTCGAAAAGCGGTTTGCGCGGGTGGCCGATTCAAACCAAATCTGGTGCGCGCTTCGCGCGCACCACAATTTCAGAACATTTGTGCCCCTTCGTTGACAGGATAGTTCGCTTGTAATGACCTCAATGATAGCGAATACTCAACACTTTCGCTGCTGACATATCGTGGAACACTTTGGTGACACACTTTGGCTGGCCACGACTTCGCTTCCATGTCGGAAGCATTAACGATGGCCATGCTACTTCCGTCTATTGTCTTGCGTGCTTTCTCCACCAATGAGTTGTCACCTCTTCTTGTGAAGTTCTGCTTTATTTTTACATCTCCATTTCGAATCTTGTCTCAATTGTTTTTCGCAGTTGTTCCTCACTATTCAATTCAATTTTTGATCTCCTGTCTCATTTTGCTCTCTCCGTATGATCTGCAGTGTTGTTTTGACGTCTTACTGTGATCTCATTTCGCAGTCATTGTTTACCGTTATATTATGCACTAACAGAAACCCCTTCCCCACCCCTGATAGAAGGTCATCTTGATTCCTGGTTGATCGAAAGTCCAACCCCCTCACCGGACGTTGACGTGTCCGACCCCCCCCCGCCTGTGATACATCACACCTCACACCTCACGCTGAACCCTGATCCTCTCTTCCGTGCCAATTTTGCGTCTCGGAACATTCAACGAACCGTCAGTGTCAATCAATCAGGAGAAAAATCGTCGCGGTTTCTTGATTGATTGGCACTGACTGTATGTTACTTGTTCCGAGAACTTCAGTTGATGCATAAATGCTAGGTGCATGCATCTCCAAATGAAGACTATTTTTACGTTAGTCACACATATTGGTACTCACCTAACCTCATCTTTCACGTGAAATCTCAGTTCGAATATCGTTATACCAGCTGCACCAGGCGGCTAACGCCGCCCAGCTCCGCTGGCGAACCGGCTTCGCCGGCCTGTTCTAGATAGCCTAACAAAAAGATCTAACAAAAGTGTGACAACAACTCCGTTGCTGAAAAACGGCTCTGCTAGGAAACACTATGGAAAGTATGATTTGTTCAAAGCATCCCTGCTGCAAATAATAGTATTCCTGACGCCGGCGTGTCGCTGGATGATTGGCCTCGACAAGCGAAAAGCCGACTTAGCCAGCCTCTCTTCATTAGCATTGCTTGACAATCCAATGGCTTCGCGAAACGATAGACTGGCTTTGCTGCCGGCTTCCCCCATTAGCGGTGTGTGGCATTTATTCGGCTCTCCAAACAAAAGGTGAGCTCCCCCGAAATCGCCCTCCCCCATTAACACGCGTATTCCTTTGGCTTCGCTTTGCCTTCGTCAAAGGAAGTACTGGTTTGCCTGTCTTCCTCCATGAACAATGTGTAGCATTCGTTTGGCTTCGTCGAACGATAGACCAGGCTTGCCGCCTGTCCCCCCATTAACCTCGTGTAGCAATCCCTTGGCTTGGCCGAACGATAAACCGACCTTGCAGCCGGCTTCCCCCTACTAACCATGTGTAGCATTTGTCTGGCGTCACCAATCACTACACCGGCTTTACCGGCTCTCCTCCATCGATAATGTGTAGCATTCCTTCGACGTCACTAAGGCCACGGTCAGACTTCGTCGAAAAACCTGCGGAGTCCGACTGAGTCCGGATGAGTCCGTAGTGGAAAAACCTGCTGAGTCCCACTGAGTCCGGTTGCCCCCAGCACCAACCAGCTCGTCTGCGAAACACGCAATTGATAATGACGATTATCACCTCAGCTGTGAATCGGAACGTGTTTGGTGGCTGATTTTTCTTGTTTTCAACATGTCTGAATCTGATTTCCGTATCAGCAGCAGGTGGGGCAGAGCGCAGACGACGAGAGTTGAGATGCGGCGGGACTCGGCAGGTCGCAGTCGGCCGAAAAAAATGCACCCAAATCACGTGAAAAACACCTATATCGACCGGGTGGGACTCAGTGGGACTCAGTGGGACTCAGTCGGTGCATTGGCCCCGCCCTTGTACGCATGAGAAATATCAGGATCGACCGGGGGGATTGCGGTGGGCATCAGACGGTCGCAGTCGGACTCAGTGGGTTGATTTTTTTCCACCCGTTTTCCACGAATTCGATGCGTATCGACCAGGTGGGACTCAGTAGATCCACCGACTATGACGGGGGCCTAAGCGATAGACCGGCTTTGCCACCAGCGATCCCCCGATCTTCCTCACGCTCCTCCACGCTGAGCGGTCGAGTGTTTCATACCTCCGAAAACCTTACTTGTCATCATAACATCGGAGTTACCCATATCGTCAGTACTAATTCCTACTACCATCCCAACTAATACGTATCGACGAAATGGCGACTAATGAATTATCGAGTGCAATCGAGGAAACGAATAAGTGCAAGGAAGTTCCACAATGCGTACGGACGATCCTCCCAATGGTCACTGCTCAGCTGAGTTTGATTATTAAAGGCACAGTACACCCTCAGATATGAATTTTGAGATTTTCATGTAATTTTGTAGAAGACCCCTCCTGTATAACACCTGCCAAATGCCAGATCTCATTTCCTCCAAATAAGCGAGATATAAGCGACCACCACAGGCCCGACCCCCTTCGCTCACTACCACAGGCCCGACCCCCTAACAGATTTTCGAACTCGATAGCGGCTCGATGGATGGATGAATTCCAACAAGTCGTCGTTCTTCAGTCCAATACCGAACTGTCTCCCTATCCTGCCTTTCTCTCAAGCAAGGATTGGGAATAAAGAGAAACACAGGCCTGAGACAACTCGTCCGCGAAATTTTCGCCCTCAAAATGCAGGCATTTTCAAGGAGCCATATCTCCGTTCGTAGAGGGTCTTGGACGATTTCAGAGATACCGTTGTGATCAGAGAGTGGCTCTCTCCAAGATAAGCATGGAATCTGAAAAATAATTTTTTGGGTGTCCTGTGCCTTTAAAGATAATGATCAGTTGCGTGCCGAGAGTTTTCAGTACGATCAAGAGAGACAGGAGCTGCGTGCCGAAATTGAGCGACTACAGAAGAACATGGAAGAAGTGTCTGAAAAGGCTGAGTGTGACGGATCAGATCGAACTGTCGAGAAAGAGGTGGTCAAAGAAGACAATTTCCACGAATGCGAGCGGCAAAGATCGATAGTTGTGTGTGGTCTCCCTGAATCATCCTCTTCTGATTTGTGTTCACGCTTACGCCACGATAACTTCAACGTTATGAGCATCCTTCCGATTCTTGGCATTGAAACTTACCCATTAGCTGTATATAGGTTAGGTTCGTTTTGGCCGGGTAAGTCGAGATTACTCAAGATTGTCTTACCTTCCACTCACCATCAGAGGCTAGCTATTGACTGTTCGCATCGCTTACGTTTCACTCCTTTTAAGGGTGTTTATATAAGACGGTCACTTTCTATAGAAGAGCTCAATGAGAGGAAGGAAAAGAGGCAACTCATGGTTGCTGGATATCGCAACGGAGGGGGAGCGCAGAATTCTCAGGTTGGGAGCTCTCGTACTCCTCAGCGACAGCAGACATCCAGCAACAAGAGCTGTCTTTCTAACAACCGTTTAAACTAATTGCTAGTCCGCGGATTATTAACATGAAATGCTTTTATTCTAATGTTAGGTCTGTCGTGAAAAATTCTAAGGAAATCGACTTAATTTTGGGGAATAATTTTGATTTGTTGGCGTTCACGGAGACGTGGTTGAAATCCCAGCACACGTTGTTCTCGGTTTTGTGTAACATATCATCTGAAATGGAAGCTATTCATTGTGACAGACCAAGGAGGGTTGGAGGAGGAGTGATGGTGCTATCTAAAAAGAAATTTCAGTATGAATCGATTTTTTCGGAGTCCGTTTTGAAGAGTTATGAAATCTTAGCTATCGATGTTTATGGTAATTTTAACCCTTTTAGACTAGTAGTGGTTTACCGAGCGCCTTCCTGCTCTCAGCAGTACACAGATCAGTTGGTCAATACAATAAGTGACCTAGTGACATACGAACATCGGTCTGTTGTTGTGGGAGATTTAAATTTTCCTGATATTGATTGGAACGATCTAGAAAAATCATCCAGTGTTTCAAATGGAGCCTTTATTGAATTCGTCAATACTCATGACTTCGATCAGTATGTCAAAGGACCCACCAGGGGTCTGCACACTCTTGACTTAGTGCTAACTAATGACAATACCTTTCTTGATGAAGTTAGAATTAAACCTCCAGTAGGTTCCAGCGATCACGCCAGTGTTTCTTTTGAATTGCGTGCCCAAGCTAATGACTGCTTTGTGACTTATCGACGGCATTTCTCAAAGTGTGATTATTCCAAAATTTGTTATTACCTAGCTGATGTCATGTGGATTGATTCTTTGGAAACTAACGCCTCAGTTGATGATAAATACGAAATGTTTTTGAGAATTTTACACCATGCGATTGAATTATTCGTACCGTTGAAGCGTGTTTTCTCTACCCGCTCTTTTCTTCCTTAATATCTAGAAAATATGCTAGCACATAAAAACTGCTTGTTTGATGAGGCGTACAGGACTCAGGCGCCTTCCGACTGGGAGAAGCTCAAAACGTTCTCCACACAATTTTCAAAGAAATTGGAAAAGTACAATCACAATGTAGAATAGCGAATAATTGAATCTGGTCAGAAAAAAAGATTTTTACAAGTACTTGAATAAAAAGCTGAGTAGAACAAACAGCATTGCAGTTTTGAAAAAAGGAAATGAACGAGCGATCCAAGATCTAGATAAAGCAAATTTACTAGCACAGCAATTCAGCGAAGTTTTTTCTACTGATGAGTCATCTTTCCCAGATTTCAATCCCACTCTATTGTCAAGTATGGATATCATTCCTTGGTTCGATGACGAAAAAATTTACGAACTCATACACGCATGGCCGTCATCTTTTTCAGTGTCTGTTGACCACATTCCTCTTCAATTCATCAAGGAAACGGCCCATGTGATAGCTAAACCGTTGGCATATATTTTCAATCAATCTTTAATGTATTCAGAAGTACCGAAACGTTGGAAACACTCCTATGTGACGCCATTGCTCAAAAAAGAGCCTGCTAATGACCCAAAGAACTATAGGCCAGTCAGCATAACCTCGTTATTTTGTCGCATTTTCGAAAAGGTACTGAAAACCCACGTGGCGAGGCATCTTGAGGACAACTCTATAATTCCAAGTTGTCAGCATGGTTTTATTAAAGGAAGGTCGACTGAAACAAATCTCCTGGAGTGTCTGAATGACTGGACTAATGTCCTATAAATGAAAGGGACATGTGATATCATTTATTTCGATTTCTCCAAAGCTTTCGATCGGGTCAGCTATGGAAAACTCGTATATAAAGTAAATAAGTTGGGTTTTCATCCCATGTTTACAAAATGGATAGAAGAGTTTCTAAGTGGTAGGACTTTCCAGGTGAGGGTAAATCAGACTTTATCAGATGTTTATGAAGTCAAGAGTGGTGTGCCACAGGGAGGAGTGTTATCTCCAATACTTTTTGCCATTTTCACTGCCGACTTAGCTGGAACTATTGAGGATCTTGGTGTCAAATCCATGCAATATGCTGATGACTTTAAGATCTACAGCAAGATCATCGAGAATCCCTCAGATAATCTACAGAAAGCTATCGATGCTGTCGATAGATGGGCGCACTCTTGGGTGTTACCTCTTGCTCCTGAAAAAACCCAACATATGAGGGTAGGTAGGGGCGATATTTCGCGGCGGTATACAATTGAAAACGATGCTATTCCCATTGTAGAAAAGGTAGTTGATTTGGGATTCTCTTACGACAACAGACTGGATTTCACTGAGCACTACAAAATTATCTGCAGGAGAGCAAATGCTCGCACCTACCAGTTACTTAAGGGTTTGGCAACGAAAAACAAGAGTGTGTTAACAAAGGCATACACAACTTATGTGAGGCCTTTGGTAGAATGTGGAACAACAGTATTCGCACCGCATAAGGTGAGAGATATTCAAGCCATTGAGAAAATTCAGAATAACTACACACGTAAGGTGGTAACCAGATATGGAGGATTCCTGTACTCTCGTATCCCTAAGTCCCAAATAAGAAACAAATTCTTGGGGTTGCACTCATTGCAATTTAGGAGGAAGCTGAGAGATGTATGTATGGTTTTTAAAATAGTTTCGGGTATGGCTTGTGTCAAGCGTTCCGCATTTTATCAACTTACTTCATCGCGAACACGTGGAGGAAGTATCAAAATCACATATTCTATACCGAAGAGTGAATCAGATCGCATGTCTTTACGGTGCGTGCAGGCTCTGCTTATGTTGAGTTGAGGAGTACCAGTGATCCTATACCGACTAACTTTGGGGCTTTCAAACGATTGGCTTCCACTCCTATTCTTTCATACTAATGTGTTTCTTTATGCATTCTGCGAATTATGTATGATCATCGGTGTGTATTTGAATTTCTTGTTCATTATCCTACGACTGTCTTAAACGGCGTAATGAATTATTATTATTATTATTATCAACCACGTGTAGCATTCGTTTGTCTTCGCCAAACAACAGATCGGCTTTCTTTACTTGAAGAAGCCAAGCGAATGCTGTACACTTTCGGTGGAGGGAAGCCGGAAAAGTCGGTCTGTCGTTTGGCAAAGCCAAACGAATGCTACACGTGGCTGGTGGGAATAGGCCGGCAAAGCAAGTAGTGTGTTTGGCGAGCGCAAACGATTGCTACACATGGTTGATAGGGTAAGCTGACGGCAACGTCCTTCTATCATTTAACGAAGCTTGCTTTTCCCTACCTCCAGCTTCCCCCGTCAAGCATGGGTAGCATTTCTTCGGCTTGGCGGAACTATAAACGTGCCTTGCCTTCCCCCATTAACTATGTGTAGCATTCGTCTAGCTTCGCCAATCAATACATCGGCTTTGCCGGCCTTTCCCCATCAAAAACGTGTATTATTCGTTGCTTTTCTCTAAGCGGTAGACCGGCTGCCCCAGGCCTACCTTTATCAACTATTTTTAGCATTCCAGGACTCGACCGAACGATGAGCTGGCTTCTGCCGGCCTTCCTACATCAACAATGGCTTCGGCGAACGATGAGTCGGCTTTTCTCGGCCTCCCATCATCAACTATGTGTAGAATTAGTTTGGCTTCCCCAAACGGTGGACCGGCTTACCCCGACCTCTCTTCATTAATCATGTGTAGCATTCCTCGACTTGACTAAACGATGAGCTGGCTTCTGCCGGCCCAACTACATCAACTGTGGCTTCCACGAAGGATGGGCTGGTTTTCCCGACCTCCCACCATCAACTATGGGTAGAATTAGTTTGTCTTCCCTAAACGGTAGACCGGCTACCCTTCATTAACCATGTGCAGCATTCCTCGACTTGGCCAAACGGTGAGCTGGCTTCTCTTGGCCTTCCTACACCAACTATGGCTTTGCCGAACGATGTGATGCTATTTTCCGACCTCCCACCATCAACTAACTATGTGTAGGATTATTTTGGCTTCCCCGAACGGTAAATCGGCTTCCCCAGGCCTCCCTTGATGAACCATGTGCAGCAATCCTTGACTTGACCAAAAGATGAGCTGGCTTCTCCCGGCTTTCCTACACCAACGAACAAAGTTAGTACTCAATATGCAACAGCTACGGCTGTCCCACCACGACTCGCAACGAAGAAAGTTCAAAGGACCCAATATGCAACAGGTAGGGTAGTCCCACCACGATCCATAAATATGAAAGTTCACAGGACCCAACAGGCAACAGGTAGAGTGGTCCCACCAAGAACAATAACTAAGAAAGTTCAAAAGACCCAATATGCAACAGGTAGGTGGTCCCACCACGATCTAAATGTCAATGCTGTGTGCGCTTCTCGCGGACACATTCCGCGACCTTCTCCGTGTATTGCTGAAAACAACGACGCGCTCTGAATGACGTTGTCGAAAATTTCGGGAAATTCGAAGGCCCGGACAGACGGTCGAACGTGCCAGACACGTGGTCAGACACACCACCACGCCGCTTATTATATGTAAGGAATGATACTTTTTTCAAAAGTATTCGTAGCATTGATAGTAAAAAATAGAGGAGAGCATTCTATGGGCGAAAGAATTTATTGAAATCTCAATTAAACATTTTTCGATTGATTATTACGAGCATTTACGATGATCCTGAATACCAAGAGAATCGGGCGCTTGAGTTAGACACGGCCCTTTACATTCTAAACTACAGACAATTTCATTTCTTCATTTAGCATTACAGAGTCCTTCTGTCGGGCTGCACGTTGTGTTGCAGTCTTTGCACGGTTCGCCTATTGTGTAGATGAGTCCACCTTTCAAGTTGCCTCTGAAAAACCTTAAGTTTTTACTCTGTTAATAATCCTATTACTGCTTGTATTCCCGTTTGAGCTGTATTTTCATCATATTCGCCTCAGGTAAGTTGAGGACCTTTTTCAATGTTCGCTTCTCCAAAACCGAATGAGTGTTAACAGCAGGGTTTCCGATGAAAGATGTCGTTGAATATCTCCCATGAAAGT
This sequence comes from Aplectana chamaeleonis, assembly GCA_029168955.1. Classification (NCBI taxonomy): domain Eukaryota; kingdom Metazoa; phylum Nematoda; class Chromadorea; order Rhabditida; family Cosmocercidae; genus Aplectana; species Aplectana chamaeleonis. Next base: position 892,185 of record JAPDOI010000251.1, on the reverse strand, counting down.
GTAGGTCTGATCTTGTTTTCAGCAAAACTAAGGGCGGAGCCGAAGCCTAGAAATAAACTGAAATGGCTCACGCACTAGCGGGCGTAGTTGGTAGTCTGAGAGGTGCACAATCGCAATAGTGTCGCGTACTGCGACGTTCTTGGTCGCAGGTCACTCTGGGCCATGTGACCTGCCGAGCCTGTAGACGGGCGCGATCGGGACGTGCCCAAGCCGTGGCTGTTTGTGGAAACGACTGCATTGCCAGTCGTCTAACTTCCTCTCCACCGCGAGCTGGAGCCCAGTGGAAATTGGCCTAACGCTGTCGACGCGATTCGGTACCCCCATCATCACTTTCCCCGCGGTCCCGTAAAGATCACCACTGGCTGCCAGCCCGAGCGCTCCAAGTACCAAATTCTTTGGAGCTCTGGGGCAAGCTCACGTTCAACAACTCCACAATAAGATCCAGGCAACGGCAGGGCAGAAATGATCAAACGAAACGACTCGTGGATGACTTTCAGAAAATCTCTGATTTGGGCACCACAGCCAATCCGCCGCTAATACGTGGAATCACAGATTAAACTACCAAAGGTTCAATAAATGGATGAGTGACTAAAAGGTGTTCTGTACTATACTTGGGCCGAACTGAATGATCGAATCATCATCCGATTGAAAAAAGTCGACTTCGATTGAATCGACTTAGTCGAATATTCGAAAAGTGGAAAACCCGGCTAAATCGAAAAGTCGATCATTCAAAAAAGGGCCATTTTCGGATAAGTCGAGAAAAAAAAAGTCGATCATTCGAAAAGAGTAATATTCGACTTAGTCGAAAATTTGCCGCTCTTTGAAATCCTAGGTACTGAGAAAGATGTTGAAAATGCCAGCTATTCCATCCGGACACATTTTTCTACTTTGCGCGTAATCAATGCAGAATTTTTGTAACTACAGAAAACATCATCTTTGTTTTCTCTTATTTTTACGTGTGCGTAACGTTCAATAAATTTGATGCTGAATTAAGCGAAGATTCTGAATGTAGGTGTCTGAATGGAAGCGAAATGCGGACGCTGCGAGCGAATTATGCTGATCAACGAAGAGCGAAATCGTCATATTAGAGGCATCGTAAGCGTAGAAAATCATATTTTTCCTGTTTTTGTGTAGCTTGGCCTCTTTTGTGAAAAAGAATGTCGGACGAGTCCCTGAGAAATTACATTTGTAAAGAAAAACCAGTTCGAATACACTGCAAAAATGACTTGAAATCCGCGCCAAAATCGTTTTTGAAGTTTTCTGCATTAGGAGACCTGGTCATAGTCATTCTTAAAGTTTTCCTGCATGTAGGATTTGGGCCATAGTTGTTTTAGTGTTGTTTGACAGTCGAATCAACATTCTATGAAAAAGTGGTTGGTGATGGACCAGAAAAGCTACATGGCCGACCCATAGCAGTTTTCAGCTAGCCGTAGCTTTTAAAGGCAGTGTTCACGATAAATAACATGTTTGATTTCGACTCAAAAATGAAATTGTTCGGTCGTGAGCTATCGAACAGCGAAGAAATAGCGAAGAGAAGCGCTCAGAATAAGCTACAATAGCGATTTTTGACGTTCAGGGCGTGGACGACCTTACGCGCACTGCTAGTTTCCGCAAGCGCGCTAATGACGAAATAAGCGCGAATCGATCAGGCTGGACGTGGCTTAGTTTCTTAGCGGTGCGGAGCCACAAGCTCGTCAGAACGGGCAGGCTAAGAGCAGGCGTACTGGGCTAACGATATCCTTTTTTCGCCGTTTTTTTACCCTGTCCCCTCCGGCATCTGCCAGTTTAGTGTTTCACACTAGAAATTTAAAAACGAGATTTATCGTGTACATTGCCTTCAAGAGCTGAAACAGGCCTCGGCTGATAACTGAGCTAGGTATTGGGTGTCAGCTTGTGCGCGACAATTGGAACGTCGCGACGCATCCGCGCGCGCCCGAGGAGAAAGGACCACCCTTATCAAATCTCTGGTAATACAGTCAGCGCGGATCGCATTGATACTTTGCGTTCCCTGTTGCGCGGTAGCGCATGTTCAGTGTCCGCATGCTATAACATGTGGCACCTAGTTTACACCAACCGTCGATAAGGGCCGCCATGTATTAGCACGATCCGTGCAGACTGTACTTTCTTTTCTCCATACCTCGGTGAATTTAAGAGACTCGTTTTAGTTCTCGAGTGTTACCTTCCCGCCGTTGTTCCCACGGAAAGTAGCCGTTAGATCCTGAAGCCAGCTTCCAGTATGATCGATTCCTTCCCTTGTATTCAAAGACTTCCCCAAGTCGCAAATGATTCATAGTGAACCTTTTCAATTTTTTCTGCTTAACCTATTCTTTTTTCGCACTCCGATTTCATAAATATTCCCAAGAACAAGTATACTGCCTTCCTTCGGAAGTGCACAAGCCCCCTTTCCACCCACACCCGCTGCTACAGTACTGCACCACGGCGAGGTGGTCTGTCGTGGCCCTCTCTCATCCAATCTCTCCCATCCCAGGGCTGTGCACGCGTCCCGGTTGACCTTAGAGGGGTGCATATTGGACGCTGCGGAGAGGGCAAAGGGGGGTGCCTAAACCGAACCCCCAGATAAAAACAAAGTGCCTTTTCTGCCGAACTCCAGGGAAAAAATAGTACACGCTTTTCTTTTGATTTGTCAACTCTTCTTCTCCGCTTTTCGAAGAGAAAAAACACTCTTAGAATTCAAATTATTGATAGATATGCAGGTTGCGTTCGCAAAAATTAATAGTTGCTGTCGAGGTTTCTTTTTAATAACTCTATGAATTAAGTATTATCTATAATTTGTTTGATCACTTTGATAAAGAAATAAACACTACTCCGTTATCTAGTAGCAAGTAAGGATTGGTGTGATGTCATGTTTCTCTGGTGCAACGTTCATTTATTACAAGGGTGGTAACCGATTCGAGGCAAAGATACAAAGAGAGCGCTCAGAAGCGCTATCGTTCACGTTCAAAAAAGAATCATCGAACTGTTGTATTAGTACAGATTGAAAATACAGGTAGCACATTTAGTATCACGACTAGCCAACTAATTTTAGCTCATGAGAATGTGACTTATGAATAGATCCGATTGTGAAAATTGAGGACTTTGCAAGGTCTTGCGAGAGAAGTTAATGATCGTGTCCTCCTCCTTGAGAAGTACCATGTCTCTCCTCATGGTAGAAAAACTGCTATCAGTACCCTGCAGAGCACAAGTGCACTGAATAGGGCTTTGGAATTATAAAAACCCGAGTTGTAGCCATCTGGAGTGCCGCAATCCCTTGAAATTCGGCTCGCCGTGCGATCTGGTGCTTGTCCGCAGCAACACAGCGCACACTGGAGTGGACGCGCACACAATATTAATTTAAAAATGTAATTTATTACAGAAGGGGAAGGAGAAAATGGCTGAAACTGGAGTAAATTGAAGAAGGCAGAGGTACGATACTTTCAATGTAACCATTATAGAAATCTAATGTAAACAAACTAAGTTGGAGCGGGGTGAGTTTTTTGGATTCGACAAGGTTCATTCAAATGAACCTAGTTGAATAAAAACAGCATTAAACATAAAAAGTAAGAGCATTGAAAGAAAGAGGAGAATCTGGCAAACACCTTGGTTTCAATAAGTTTGATATTTGATGTGATATAAGGACCTTAAACCTCGTCCCGGTTTTGTCCCGGTTTTGTCCCGGTTTTCGGAGTAAAACCGGGACGAGATTTAAGGTCCTTAAATCACATTAAAAATCAGTCCTATTAAAACTAAAATGTTCGCCAGATTCTCCTCTTTCTAACAATATCCTTTGCTCTCAGTTTAATGCTAGTTTTGATCAACTAGGTTCGTTTGAATGAACCTTGTCACGGCTAAATATTTACACCAGCTCTAACTTTCTTTATTTACATTAAATTTCTATTATGGGTACATCCAGAATAGACTACCTTTACCATCTTCCATTTCCTTCAGTTGCAATCCTTTTCTCCTCCCCGTTCTGTAATAAAATACATTTTTATTAATATTGTGTGCGCGTCCATTCCCGTGTGCGCTGTGTAGCTGCGTACACAAACACCGTATCCTTTTGCACGGAAAAACCGATTTTCAAGGGATCGCGGTGGCATTCTAGGAGGGTAAAACTCGGGTTTTCTACTCCCTACGAATAATAGTTCTGATTTCCACATCAGAACAATCAAACACAGATTAGCTAATCTTTTATAGGTTTATGAAAACATTCGACAGGAAACATTAATTATTGCAATAGTAGTAGTTCTGTTGTTGGTAATTGTTCAATTGTTTTGTATTGAAAAATGTTTTATCTTTTGTCATGACTTACCGTCTTACTAACAAATTTTCCTCATGGGGTTGTTTTGAAGTTCAGAAATTACACTACCTTTTTTGTTGCCATTTTCGGAATATTCTTTATTCAGTGCTTTTTTTATATTCTTATTCATCAAAATCAGGAGGTCAAGATCATGGCTGTCCAACTATTCGGAAAACAGCCAATTTCGATTTCTCCATAAGGGGGTGCCTAAAAGTTACCGAGCTAAGGGGGGTGCATATTCAGATTCGCCAAGCCGGGACGTGTGCCCAGCCCTGTCCCATCCCATATGGCAGGCATCGACTTCGTATGACCACCGTCCGATCGTCCGCATGACCGGCGATCATGTTCGGAGCCCGTGAGTTTTTTCCAAAGTTTTCACCGTTTTTAGTTGCTTGGAGGTTAATTTAAATGCCATCGTATTTGCTGAAGATTAGGGTGTACTCGAAGCTTTGAACAATCCTTCATGCTCCAAAATCGAGAAAACGTTTGTTCCTTTATTTTCAACTAAAAAGTCGTATTTTCAGAACATTATTTGTGTGTTTCGAATCGATGGTTCATCTATACACTACCCATTACGATGACATTCAAATTATTACGAATACAACTGAAGACGGTGAAAATTTTCGAGAAAACTCACCTTTTCTGAACATGTTCGACGGTCATGCGGACGGTCGGACAGTGGTCATACTAAGGTCGATGCCTGCCACATTGGGTACGACAGATTGGATGAGAGAAGGCCACTACAAACCGCGCCGCCGTGGTGCAATACTATAGAAGCGAGTGCGGGTGAAAATGGGGGTTTGTGCACTCCCGAATAAAGGCAGTATAACTCAATGGAAAGGTAAATAATCTTTTGGGTCGATTGAAAAAGTCGACTTTTTATTCGAAAAGTCGATCATTCGAAAAAAGTTCAATTTTCGACTTATTCGAAAAGTTGATAATTCGAAAAAATTTTCAATTTGCCCAAGTTTATTCTGTACCACTAGGGACTGCCCTCTCCAATGATTCCCTCCTTGTTGGTCGTCTGCAATCAACGCTCACACGGCCGGAAGTGGACGGCGGCGCCTACGTGCCACCCGTTTTAGGCCAATCAAGAGGTAATTGATTGATGACCGGACGGCCACCCACGGGCCTACGCTTAGTGAGTTAACCCATTCACGACCACGTGTCCCACCGGTGGGACACGCGTTAACTACCACTTCGGACCGCGTGTCCCACCGGTGGGACACCCTTTTGAAAAATCGATTTCTCTGCCACAAGAAACTACTTTCGAACCTACATTTGATCAATGTCTTGGCCTACCCAAGACTTGAATAAGAACCTGGTGGTCTATAAGTAGGTCAAACGGAACAAAATATTTAGAATTTTCTAAAATCAGGTGGGTCAAAGTAGAGGAAAGAACGGCTGTGATGCAGCTTTAGAAGAAGCACCCTATGATTTCTTTTTATTTCTGTTGCTAGCTTTTAGGTTGCTTAGTAGAAACCTATCGTTTGAAACTCAATCGCTTTTCTGGAAGCGCTGCAGCTCAGTTGATCCCTTTTAGTTTTGAGTAATTGTTTCTCGATAATGAAAGCGTTTCTGCGCGTGCTGGTGCGGAGCGGAGGTTAGAGACAGTGAAAGAGCGGAGGGCAGACGGAGGGCCAGGCGTCGCGCGCGCCGTTCGCGCCTCGATTGATGTGAATTACGTTGTTTTATAGAGGGTAGCTACAATATATACCCCAAAAAAAGGAATTACCCGTGGGACGCTATTCAAGCCAGAGTGTCCCACCGGTGGGAGACGTCATACGGTGACGCAATATTGCACGTGATCCGAACGTGCTGCCACGCAAAATTAGGCTTGGTCGTGAATGGTACTAGACAACCTGGTGGAACGAAGGGTTCATAATAGGCAATTAGGCATCTAAAACCACCACCGATTAGCAACAATTAGCGCTTTTTCTCAAAAGGCGGAAATGGGCTGACAAACCCCGAAAACTCTCCACCCGCACAGGACTATTCATCGTGTCGTAACAAACCTTTTGTTCAGCCCGAAAACCCCTCATTATTATTTTCTAAACCACGGCAATTACTGTAAAGTCATAGCCTTTCACTGATGTCTGTCTGTTTACACCCCATTTCCAGTAGGCTCCCGGAGCGCGAGAGTGAATAGAAGGCTAAAAGTACGGTTCACCATAAAGACGATTGTTGAGTGCTCTTCACGATAGTGTAGGTATGGCCATCAAAAAAGTGAAAGTATGTGAAAAGTTGCGAGAAAAACGCACAAAAACAATGTGCACAACGAAAAACATTTCATTGAAGCTGCAGGACGGCGTTCAGCGTAGGTCAAGCTAGATGAACGTAACCCTGCGCGCTTGATTTCGCTTTGAAGAGTTTACCGAAGAAGCTTATGAAACCCAAACCTTTGTCTGTCACTACTTATCGTTAGATGATCTATGATTGACCGCCGAATCCTATTCTGGTCATTTCACTACATTTCCAACTTTTTTCATTATTTCTATTTATTTGCGCCAAATCATTTTTAAAAATATTTCAAGACATTTTTTTGACTTTCAGCTTGCAATTTCTCGGAAATGTGTCAAAGCGTAAATTTTTCCAGGATGCTATACCTTTAGAAATTCGTTTATAGAAATGAATCGCATGACGTGAATGGAGGCGAAGCCGCTTTTCAGCGTCGGGTCTCAGAGTAGGTCCCAACAGTGAAATGACTAGTTGGTGTACTTCGGGAACTAGAATTTTTCTCGAACGATTGGATTCTAGGCTAACTCGAAATTCTGAAATTTCGAATAATCAACTCTTCGACGGACTAGTTTTTTTCAGATTTTCCAATAATCGACTATTTTATTAACCCAGTTTTTCCAAATTTTGGATAATCAAATTTTGACTAACCCGAGTTCGAATCTTCTTCTTATTTCTTTTTCTTCTTCAGCGTTTGTCCCGCTCCATAGCAGGGTCCGCCAGTCTGGTTCGTTGGCGCCATTAAGCTCGATCGTGCTCCTGATCGGGGTGTACGCCGGCAGCTTTCATGTCAGAGTGCAGCGTATCGAACCAACGCTTCTTCGGACGGGCTCTAGGCCGTTTCCATAGAACATCGAGTTTGATAGCAACGCTGCAAACGGGATCGCTGCTAGCTCGAAGAGTGTGGCCATACCATCTCAGACAAGATCCACGCAGCTTGTCGTTGATCGGGGCAACACCGAACCGCTCTCGAATGTCAGCATTCCGCACGTGATCTAAACACGTAAAGCCAGCCATCCATCTGAACATCTTCGTTTCCACTACGAAGAGACAGCGCTCTGCCTCCTTCGTTGCAAGCCAGCATTCAGCACCGTAGAGCGCCACCGGTCGGATGACACTTCGGTAAACCTTCGACTTTAGATGGTCGGGTATGCTCTTGTCGCACATGACGCCCGTCGTGGAACGCCACTTAAACCACGCAGAGTTTACAGGAGCAGTGATTTCTTGATTGAGGCTGCCGTCAGATTATATTGTCGATCCCAGGCACTTGAGAGCGTCCGCTCGGGATAGCTGAATACCGTCTATCCTGATGCTCCCAGGCTCATTCGCATTCGCGGTAGTCAAGTACTCGGTTTTCCTAACATTCAAACGGAGGCCAAACTATGACAAGCGATCCCTCCAAGCTTGCACTTGCTTCTCAAGTTCGGCTTTGCTATCGGTCGCCAACAATACATCGTCTACATAGAGTAAAGTCCATGGCGCAGGCATCTGCAGATTCCTTGTGACAGCATCTATGACAACGATGAAGAGGAGCGGTGATACAGCCGAACCCTGATGAACGCCGACAGAAATCGGGAAATGCCTTAACGTTTCAGCGGCTGCCTGCACTCGGCTTTTTGAATCGGTGTACAGGATTCAGACACAAGCGATAAGCTCTTCAGGTACGAAGTGAGATCGCAGCGCATACCAGAAGACATCATGCGGGACGCGGTCGAAAGCCTTCTTCAAGACTAGAAAAGCAAAATCTGGTGCCTTGTGTTTTTTGCGATGCTTCTCAACCAAGAGTCTTTCAGCGTAGATGGCATCGGTAGTCCCACAGGAGACAACGAATCCGCGTTGATTATTAGAAATCTGCACGATATCGCGAATGCGTGCATCGATAATTCGTTCAAAGATCTTGATAGTGTGAGACAACAGGCGAATCGACCGATAGTTTGCACAGTCACAGGGGCTACCTTTCTTTTTCCAAATCGGAATCGCCGTGCTTTGATGCCAGTCACCAGGCGTTTGCTTCTCCTCGACTATTTGATTAAAGAATTTTGTGAGCCAGCGAGCGGGATTCCAGTGTCTCGACTTCCACACTCCCGCAGCCACAATCTTCCGCACCATTCGCCTTGCCTATCTTCAATTTTAACGCCACTTCAACTTCTTCGACCGAAATCAGTTGTAAGGGACCACAAATTGGTGCAATCTGGGGGACAGGCGGATGATCGAATTCTTGTGAACATACTTTCCCAAAATAGTCGCGCTATCGTTCCATCAAGTGCTTGCGGTCCAATCAGCAGTTGACCTCCTTGGTCATTAACACCACAAAACTTCTCCACATCTTCGGTTTGCCTATGACGTGACTTTACAAGCCGATAGAGAATGCGCTCACCGTCTCTTGTGTAGAGCTTTTGATGGACCTCGCTGTAGTGAACGGCCTTGGCTACGGCCACGGCTTGTTTCGCAGCGCTCTTCCCTTCCGTGTACTTCCACCAATTGTCTGCCGTCTTATTGTTGAGGAAGGTGTGATGAAATCGCTTTTTCTCAGGTACCTTTTCCTTCACTTCGTCCGTCAGAGCCACGTTTGCTTGTCACTTTTGCGACGGCCAGGTATTGTCACTCCCAGCTTCAGGCGTGCCCGTTCTAGTATCAACGAGGTTGAAATTCTCCACGTTTCCTCTACGGTCGTAACTGGAGGCAGTTGGATGTTCGACACAGCCTGTTCGGGTTCCCTGAGTTGCTAACACTTGGCACGTGCCGGTCCACAGCGTTCCCTATGCTTCTGCTTTGGCGTGGCGGCGTAGTTTTCGTCGTGCAGATCAACGGTCGGTGTTCTGTGGCAATCGTTCCGAAAGGTTGTGATCTTGGCATTAGTAACAAGACATTGGTCCGTAGTAAAGCCGGCGAAAATTTCAGTTCAGCCTATCTGAATCCATGTTCTGAAAAGAATTCAGATGAGCCGCACACATTTCAGACGTACGTGTTGTAGGATAGCGACCTAGGCTAAAAAGAGAAAGGCAGCAACAAACAAGTTAAGCTGAATCACTCAGTCAGATCTGACTGAATCGATTCAGTCAGATCTGACTGACTTCCTGGCTAGAGAAGAGTGAAACAGCGTGCCAGGTCAGGAGTACGCTCGAGACTGTTTCAAGGAGCAAAAGAGTAACTTAATTGATTCAGCTGAGATTTCGGCTTATCAATGTATCATTATCAATATCAGCTTCCACCAAACAAACAGCATTTCATTTATTGAGAAACGGAGCATGGAGTTGGTCGGTTCGTGAACGACCACGTAGAGAATAATGGTCGGTTGTTCTTGTCATCACAGGTATCATCATGCCCCCATCATCAAGGCTTTGGAAGACCGACCGTTTGAAAGCAATCTATCGCTCGATACGATTTCGGACTCGTCTGAGCCCTGTCTGAATCGTTTCGGGCTCGTCTTATCACCCATTCGGATGATCCTGACTGAGTGGTGGGTTTACTACGGGCCATTGATCGCGACGGCGAACCAGGATGAAGTCTATCTGTGTTCTGTCGTTACCGCTGTCGAAAGATATGAGATATGATGGGCGCTTCTGAAACTTTGTATTTGTAATGAACAGGTCGTTCGAGTTCGCGTATTCGAGAATGCGCTCGCCGTCGACATTCCGCGTCCCATATCCAAAACCTCCGTGACAGCTGTATACGCCCTTCGTCGATCCAATATGTCCACTCAACACTCCCGCGACAATTATGGTGTCTTCTGATGGTACTTCTGCGGTTTTCTCGTGCAGCAGTGCCCAGAATTCGTTCTTTACTCAGTCAGTACTTCCGGTTTGTGGAGCGGGTGCCAAAAATACGTGGCTCCGTCGGTTTTCGCTGAAGATAACAATCTTCATTAGTCGATCATCAAAACGTTTCACTCCAGCAACAGTATCCCGGAATCGTTGCGAAACACGTATTCCTACGCCGTTTCTAGTCCATGGGCTTCCATTGTATACATACGACTTTGAATCGACAGCCAATGTCCTTCGACTTGCAACCAGACTATCTTAGTTCCTGCACTGCACACAAATCAATTCGTCAACACTCGAGTGCGGCTGCCAATCACACGAGCAACCTGACAACGTTCCTACGTTCCGATCCAGGTTTTTTGTTACCACCCTGACCCGAGTTGGAATATTTCAAAAAATCGAGTTTTCGACTAACTCGAGTTTCGGAAAGTCGAATAATCGAGTAATCTAATGAATCGATATCGACTGTTCCAGTCCATATCAAGACTCGATGACTCCACTTAGCCATTCAGGTTTTTCGTTACCACCCATTTTGAGGAGAAATTTCCGAAGTCAAACGAGTGGATAAATGCTGTTTTAAGGCTTCTTAACCCTTTGCTTGAATGAAACAGTTCCTGCTTCGGACTACTCGGTTTGTTGTTGTTGGAAAAGTAATCAAGACGATAGACACTTCTGCACTATTCGAAATCTGAAATACGGCTCATGGGTTTTGGTCAGAGTGCATGCGGCATCGTTTTTAGCGCCCTTTTTCAATACCTTCCTTCGAACTCAATGTTTTTCGAATCTGAGAAATAACTCAGGATTCTGACGACGATTACTAAGACTGAAGCTTCAACAAAAATGTTTGCGAGGAAATTTTTAGTGTGCCATGAAGTATGCTCATACAGTTCGCAGCTGCACAGTACTATGCGCAACGTATAACGATATGGAAATGAAATCTATATTTTTTCCAAAACTCGAACTCCAGCAGTGATTATACTGTTGAATAGCTCTCTCTCTCTACCACAGATCCAAATCTGGTCTCAAATTTCAAAAAACTGAAGGTGAGGCGAGTTATTGGAAAAGAACACTAAAAACACGATAAAGCGCCGCTGAATGCATTGTGACCAAAACCTACGAGTTTGGTACACTCACGATGGTCCATAGTGGCAAACACCATAAGTCCAGTCCTTGCAATGTTTGACCGCGCACCCCAGACGAAAACTTCTGTCCCAGACCATCTGAAAACATTGACTTTCCTCTGCAGGATGCTTGCCGGTTTGAGAGCACAACCAGTGTACGACTCACTTGAGTATAGTGGCCGATGGTCTTGTTTTCTCGATTTATGAAAAGGTTCTCCGGCCCAACCCCATCTTTCTTCAGCTCTTGAAACCACGCCTGATTGCACTGGAAATAATAGATCATTCAGATTATTTCACCTTTTTTCGGCTCTATTTTCATTCCCTTGTTATCATAGTGAGCTTCTAAGTTTCCAAAAACACAGATTTTGAGGTGCGGGACACTCCTAACACGCTCCACAATTCAAAGAGCGAGCGGCATTTCTTGTTTGAACATCGTTATCCGCATTTAAATTCTGCCTTGTGCAAAGTACTTCACTGGTCATCGATCAAAATAGAGACCTCGAGTGGTAGCAAGTAGGCTTTACATCGATTTTAAAAACCATGATCAGCTAGCAGTAATCAGAATGCAATCATGTGTCTAACCGACATATGTATAAATCTCAAGGATCGTAGTGCTCCAATTCAACCTCAATGTTGAGCAAAGCCACAAGCTTTTGAGTTAACATCGAGGTTTGTTGTATACCAAATTTGTAGATTCTGGAGTTCTAATTCACATGTTGCTGTGAATCATATGTTCCATAACTCCTTCGTATATGTAGCTGGGGTAGTCGTTTGGAGAACTGAAGTTCTTTGCGTGGTCCTACATTCCATCGTCAAAGAGAAATGCGATGTTACAAGGACATCGACCTTCTATATTCACCTTGCTGCTAGCATCATTCATGTTGCATTAATGTTGCAAACAAGGATGCCCACAAATCGAACCCGGGCCTTGCGGGTGAGAGGCGTAGATCCTAACCACTAGACCTCAACGGATGAAGGGAATGCTACGTTCATGATGTGTTTTCAACCCTCGTGGTGGTGTATTCTCCACCACAGGTCCACGCATGATACAGTCACTATGTTGGGAATAGAAACATTGGAAATAAATCAAGCCTCGACACTTTCTGCAACAATTTAATCATAAAAATGCAAAACTTCTCTGTTGCCAGCTTCGAATCCTGATCTGACAAGGGAAGTGTTTAGAGTGGTAAACGCATCTGCGGAAGCGACCAGTATCGTTAGTATCTCTTCTAGCTCAATAGTAAAAATGCGCAGTATCCCGCCCCGAGCTGCAGGTTCAAAAAAGTTATGAGCATTTTTTAAGCCTCGCGAAAAGGCAAGGGGTACGGGTTGTGGTATCAGGCATTTTTTTTTCGAGTTTCAAAAACATTTCTCGAATTTAGCCCAAAACTTGTATGTAGGGGTAATCTAGGGTGGTGAACACGAATCTGGAGTCCATTTGTCGAAGATTCGAGGATTACTGTAGGTTACGGTAGAAAACATGTCATTCAGGGGGCAAAAACCGCCTTAGTATTTTGAAAATCGGCAAACGGACGTTGAATTCGTATTCTCCACCTCGAATAACTTCCGTATACAAATTTTGAGTAAAATCTGAGATTTTGACCAAAGTGCCGTATACCCACTGTAATCTACCGTAACTTGCAGAAAATCGATAAACGGATTGCAGATTCGTGTTCAGCTTTCCAAACAACCCCCAGGAGAACAATTTGAGCGGTATCTACCGCAGCCCTCCGACAATCTCGATAGTGGCGTTTTTCCCTCGAAATTTTTCTCAGTTGGGAAGCTTCGAACGAAGTTAGCCAAAAACATTGGAAAATCGACTAAAAAACCATAGATTCATGATCAGCGCCCCTAAAACCCCCTGGGAGAATTTCAAGTCAAATCTGGAATATTTTTCTAAAACGCTTCCAGAGCCCTCCAGTCGGTATAAATATTTGCCCAACCGAAAATCCGTACAAGTCCAAAACGCTGTCAGTTTGGACAAAGAATGGAAAATGCGCCTTCACCCAAGTTTTGCTCAGGGGGTAGTTTTGGTCGCTGAACTTATTCATTTTATTTTATTTTATTTAGCATGCACTCCTGCATAGTAAAGTCGAAGTAGCAACCTCTTACCATCCAACAATACACCTTTGCCAAGTTGTCGTTAGACCCCATTAAATTAGACCACTACACGTCTTGGTATCTGAGAACTATGAGTAGATCTATATTTTTCAGCCTGCTACAGCAAATTTTACCATCAGTTGACTCTAGAACGCTAGAAGGTGCGCTTCTATAGAATTTGTAGTTTGAGAATTTGGACTGGCTCCTTTTGTTGACTTCGGGACATTGTAATGAAAATAAACCAGTGCGTCCCCAACAAGGCCGAAATATCCAGTCCTTGCAGGATTTGAGCCTGACCTCACATTTAAGAATTTCAAAACAGAAAACTAAATCATTTAACACGCGTCGATAAAGCAGACTTTTCAGACTGATTTGTTTTTTTCTCTCTTCACAACTTGGCATGGCCTGAGGGTAGTCGGGATTCGGAAAGCATCAATACATCAAGTTCCTTGTAAAAGTCTATTGCACTTTTTCAAGCTTTTTTTGAAGTTTTCTTGTATGGGGACTCCAAATTTGTGAGCCGTATTTTGAAACTGGTATAACAAATACCTAACGGGGAAGGTCCGGCCAAATTTTTACACTACCGAAATTTGGGTTAAATAGATTGGGCTGGCCTAGCTGAACATCGTTTGAACGTTTCACGACCTCTGAGTCCTTAGTTCTTTAGAAAACAGCTTCAAAGTCAGGGATTACGGTATTCGCAGCATGATAATCATGGCTGGAATGACCAATAATTACACAGCACTTTTGAAAAATACGTGGACGACCGCTAAAATATGGACCATGGCCACGCTTTTCTGACTTTTTTGGATCATCGGCTAACGGAAGTGGCTTTAATAACTTGAAGAAGACCGGTTTTTACGCAGTTTTCGCATGTTCCTTGAGACTACCTGTAGCAAAAGCACCGATTTAGCGGGAAATCTCAAAATCTAAATTCTGCCCGGACCCTGCCTTTAATAGAGCTCTATTAGAATACAGAAGTCATTTTTCATGTTTCTACAAATTGTGAACATGACTGAAAAAGCCTTTCGAACGATCGTGTTTAAAAGTGTTTCGAAATTCAAGCCGGAGTTGACTATAATTCCCAAATCGCAAACGTCTTGTGACTCGTTAATGTTGAGATCGTTGAAACTGTATTCTGGAGGAGCGACATTACCAATGTAAGTTTTGGACAAATTGACAGCTATCTCCCAAACAGAAGCACAATCTACATTGTTTGCTATGGACTGAGACGAAGCTAGAGAGACCTCTGTCTGAGTCTCATCATTATAAGCACCGTATACCTTGATGTCGTCAGCATACATATATAGCTTAACTGAGGTATGTGTCTCTAACTTGGCTGGCAGGTCATGTGTATAAATAAGGAACAAAAGAGGAGACAAAACGCCTCCTTGAAACACACCACTGGTGCAATGGTAACGCGATGAAAAGGAGTTTTCAACCTTAAAGGCAGTGGTCGCGATCGCGATCAAAAATGATTGTCTTCTTGTCCTCTCTTGAAGGCAGTGTTCACGATAAAAATCGTTTTTTCTGTTTTCCCGCCTATCTTGAAAACGGCCCAGTGCTGATTCCAATGATGTCTCTGAAATCGTACAAGACCTTCTGGGAACGGAGTTATGGTCTCTCAAAAATTGAGCTAGGGGAACATGGTGGACGAATTGTCCCAGGCTTTTAACTTCCGTCTTTCGCATCCAGTGTATGCGAGCTGACCTGAGTAAAGAGAGAAGTTGAGAATGATGGGAGGAACGGGGCTAATGATTGGAAATCATCGCTTATCTCACGATCTCGAGCATTCGCTTGTTCACATAGGTGGGAGTGTGTTGCGTATTTGGGGTTTGCCTTGCGCTTGAAGTGGCAACTTCGGGCTCTTTTAGAGCTTTCCCTGGCTCGTTTCCATGCGCTCTTTCAACGTCAACGTTAGGGCGGGATCATGCTTCCAGCGACGAGCGACGCGACGCAATGTACACCATCCATATCGACCGATAATCGATATAACTGATGTGCACTGTCGCTGTCGCTGGTCACAGGAAATATGATCCCGGCCTTACAGTGTGCCCTTCCAATAACCATTCCTAGTGGAAACTGAAACACATTTTTTTTATCGTGAACACTGCCCTTAACCCTTATCTGGGTTTAGAGTAGTAGGACCTATAAGAAAAAATCGCAAGAAAACTGCTGTTTCGGGCCAAATTTGAAGCCTGAACTCCCTTATCTTTTGATGTTGGACGAGCCCACTCCACATCATTGGCATCGATGATCTCTAATATAAAGAACATCAGCTGGCTTGAAATTGAATTTCAATCAATGAAAATCACTCATTAAGTCAAAAACATTCACTGAAGCGCTTGCTTTCATTGTTCAATTGTTTTTGCTATATAAATTTTCATTTATTTCTTCCTCTGAATGTCGATGATTTTTGACTGCTCGGAATGAGACTGCGATCTTTTTTGGTAGCGCTGTGCACGTGTGCACGAACTGGCATCTTTGGGCACTAAAAACTCTAATTCTAGCCCGTTTTTGACCGCGCTACCTTCGGAGTTTTTCAGCTGTTTCCGATCTAAGCTGAATTTTTTTGGTTTTTTCGATAACGTCTTTCATCGTGACCTCTGCCTTTAACACACATATGTCCGTCTTCCAAATACGATCTGAGCCAATCAAGCAACGGACCAACGACACCAAAATTACGTAGCTTAACGAGAAACTTTTCATGGTTAACTTTAAGCAAAGCCTTCGATTAAACAAAGTAGATAATTTGAATGGACTTCCCCTTGTTGATAACCGAATACCAATCACAACCCAGTCTGCAAGCTGAGCGACGGTGGATGCACTAGCAGTGAAACCGTGTTGTTCAGAAGGAACAGAATTCGTTTTAACCATGTAAGATGCCAACTTATCACGAATCAGTCTTTCCATTATTTTCACAGGGTTCGGCGTAATGCTAATGGGTCGAAAAGCAGAAAGGCGATTAGATTGCAGAGTATTAGGTATCGCTGCTACAATAGCTTCTTTCCAAATGGAAAGCACCTCATTCAACACTAGAGAAATAATAAATATCGTGGCTAACGGCTTATAGAAGGATTTAGCGCAGTTTCTGAAAACAATCAGGAATTTCATCAAAAGTAGCTGATGACGAGCTCCTTAACGATTTCAATACAGTACCGACGTCATGTGGGGAAAACCATGAATTCTTCGAGACGTTGTCGTGGGTCATTATAGCTCATCAAATAGTCAATATTGTCAACATTGAGAGGTGTAAACGCAGAGGCGAAATACTTGGCCAATGCTACGGCTTTCGCTTCATTACACGAGAACTTGATTCCAAATCCATCTTCAAGCACGGAAAGTTTGCCATGAGCTTTAATTTTGTGTCCTATAAGGGAAAAAATCAAACGCTTTTTTCGGTTTGTTGCAGCACGTTTTTCCTGGTTGACTAAAAAACGTTTTAAATGATGTTCAAGATCAGAACATATTTTCGAATTTAGTGGGTGAGAAGTAGGTCTGGCCAGAGTACAAAAAAGACAGAGTTTTTGTGTAATAAGATTAGATATATGTTAAGGATAGCGTGGTCTAGGTATGGTTTCCGTTTTCGAATTAGTCTGACGCATGGACCAGGCGGCTGGCCGTGCGGGGTTGGCGGCCTCACTGTAGAATAGGGTTTCGATTCGCGCAGGACGATCTACCGTCGCAGCCCCGTCCATTCATCAGACTAAAGTTATTGCGCGAACTCTATGCCTTGAACAGTGAACGGCACGTAGAGTTCTTAAAATCATTTTGGTCAGATGAATGGACGGAGCTGCGACGGTAGATCACCCCGCGCGAATCGAAATCGTTGATATGCGTGCGTCATCAACTGATAGGTAACCATTGAGGGTATCCCACCAATCTATAGAGAGAAAATATTGTGAAAAAGCCGGATGTTTAGCCTTGTTGAAGTTAGGAAATGGCAGTTCACATGGCTTCTCGAGAGAAATATGAATCCGAAAGGCTATAGTGTTGTGATCCAACGATGCAAAAGGTGGAAGAACACCAACATTGCTCACAATAAAAGAGGATGTCAAAATCAAGTCCAGAATAGAATCACCACAAGTAGGTTGCATAACGTGCTTAGTCAACCCACAACCTTTGAAAAATTTCAAGAATTGGGCACAAGAAACGCTGGTATTTTGACATGCTATCCAATCTCAACTGATCAGAACATTCAAGAACACGAACATCTGACCTGGAACCGGAAGGAGAAGAAAGTATTTCTAAACTACTGTGATTTTTCGCAATGCAACATACACCTCCACCTCTGGAGACGCTTCTATCTACACGAAAGATATTATAAGGATTGTTTCCAATGATTTCAGGGTTGAGAACTTTAGAGGAAAACCATGTTTCATTGATGAAAATGATGTCAGGTCCGTAGGTGGCTAAAAAGTGTTGAAGATGATGTAGCTTATTCAAAAGGCTGCGGGAATTGAATGAAAACATTCAATACTATTCGATGTTCCATGGCAAACTAAGCGTTTCCCTGATCCCGCTTGGAGCGGTCTTGGACGCGCTTCAGTTCCGCGCGATAAACAACCCATACACGCTTTCTGAGCTGTTTATTACGTTCTTTACACGATTTTTGGTTTTTTGCCGTAACTGCAGTTTAACGTCGCAGTGCACGTTAAGGTATGTTTACACAAGGTGTTGAGTTGATCGCAAAACGCTTGGCTCCGGGCGAGATTGAACCAGCATATTCCCTTTCCGGGGGAGCGCCTTATCGCACTGCACCACCGAAGCCCCAGCGCCGCTCTCACTCAACTGCTCGGTAAATCTTCACCGGAGCAATCATCCTTTCACCCGCATAACGGGATGAAACAGGTATACCGTCAGAGACTATCTAACAGTCGTAGACCTGTCAAGATGATACCCTAGTTAAGTCTTACACGATTTTTGGAAGTTTTTTGCCGTAACTGCAGTTTAACGTCGCAGTGCACGTTAAGGTATGTTTACACAAGGTGTTGAGTTGATCGCAAAACGCTTGGCTCCGGGCGAGATTGAACCAGCATATTCCCTTTCCGGGGGAGCGCCTTATCGCACTGCACCACCGAAGCCCCAGCGCCGCTCTCTCTCACTCTCACCGTCTCTGACGATATACCTGTTTCATCCCGTTATGCGGGTGAAAGGATGATTGCTCCGGTGAAGATTTACCGAGCAGTTGAGTGAGAGCGGCGCTGGGGCTTCGGTGGTGCAGTGCGATAAGGCGCTCCCCCGGAAAGGGAATATGCTGGTTCAATCTCGCCCGGAGCCAAGCGTTTTGCGATCAACCCAACACCTTGTGTAAACATACGTTCTTTACATTCCAGACAGACAGCGTTTTTTTTTCGAGCTCCGCAAGGGTCACAATGCGACGTACATACACGCCGAAAAAGTCGGAATCACGAAGTCTATACGAATTCGACAGAGCTGTTACCCAATGAGACCTCGATGGAAGAACGACTTTGACCAGACGTGGATGCTTGTCGGAAGGCTCGCCGATGCGGAACACGTCAGAAGACTTACATGCAACATTCAATTCGTCGAGCACACCAGTCACTTTCTCTTCCATGTCCCGTTGACGCTCCGATGGGTTGAGATCACCGCTAGCCTAAGCAAGACTAGAAGGAATGATTGTTCTAGGCATTCTTTCTGCTTTGATCGCCTCAGAAACCTCTGCAGGAAATTTGGAGAACAAAGCAGTGACCATTTTCTCAACGACTGCGTCTTTGTTGCACTCAAGAATTGCGTCCAAGACATGATTGGGGGACAGCCTAGAATAGTCAACTTCAGTTGAGCTATCAATGCTGCCACCTCTCTGGGTTGAACGCACCGAGGCGGACTGCTTGGGCGACATGGTTGTGAACTGATTTTTTGCTGTTTTGCTGGTGCGACCCATGATAAAATTTTTCTGTCAGACAAAGTTACTTATAAAAATCAATCGCTGAAGTCGTCACAACACAATAAATAGTCGTAAAGAAACACTTAGCCAGACAAGAAGAGAGAGTAGAAGGCCACCCGACCGTCCACCGTCACACCGCTGTTGAGAATGGCCGTTTCCGAATTTTCGAAAAATTAATGTCCTTTTTGGAGAGTACTAAAATCATAAAAAACGACCTTTTTAGGCCTTAAACTTCTTGAAACCTGCAGCTCGGAGCGAAACACTGCGCAGTTTCGCTACTGAGCCACAAGAGATACTAACGATGCTAGTAGTTTAGGCAGATGCGTTTATCACTCTAAACACTTCCCTTGTGAGTCTTTTTTAGCAACTCCACAGAATCGCTGCCCGATATACCCATATCGACAGTGGAATAGACTCGGCTACAAGAAATAGAAGGTTTTGTTTCCAGAGTTTTCATTGTTTTAAAGAACATACATGATTTGGGAGTGTTCCATCACATATTTTGAAGTGTTCTGTCACTCTGTGAGATGCGAAATAAATAGCCAATTCTAGCACTAGAAGTAAATTTTTATAAAATTTTCAAAAAAAAATAAATGAAGTGGGCGCATAATGCATGAAAGATAAGTTGGAGTAGTCGGCTTCTACGGCTACACAAAGTCTGACCGTCATGCCTTTAAATTTCGCATATGGCAAGGCATCCAGCAGAAAGCAACTTACGCTGTGGCCTACTGTGACCCGCGTGAGCTGTCGTAGCCCGCCCAGTCGATAAGCATGTGATACATCGCGCGCACCGTGAAGAATAAACCCCGGTGTGGCCTGCTGTGACCAGCAGTGAGCTGTCGTAAGACCCACGTGCGATACGTGTGAGAAACAATGTCGAGTGGAGTAAAAAAACAGCCGCGGCGATATGCACGGACGCGAGTGTTACGAATTGATCGGGGCAGAATTGGAGGCGCCGGCGCGCTCGATGATGGCAGTGTTAGAGCTGGAGATCATCAATAAATGGCGTCTCAGCTTGGTCTCGGCTGACCTAACTTCCTAGCTAGAGTTGGCGGGAGAGCGTTTTGTCAGTGATCTCCAGCCCTAGAACGGCCATCATCAAACGCGCCGGCGCCCCCAACCCTGCCCCAACCCCTTCGTAACACTTGCGTATGTGCATGTCGCCTCCAGTGTGCCCAACCGAAATGATGACGATGTTTACGTGACCAACTAGACTGCGATAGTTCAGAGAACTAGTGGAGTATAGTGAGGAAATGGACTTAGCAGTGACATTGGCATCTTAAAGATACCCAATGTTTCATTATCGGCCCGCCAATCAGGCGTGTTCATCACCCCCTCCCCCCGGATCCACATATTGCTACATATCGACCGCCTCGGCCACACCGGGGAATTTTTTCAACCTCGCTACACCATGACTTTCATATGTATCGACCGGGTAGGTAGGTTATGGCGGCTCATGGCGGGTTACAGTTCCATTTCGCACTAACAATAACCGGGACCTTAACCGAAGCCTGTGATTAGTTTTTGTTTTTGTGTTTTTTGTTTTTTTCATGCTCGTATATAAGCATCAATTTAGAGTTCAATTTAAGGCCAGTTTACTACCACCCCAGATTAACTCCAAGGTGATACCCCTCACCTTTCCCTGATTCTATCCCCTACGTCGCAGCCAATCTCGGGCGTTCATGTGCTTCTCTGCTTCGTGCTTAGGCCCCAATCATAGTAGTTGGTAGGAATAACAGCCGTAACCGGCTGTGGCCACCCCGATCGATACGTATGACAAACAATGATGATGGAGAGCGCAAAAACGCTCGGTTGCATAATCAGCTTAAAAACGTCTCGATTTCCAATAGTATTTAATGAAACAGTTATGTGCCGGTTAGAGCATAGAGTTCTCGGGTGTGAACATCCATGCATGCAAAAACCAAAATGCTCACCTGCCAGAAATAAAAAAAAGGATTATGGAAGGCCGAAGACGTTGGCAGCAACTTACATGGGGGCTTCAAAAACTCAACCAATTAGGTTTAAAACAGAGCTCGATGACAATTCAAGGTTTGTGGTCTGTCTTGACGTCAAAGTTTCGTAAGATTTCTACCACCTCTGTTTAGAAATGCATCAAAGGTTATCACCCCGGCAGCTGCTTCGGCCAAGTCTAGGTTCTTGTATCCTGCCCAGAGATTTTCTCCAAGTCCTGGTCGGTCTCCTCTCGGCGAGTGCTCATAAACACATTTGTCAGCATATCGCAGCGCTGTAGCCTCCGCATCGCAATCGTAGACCTGCAGTGGAAAAATACAGAGTAGAAGCAGAAACTAAATTGTTATTTTCTATTCTAGAATACAATGTTCTTGTTCATTCAATGCTCTGCTGTGCTTTCATTAAAGTTGACCTTCGATACAAGAGTGTTCCAGAATTCTCACCTCCCTCTCCCGTTCCAGAGCCAGAGTCATTTCAACTTCTTCCGAAGCTTTGTATTTTTTGGAAACAAAGGAAAGAGGTAAAAAATTATTTCACTGTATCTGAGAGAATTTTCAAGAAGGGATGCTTCTCTTTAAGGGAAAATGCGGTGAATAGCTTTTGAAGGCTAACTTCTCGGAGAGTTTTTTGAAATATTGTGAGCGAAGCCCTGAAAAACCCGAAAGTCAAAATTAAATAGATTCTTTTTTTACCCTATGCGGACATTGTGCTTATGTCAGAGAATTGATTGCTCACGTGCAACTATTCAAAAATTGTCCTGTAGCACTGATCCATATGTATTCCAGATTTCACGCTGGTTTGAGTTGGTTGAATCTCAATGCTTGAAACCGCGGGTTATCAGATACCCGTTCAAAACTTTCGACTTTTCATACCAGAGTTAGTGGATTTCTGAGAGCCTCGCACAGATTTTTCTTTCGGGAAACTTCTCCGTCTTAAATTGTTTGAATTTTCGGTGCCTAAAAATGTTTTGAAATAAATGAATTTGGAGAGGATTAAGGAGCCCCCTCGGACAGAAAATAGGGCTGACCGCGCGCAACAATAGGACCGTCCGCGGGATCGGCGACGTTCCGACCGCATCATTGCGAGCGTTCGGACCGGTATAGCGCCGCGGTCAGTACGAAAGTGTGCGCGTTCCGAACGCAAATCTGCATCACGGAACTTTGCGTTGGAACCGCGGGCAATTATAAAATCACCGTGCCCTTCCGATGGGAGGGGCTCAGAACAGCGCAATACACTAGCAGGGGATCCTGCAATCATGGGTGCCCACTACTGACTATTACACTATGAAATAGCCACTACTGGGCATCATGATATAGGACTCTAGGCTAGCGTACTGCATAATACCATAACACAAAAATGATAATAATCAAATTTATTTCCGAATTAATCACACGGTTATTATGATACGAATGTTTTTTACACAGTAATGACAAACGAGTACATACACAATTATGCGAAGAAATACAGAACGTATTTGGGCTCACATTCTTCGAAGAATCATTTCAAATACTTGATAAACTCAACGGCAATATGGGCTATTTTCCATTCCACAATCCGAAGATAGTGCATGTTGATATAATTATAAATCTCAAATATTCGAAGAACCCTATGAATATGAATTTTAGTACCTAAAAAAGTATACACTCAAACTGCTAATTCCTTTTCTTGTTACAACCAGTCAAGTAACTTAATAATTTATATGTTATTTCTTTAATATTATAATCTGCATCCATTTACCAGGTTGTTCAATACGTTTTTTCTTTCGGTAAGAGAGGGCGTTGCTAATAGTCCAATTTTTTTTTTGCTTTGTTGGTACACTCTTCATATGAACGAATGGGAAGTTTCAATTCCAATTCATTCTTCGTTTACAAGCCATTAAGCGTCGCCGTGCCACAGCAATGGACAAAATGGAAGATCGTGCAGTGATAAAATTCTTATTTTTGGAAGGTGTAGCACCAAAAGAAATTCACGAACGAATGTTAAAAGTGTATAATGATTGTCCACCTACAATTAGAACAGTAGAAAGATGGGTTGCCGAATTTAAACGTGGTCGTACAAGCTTTGAAGACGATCCACGTGAAGGACGTCCAAAAAGCGCATCAACACCAGAAACCATAGCCAAATCACAGGATATGGTTTTGGAAAATCGTGGATTGGCTGAGAGAGATTTAGTAGAGGCTCTACACATCTCATTAAGCAGTGTGAGCCCCATTTGAAGTGAAATTTTGTGTTTTAGAAAACTGTGTGCACAATGGGTGCCGCATTCGCTAAGAATGAAACAAAAACACATTCGAATGCAACTTTCTCAGCAACATTTGGAGCGTTTTAAAGAGGATAGAGTGGATTTTGTGCGTGGATTCATCACTAAGGATGAGACCTGGATTTTTTTTTTCGAATTTTTTTTTTTTAAATTTTAAAAAGTGTATTAGAGATCAGGAGATCAGAGACTGAATATTAAAGTGTATTTTCAACCACAAAATCGTGTTTATCTCATCGAACGATAAAACTTATTGAACAACCTGGTATCATGCATCCGCTCTCTAACGTGAAAATTATGTTTCGATTGCACTGTTTCCAACTATTTCAAAGCATCTTTCAAAAATTGTGAACGCGAAAATTAAAACTTTTACAGCACACAAATGTGAAGGCATCAAAAACGAAGACCCAAGTGGTAACGGATCATTGTTTTCCAGGGATACAAATTTTCAGATCGAGGTTAAAAACACTGGAGCTCACTAAGAGACTGTTTGTGATTAAATTTTTTCTATGCGACTTAGTTTTATGCTCTACACTACACAAAATAACAACATGAGGTTGCTTCTCTGTACTGCAACTAAAAAAAGAAGTATCCTAAAGGCTTGATGTGCACAATGTCATATTTCAAATCCGAATATTACTTTAATAGACTATTCGATTCATCCAAAATCAAAAGAAGCCGTTTTCAAATATTGGTTACATACAGGAATTTAACTATCTGACTATTCGGTTCTTCCAAAATGCCGGAAGTCATCAACGAGAAATCGGGGTCGCTGCCTCGCTTTCCCCGCGCCGCTTGGCGGCGGAGGTATAAACGGCTCCTTACACACTTTTTGGGAACCCGAACGTGCAGTTTTTCTGTGAACTAAAATCAGATATTCGTTAGATAAGGTAGGCATCAAACGAGAGGAACAACAGAGAATTCCTAGTCCAGTGGATACACAGTCCCTGGGCACACATGTAGATTCTATCAACAGATGAACATATTTAAAACACAACAACGTGAGTTACTCGAAACCAGCAACTACACTTCTTCGTTGAAGACACAGTTCAACCTCGGAATCGTTTTCCAGTTTTTCTGCTTATTTGGGATAGAATTCCGAGCTGATCACAAAGGTGTCTCTTGAAAGGTGTGTCTTCTCGTCCTTGGCAGCCATCGCACCGGAGCTGACCACACTAGGAGGCTAGACCGATTACAAATGGGGAAACGTAGAATTCGATCAAAAACCATGGCGCGTCTCGCCTCTATTTAGAAGGGTTACTACCCACAGCGGCCGCATTATAATATCGAATTTCCCCCACGAGCTTGGACTGTGCCTTCAAGGAAATAATCTCTTTTTGAGCATCCTCGATCCTCTTTCAGAAATCTGATAAACTACTGTTGCTTGGGTTAGAAAACTATCATTCGTTCACGTAAACCCGCCTCATTCACACGAAAGAAAAGGAAATGGTCATTATGTTGAAGTTTATCATAATTTTTGAGTGCTGATAATTTTGGTCCTGCCTCAGACCTACAACTGTCACAACAATGCTTTGGAAAATAATGTCGTGGGAAATCTAAAGTTAGTCTCGGAAAGGGTTGCGGACCTAGCCCTGCATCGACAGCCTCTTAAATATGTACAGAAACTAATCGTGATGCAGAATTCTCTGAAACAAGAATCTCGCCAGATTGAACTGCTGAATCGTAACACGAAACGCCATACCTCTACTTGCAGTCTCCGATATGCCCCTTCTGGTGCTTCGCATCATCGCTTCAAGCCTTTCCAAGCGACTTCTCTCAGATATATCTGCAAAATTAAGACGTGCCAAAATCGCAAACGTCGTAGGCAGTGCAAATGCTGATTCATAAGCTGACTTTCTTAAAACTGTGACAATAAGTATGAGAGTAGCTTATCATTGAACAAGCTGTTTTGTGAATTCCCTGTCAAGTGTACACATTATGCACATATATTAGGATATAGACTTTTTTCTCTATTAAATTTTTTTTCTATTACAAAGAAATGATTTTTCACTAATTGTTGCTTTTCGCTGTTAGTGTGAAGCGCGCTCACTAGTCGGAGAGACAATCGAAACAATACAATTTCAGTCATCAAGTTGGCCTGGGGAGCGGCATTGTCTGGATCACTATCGATCCAGTCTCTCAAGCTCTGCGTTCCTTTCTCAATACGGATAACTAAAAATCAGAGCCGAAAATCTGAAAATTTCTCCAGATGCCTTGTCAAAACATTTTCCAACCTACGCACTTTTCTGCCATTGTTCTGCCAAAGCCCCGCCCACTTCTAACCCCATTCCGTTCACGCCTTTGAAACACCCTACCCACTTTCCACGGAGTTGTTCACCCAACTGTATCACTACATACCTTTCAAAACAATTTGCACACGCTTTCATCAACCGACGGTCATCACCTTAGCCGCTTTCAATACTTATTATTGTTATACTTGCTAATAACCTAGCGAAAACGATGCGAGCAATCACTAAAACAGGTGTTTTGATAGAAGAAACAATGTGAACTTGAAAGCATACAGTGGAAAGAGAGAAAAACAAAGGAAAATGAGAAAAAAACAACATATGACGAAAACAGCAGCAAAAATTTTTCAGAATTATTGTGTGGAGTTAAATGCGTCGTCGGCAGCTGCACAACATGATTTCCCCTCCCTTCTGCTCGCGGTCCGTCCTAAAGTTGCGCGGTTGCGCGCGGTCCGAACGAAAAGAGGTGAGAACCGCGAAAAGGTCAAAAGCGGTCGGAACGCTTGCAACTTTTCAAGATCGTACTGACTGCGTTCTTTGCGCGCGGTGGTTTTTTAACTTTCTATGGAAACTACACAATGAATGTTAGTCGTCCAATTCTAGCCTTGGTCAATTTCAATAGGTCTGCATTTTTGCTTCAACTAATTTTCACTTCTTCAGTCATTTCATGGTGTGTCGATCGATCGGCTCTGTACAAATCCCCAAAAATGGGAGGTTATTCTGAGGTCAAGTAAGCTGCTGAGTGTACGATATATACTAATCGAATTCCAATGCGTTTGAAGGATGAGGTTTTCAACGTCAAAATTTCTCTGGCGTATTTCGCCACACATTTGTCATCCACTCTGAAACTCGGAAACCTCAACATATAAATCCTAATTTTTTGGGCAAGCTAGTCACTGTTCAACTCAGCGCTTTCATCCTCACGGGCAAATATGTATGATGCCTAGCGCCCATTTATAGCGCTTATTATGTGTTAAGCACATAAACAGTAAAAGTTTTGCTTGTATCGCTTAATGCGCAGAGTGCCGTTTAATTGTTACTCGACCGTATTGTCGGAGTTACAGCTGTTAGGATCAGTTCGTTTTTGCAGAACATCCCAGAATTCCGCGAGCGTGACCTTTTATTGTCCGCGTAAGAGGTCGTTTATACTTCCGCCGCCGAACGAAGCGGGAAAGTGCAATCCTACGATATCGATCGTGCCGTGCCGTGTGATCAATATTACAGAGGTGCACTGTGCCGCGCCGCTCGGCGGCGGAATTATAAACGACGCCTAAGGCATATTTTAGAATTCCATCGCAGCGCGGCACGATTGGATGTTATCTGTGGGCATTGATCGATAACGCGCCGCCTGTCGATTCAGCCTGTCGATTCACATATGAAAGGCGACATCGCACCGGGCTGCGGTTGTACTCTGAAAACCCCAAGTTGGAAGCCGCACGCGATCATTGGTCGCAAACTCATTCGATCGACAGCCACCATCCCTTCAATTTTATTCGAGTGAGTTTTATGGCCAAGTCATGGTCTTCCTAATTCGCTGACACGGACCACACTGCCTTGTCCGTAATATCGAAGCACTCCTGTTTTTGAAGCCTTTGTTTCTATTAAATATGAATGGTAGTGAACATTTTCGACGAAACTCATAGCAGCCGTTGTTTGTATGAACACTCACCATTCTAAGCATTTTCGACGCTTTTGGGGCATTTCCTCCGCGTGCGTCTGGTTCCAAACCAAGAGCTACGCTTGACCTGAAGGTCGCATTCATAATAACAGCTGAGCAATTTTTGGCTAGTTAAAGATAAATTTCTACTCATTAGGAGAGCGACACGAGCGTGGGGCTTGGTAGAGCAGAAATTGTTAAAGGCACTGTTCGCGATAAAAATCGCTTTTCTGTTTTTGCCAATCTTTAAACCGGCCTCATTCTGATTCCAGTGGTGTTTCTAAAATCGTACAAGACCTTCTGGGAATGGAGTTATGGTCCCCCAAAGTTGAGCTAGGGAAGCATGGTGGACGAGTTGTCCGAGGCTTGTAACTTCCGTCTTTTTTAGCCAATGTATGCGAGCTGACCTGAGTAAAGAAAGAAGTTAAGAATGAAGGGAAGAACGGGGCTTTTGATCGGAAACCATCGCTCAAATCACGATTTCGAGTGTTCCTTTCTTCACGTCGAGGGCGGAAACGGGCCGGACTTGCCCACAGCGGCGGGGTTTGCCCACTTTTCTAAGCCGTTTTGCGGCTCCTGGGTAGCTTTTCGTCCCGTTTTTTCGACGCTGTTGTGCTTCTGAGAGCCACGAGAAGCGTTTGTCATGAAAAATTCGAGGATGAAGTTATTCGCGAACAGTGTCTTTTAAGGCGCAGTACACCCTTAGATATGAATTTTGAGATTTTCAGGTAATTGTGTAGAAGACCCCTCCTGTATAACACGGCGAGATCTCAATTCCTTCAAATAAGCGGAATATAAGCGACCACCACAGACACGACCCCCTTCGCTCACCACCACAGGCCCGGCCCCCTAACAGATTTTCGGACTCGACAGCTGCTTGATGGATGAATGAGTTTCATCAAGTCGCCGTTCTTCAGTCCATTGCCGGACTGTATCCTTTTCCTGGTTCGCTCCACGATTGCGAATGGAGAGAGTTACAGGCCTGAGAAAACGCGTCCACCAATTTTTCACCCTCAAAATCTAGGCATCTTTGGAGAGCCATAACTCTGTTCAAAGGGGGTCTTGGACGATTTCAGAGATACCACTGTGATCAACGTGTGACTCTCTCCAAGAAAATCATGAAATCTGAAAATTAATTTCTTGGGTGTCCTGTGCCTTTAAGAGAAGATGAGAAAGCCAATTTAGAGAACAAAATCAGTGGGCAAATAATGGGCGGTATGATTTTACCTGAACTTGTTGTGTCCGTCGAGGAACACCTGTCTTGCATAGTCTGTCATTCCTTTGTGAGAAGGGCAAATTTTGTTGGTCTCTGTAAGCTAGAAGGGCTAATTTTGATAGTCTCTGTCACTCAAGGAATCATACACGCTCAAAACTGCCATCAATTTTTCGGTATCATATCGGGAATACTGAGTAGTTACAAATCCTCTGTCTTGGAGTGGAAATTATTTCCTTTTATTGCGTGCGCGTACGCGCTTACGCTGCGTCTACCTTTACCCTTCCCTCTCTCGTTGTCTCTTTTCTCGCTCCGCGCAAGCGGGACAAGGGTCACAGTACATTTGGCTCCTAAACAGAGGATAACTGTTCATTTATCTAGGCTATAAGTGGTTCAGCAGGATTGGTTTTTACAGAGCAGAATACAAATAGCAGGGGTGTGCTATTGACCCGTAAACTTTCGTCGATAAGTTAGAAACGTACTCTGGAAAAATGAGGCGTCGACAACATGTTAACCCGCTCACGATACGAGTGCGTGTCTGCGACTGGCAGCAGGGTCGAACAATGCTGGAAATTTCCCCAAAGTGGTGGTCACCACCTAATTTAAGGAAATGGGGGTGGTCGCATCGCCGGACTTTTTTCAATCCGTTTCTTCTCGGTTTCAACTCACGAGGGAAGTGTTTAGAGTGGTAAAAGCATCTACGAAAACAACTGGTATCGTTAGATCTCTTGTGCCCCCATTGTAAAACTACCTAGTATTCGACTTTTTCACTGCTGTGCCAAACGAGGTTTGCAGGTGGAGCTTTATTTACTTTGCGACTTAACGTCTTCTTCCGGACCCAAAAAAATGGTCCGAGATTTATTTATTCGTGAATCTTGTCCTACAAAGCTCCTTCTCCCGCTGACTGTTCTGGCGTACTGTAGGGAGCACCGCAGAGGACATGAAAAGATTGGAATGCCCACCTCGTAAGTCCACCTTTGAGTGGAATACGTTTGTTGCCACCGTGTTGGTATACTAGTAGACGTCACTGAAGGTTACCGCGCTTCCTCCGCATCATAATAGTTCAGGAAGGAAAACATCATAACTCACAATGTTGATCAAAAGGCAAGAGCTCGCTGCTTATCAACTCTGCTGTTCATTAGTTATGTCATAGTCATCCCCGCTGTGATTCTGCGTTTCATGTCTTCCGAGCGGTGTTCTTGAGTCATTAAGCCCTTTTCCGTCCAAATATGCCTTCAGGCGTTTGGCCAACACTCTTTCACTTTCCCCTATATAGGTTGCGTTGCATGCCTGACACTACAGCCAACTGTTGTGCAGCACCTAACGTAAACTTTGTTCCTTACCAGTTGACGTTTGATGTTCTCATTGGGGATGTTTAAACGTCAACTGGTAAGGAACAGAGTTTGCGACAGGTGCTGCCCAACAGATGGCTGTATCATTAGCTCCTACGCAAGACCCGGTGATTGCTGTCAGGTCGGCACTACTAGCTCGAGTGTCAGACATGCAACGCAACCGATATAGGGGAAAGCGGAAGAATGTTGGTTATACGCCTGAAGGAACATTTAGCCGGAATAGGCGCAATGACTCAAAAACACCGCTAGGAAGACGTAAAACGGAGAATCACAGTGGGGATGACTATGGCATAACGTGTACGACCTTAGCTTGCGAAAGTGAAATATCGGCCAGAAAAACGTTGGAGGCGTTTTGGATTCACGTAAAGGACCCACTAGTGAACAGCAGAGTTGAACGCACCATGATAGCAAGCAACCTCTTACCTGTTGTTTAATATTGTGATTTATGATGTTTTCCTTCCTAAACTATTATGATGCGGAGGAAGCGCGGTAACTCTCACAAGGGAACCACTATAAGTCGTAGAATGGTTGGATTCCTCAGCTTCATGGTAGAATATTGATAACTGGTAATGTAGTCTGAAGCTGCTTGCGTAGAGATAAATCACCAAATCCCTTTATCCGCAACGTTTCGGGTCATAGACCCTTCATCAGGCGACTGTAATTTATAACATCACATCAAATCATTTTCAGCAAAGAAGAGATGAAAAGAATTCAGAAACGCACGCGTGGGTGGGGCGGGAAAGTTATCGTTACTTCTGCGACCGGCTCGTAACCCACGTGGATGACAGAAGACCCTTGTAGGTGGGATGGGCCAAATGCGTGGTCAATGATCGATATCATCCTCTAATTACAATTTTTTTTAATTTTCGTCAAGACCGTATGATGACAGATGTGTGAGGAGAGGTTGCACCTACTGCACTGCTGATAGAAAAATATGTCAGATTCGATACGTGGTGTACAAAATTGAATGTGACGTCTGTGGAGAATTTTACATTGGCGAGACAGGAAGGACTTTGCGGTGTCGGCTAGATGAGCACATGAGGGCACTACGAACTCCTCAAACATACCCAAACAGTGCCTTTTCGAAACACAGGTTAACAAGACATCTCAACGACAGCTTGCCTACCATGACAACGAGTATGATCCACATGAACATTCCGGACACCGCGGAACGGAAAATATGGGAGGCACTGGAAATAAAACGGCTTTCACCGCACATGAACAATCGAGAAGAGATGAGAGAGGCATTGAGATTGTTAACATCGCAAAGTAATTAGAGGATGATATCGATCATTGACCACGCATTTGGCCCATCCCACCAACAAGGGTCTTCTCTCATCCACGTGGGTTACGAGCCGGTCGCAGAAGTAACGATAACCTTCCCGCCCCACCCACGCGTGCGTTTCTGAATTCTTTTCATCTCTTCTTTGCTGGAAATGATTTGATGTGATGTTATAAATTACAGTCGCCTGATGAAGGGTCTATGACCCGAAACGTTGCGGATAAAGGGATTTGGTGATTTATCTCTACGCAAGCAGCTTCAGACTACATTACCAGTTATCAATTAGTCGTAGAAACCATTCTAAATGAAATGCATTTTTCTAGTCCCATTTTCGGACGAGAAGTCCGAATATGACTATCGCAGCTGCCTTGACCCACTCTAAAAGAAGTTATGAGCGTTTTTTAAAGCTACGCGGCAAGGTAAGGGTCCCCCCTAGAGAATTTTTGGGTTGTTTCTGAATTTTCTTCTGGATTCTGCTAAAAACATGTATGTAGGGGTAATATGGGGTGTTGAACACCAGTCTGGGGTTCACCTGCCGATTTTCGGAAGTTTTCGACTTGATTCTTTCATAGCTTCCCATCGTGCCAAAATTTGATGACAAATAGCAACTTTGGACGATTTGCGGAAGGCTACGGTGGAAGTGGCTCAAAATGTCTCTTTATGGGTTACTTGGAGTGCTAAATTTGAATCTTGAGTCTGTTTATCGATTTTTGGCAGATTACGGTAGATTACGGAGGGCCTCCTAAACAGGCAGCAGCGACCGATTATCCATATGTGTTTCATCACGTTTGCTGCCAGTGGACAGGTCATGACGTGTTCGGCAGTGAGTGCAGCTATTTTCTTTTCCCAAACCATAGAGCGCTCTGCAAAGTAGCTCCGCGGCGAATCCCGCTGCGGCAGGGAAATGGTGGAGAATCGGAGATGCCTAGCATCTCCGATGCTGCCAGTGGACAGGTCAGCATTGCGTCGTGCGACAGCAACGCGGATACCTCGCAGTGTTTTGCCTCTGCGACAGCAGCTTTCCCTGAGCGACGACGTCAGCGAGCGGCGGCGGTAAATGGTCTCAACCATTTCCATCACCGGCGTAGAATGCTGCCGTCGATCGAGATTTCTCCATAAATTCGACCTTTTGCCGTTTTGTTCCAACGTTGGTTTTTCAGATTTTAGTTTCACGAGTTTTTTTAGTTCCAACGTGTGGCAGCTGTGGTTTATGCGGCTACCGTTTGGTAGAGTAGATAAGAGCTGAAAAAGGCAGACCCGCTCTTTTACAGAATTACCCCGTTAGAAAAAAGTGCTATTAGGCGTTTTTTTTTCAAATGGTCTTTTCAGTCTTGATTTTCACTTCTAGAAGGCGGCAGTCGGGCAGAGAACGCATCTACTGATTAGGTAGATGCCACAGTAGCTGGATTTTCTCAGAGTTTTTTGAGATTTTTCGCCTCACCATAGTGATAAAATGGAAACATGGTGTGATTGGAAAATATCCACGAAGAAGTTTTGGAGAATTGATCTAATGCAGTTTTTGACGATCATTCAGTAGATGCACCTTTAACCCGACCGCGGCCCTTTAGTAGTGAAAGCCAAGGCCGATAAAGCATTCTGGAAAAAAATGGCCCAGTTTTCAACACTTTTTCCAACGGACAATCCCTCTGCTCCTCGCCCTAAATGAGCGGCTGTGCTTTTTTCCACTTCTGTACTAGGTCTACTTACCCCCCGATGAGCTACAGCCCGTTGGGGCAAGGGGTATGACACTACAGGAACGACTTTGCTCTTTTCCAGCTCCTATGTCAGCCTGTTTCATCTGACCGCTGAGCTACGACCCATCAGTGCAGTTCACACGACGCTGAATGGCTTCCGAAAATCATTTTACACTACGTGGACATGCGCAATTTCAGTGGGCATTCAAGTCTTCAGCAAGGAGGAAAGGCCCACCTTGAATTCAACGGGCCATTGTTAGAGAGGGGTCTCCAACCCGAATAGACGGGGTCGCAACAACGAAAAAAATTTTTTTCAATGGGTTGCTTAAAGGCAGTGTTCACGATAAGAATCGTTTTTCTGCTTCTCCGCCTATCTTGAAGACTCCAATGCTGATTCCAATGGTGTTTTTGGAATCGTACAAGACCTTCTGGGAACGGAGTTATGGTCCCTCAAAAGTTGAGCTAAGGAAGCTGCGTGGACGAGTTGTCCGAGGCGTGTAACTTCCGTCTCTTGCAGCCGATGTATGCCAGCTGACCTGAGTAAAGAGAGAAGTTGGGAATAAAGTGAAGAACGGGGCTATTGTTCGGAAACTATCGCTCATCTCACATTCTCGAGCATTCATTTATTCACGTCAGTAGGCGTGGAAAGTGCATCTGGGGGTGACGAGCTGACGAGTGTCCAACTTTGGGCCCGTAGGGGACCGTTCCAAGCTCATTTTTCTTAGTTTTTTTCAACGTTAGGGTTGAGCTAGGCCCCGCAGCTGCCGATCTCCACCAAAAAAACAGACATGGTTTTTATCGTGGACACTGCCTTTAACCCTGCCTGGCTGATGTCGGCCTGTTGCGCAGCTAGCGCTTTTCTTTCCGAGCTTTTGGTATTTTTGCAATTACCGACGAGCAGTAACGGTTATGGCGTGGCTTGCCAGTCAACACTCTTTTAGCTAAATCCGCTCTTTTCGTTTCGCTGCCCACTTTTAATATTACCTCTCATTTTTGTATTAAGTTGTTCTTGGTAGGAAGTGCGTAACTTCTTGCTTCATTGGTTTTTTCCTAAATATTGCGAAAAAAATGAACCGCATACAGCGAGTTCTGTGGAATGGCTTTTTTGTGTGCTATTAATTTCTCTTTGTTGCTCCTGCGTGTATCTTAAGAGAGGACTCTAGATGCATCGGAATTGTGTGTGGGGTGGGGTGGGGGTGCAATTACCGGTTGTTATATTATATTGCAAGTATTTACCGGGTGAGGGGCAAGTGCTTACGCGGTGAGCGGGCAGGCATATGCATATCACTGGCTCATTACTGAAGAGCGAAAGCAAGCTAGGGTCATGTACTGCGCGGGCAAAAGGGATTTCAAGCTGATTCGGGTGTTGGCATTTCAACGTGTGGTCGGTCACCCACACGATTTGGATCATTGTCCCGTCATCCCCTACGGTTCGTTGTGATCGTGGGGGCGTGGGGAGTGTTAGCGGCCAGTTCATGAATTTTTAAGCAAGGTAAGGCTTGCCGCTTCAAGGATGAAACGGAGCCTCGAATTTGCTGGTGAATAGCAGGGGCCTACTAGAAGCTCCATGTGTTCCTGCAGATCGATGCCATTCACACAATAAGCAACTAATACCGGGTGAGCGGACCTCCATTTACCGGCTGGAGGGGGGGGGTAGTGAATGCGGGGTGAGCGGTCAACATTTGCCGGGTGCGCGCTCTAAAATTTACCAGCTGAGGGGATGTTAAATCCCATGGCTCGCACGGGTATAATGTTTAGTCAGCCGGTATTGCTCGCCCCCCTCAGCCGGTGTTACTGTCTGCGTTCTTCGCCGACTGGGGTTCTTGTGCGTACCTCTGCTGACGACTCTTCATAAACGACGGCAATTTCTTCTGAATTTCAGAGAAAAAGTCCCGGAGAATTAAAAAAAACCAAGTTTTCCTCCACGCTCTTCCCATACTTGTACAAATACTGCTCAAAGTTTCGCCGCACTTCGTAGCGCGAGACGTTTTTGAAAAACGACTGCAAAAACTATCTCCTTCAAAAACAAAGCATTTTTAGAGAACTTCGGCCACAAGTCACATAATAAGGTAGCAAACTGATCTGTGAATACGATGGCATTTTCAGAACTCAAAAAGTCTTTGTTCAAAAAAGTTACCATGCATCTGACGCTCTTTTCCCAAGTTTGCCAGATGCTCCCCGTTTTTAAAAAACTTAGCGCGGGTATTGCACCTCGTATTGTATTTCACTGCATAGTTTCTGTTAGGATCTATTGGCCTAAGAGGCTCTTCTTATCCTGTTACACAGTTGTTTTTAAAAGATTTCGGTAGCAAGTAAATAAATAATTAATTTTTCTAACCAGTCTCCCTTTGTCACCCATCCTAAAAAGCACAGCCGATAACGTGTTTCAGTGATCTAATCTAAAATCGCTAATGTCGATTGATTTGATAATCTGTAGGAAGCCAATTTGTTGACCAGTTCACCCAATACAAAAAACCACACCCTGCAACAATTTGAGTAAAAAATTGAATATACACCGCGCACCGCTATTCGCGCATCGATCGAACGCGCAATTTTATTCGGGTAGGACAATTTTGCAGAAAGGCATAACAGTTTCGTAGAATTTGGATGGTTGTGAAAAGGCCGCTCTTGGCGGCAGAGTAGGACGCCAGCAGGCGGGCGGAACTCGCAGGGCAACAGGCACGTCTCAGGCTGAGAAAACCAGCCTATTTAGTTGCCAACAGGGAGCGGTTTATGAGATGAAAAGCAATCGACCTGTTGTCGACTCCCCAGTCCAGAGTAGTCGTGAGGTGCATATTTGACAACAAATCAACACTGCCAGACTCGGAATGTACGACTCTTTCAAAATGTCCTGGTCATTGAACGCAAAATGCTACTCACCTGTGATGGGTGCTGCAATAGCACAAAGTCCGTCGTTACATTTGGAATTGCGATAAGTGGTACAATCTGCATCTTTTGAGCACGCGTTGCCAGTTTCCCACATCTTTTCGCCTTTCCATGCGCCCCTGATGAGATCATGTAAAACTACAGTTTTCCGCACATTTTCAAGACGAAAAAGCGCAACTATGAAAACAACTGGGGTTATAGTCGCTAGATGCCAGAGTGCAAAATGATGGGCGAAAATTGGGAGAAGCGAAAAGTGGCAGTTGGTCGGGGCCGATACTGGTGGCTTTCGTGTCTCTGCGTGACCGGTGTGCGAAGCTACATATGCATCAGCGCAGGGGGTTTTTCGTGGCATCAGCCTTCAACCCTCCCCTCCCATGTGGTGTTCAAATCCCCTGTCAGATTTGCGCCTTACGCTTTTCACTCAAGCCAAAGTGGTCCCCTGTGCAGATGATAGAATTATCGGAGTTGAGTTTTAAAGTTCAGTCTCTTGTCTACTTGCATTGTTATTCCATAAGCAGGAAAAAGCCGAAGCCCTAGAGGCCAGATTTTGACGTAGAAATCGATTTCACCACATCTCCATCAAAGTTTCGAAACACCGAAAACCCACACCCACAAAATGCTGATGTGAAGAGTTTATTCGTATGAAAGGATAGCGTAAGGGTTTCAATTTTTCGAAGGTCTCCAACAAAATGCTTTTTACCTCTTTCGCAGTTGTAAACTAATCATCTCCCAAACTCCACGTTCCAGAACATCTCAAATATAAACCATGAAGTTCTGACCATGGCTACGTGCCGGCTACCCTTGCATCGCCACACCTTGTTTGCACGAAAACCTTTCTCAGGACTGTCCGTTGTGAACTCTCGCCAGGGCCAGTAGCAAACACCCCGTAAGGTGGCAGCTACCGGCTGTCACTGCGCAGTCACTGCGGCAATCCCATCTCGGCTATCAATGTGAACTGGTCAGCATAGAAACGCACAGGCTGCGCTCAAGTTAATGACCGTTGTATTGAGCCACTAGGATTCTTTTTTTAAGGTGGCTGACTTTAAGAAAAGGTCGGTGACTTCGCTCACCGCCGCAGAGGAAAGAGAAGTAGCGCGCAATGCAAAGAGGGGCTCGCTCGATACCGCGAGCTGGGGTCCTGCACGTCCGTGGGTAGCGATCTATGGAGGAAAGTGTGCTTCGAGAAAGGGCAGTGGAGCGCTGCAAGTCCCCAGAAAAAGTCTAGTTGTCCAGAATCAGACGGATAGGTGTCGAGAATCGCTCGACTGTCGAGAAGCTGTCCAAAAAATTGATAGAAGTTGTCGCGAATTCCGAGATTCGCAGTATTTGTCGAAAATCGCGGCCGATTTGTTCAGAACTCCAGAGAAAGTTGCCGAGAAATCGGGGGAACGACTGCTTGCCAAGAATTTGGACAGATTTCTCGACAACTCCTTCCGAAATTAAGAATATGTTTCGAAGATGTCGAAAATTTGCCAGGAATTCAGGACATCACTTCAGAACCCTCTTTACACCACACTCTTGAATGGTTGCGATTACTGTTTTTGCTCTTTTCTTTTCATGTGGGTCCTCTCTGTTTTTTTCTCTTTTTTTTTCCATTCTGCTCGCTGGTTATCAATTATAATGTATTTCACCGATTTCTTGAACATCAAACTCGATTTTTAAAATTTTCACCTTCTCGAAATAGCGAACATACCAAAACATGGGATTTCCAAGTTAGTGAATTTTGAAAGTTTTCGAGCTTTCAAGTACTGATCTTTTTTTTGAAGATCGGTAGTTGCAAAAATTGACCTTTCCGAATATTCAAATAAACGAATTATTCGAAAATTTGACTTTTCCGAATAATCGGGTCATTCGGATTATCGATTATTCGTTTATTCGGCTGAATATTCGTTTTCCGAAAATTCGTCGACATATCGTTGGTGTCTCACAGGAAGATACCCTCTATAAAACGTCGAAATTCACATCACTCGAGGCGCGAGCGGCGCGCGCGCCGCTTCGGCCTCCGTCCACCCTACGCTCTCTCACTGTCTCTACCCTCCGCTCCCCACCAGCACGCGTATGAACCAAGTGAATTTCGCCGTTTTATAGCCTGTAGCCGCGCGCAGCAGTTGGGCCCGAAATCGTTCGATCAATATCCACTCTACCTTCGTTTTCCCGCGCGCATTTTTTCCCGCCAAGCAGCGTCGCGGCGATCCCTCATCCGTTGATTGACGATACTCTAGTTTCTAGCCACCTGGCGGGTGGACGGAGAGAATTGCGGCTGCCTGCTACGTCGATCTTGCATTTGAGAACGTGATCAATATGTTACTGTCAGGCAGCGCGCGCTCTCAGAGAGTCGGAGGGTCCGATTCGGCCACGATAGGCTTTCTAATCGGGTGCCTAGTCGAGTTGAAAGGAACTTTCGCAGCAGCACGTGCTGCTCCGAGGAGCACGTGGCTTGATCGACAGGACTGCGTGGCGCAGAGAGATAAAACCCTTGCCGCACCCCATTTCCCACGCGGCAGCACGTGGCCTGTTCGATAGCACTAGGTGGCGCAGAGAGACAAAACCCTTGCCGCGCCCCCGTTTCCCACGCAGCAGCACGTGGCCCGTTCGATAGGACTACGTGGCGCTGGAGACGGGCCCCCACCCCTTCTATGTTAGCGGGTCTCTCTTAACAAGGATACGGTCCAAGTCGCAGTCCGCAGAAGGGGATCACACCCCCCCTCAGCAGAGCGCGACGGGGACATCACTCTCGCCACGGTCGGCATCGAGGGACCTCACCTCGCTGAGGACCGTTAGGGAGACCCCTTAAAGGCAGTGTTCACGATAATCTTCGATTTTGAGATTAGTCGCTAAATCGATTGTTTGGCCCCCGAGTAAAACTGAAATGACGAAGAAACGGAGGAAAACGCACCAGAAGGGCACGAAATCCTCAAGTATCAGCCCGCCTCTTAAGTATCAATGGAACTGTTCGTTGTGACAATGAAATCTTTTGTGGACCCGTCTTTTACAATTCTCCATTCTGTGTTGCTCCGTTCTTTCCTTCGGGCACTAACTAATACTGTTTTGCCCAATATATTCTTATATTTTCTATTAGTCCCATTTTTTACCGGTGACAACCACCGTGAACATGTTCATCCAACCAGACAACTAGTCCAGGCCACAGAATAATGTCACTAAAATACGACGAATTAGTGCGTTTCTCGGCGTTTCTTCGTGATTTTGGTAACACATGGTTGCCAACGCATGGTTTTGAGTGGAAAACTTGGAAACGAGAATCATCGTGAACACTGTCTTTAAAGGTTCGAAAATCGTCCAGAAAGTGACTCGTAGTCACCTTCCAGAAGCAGTCCGAAAGGCGGAATCTCTCCGAGATCGGGCCCCTTATATACGTGCTGTGCGGCTGATATGCGCCGGGTCAGTTCTGAAGCGATCGATCAACGTGTTCAATCATGAGCATTAAGGCTCGTTCGTCGTCTAAACTCATCGTGGTCGGATTAAACGCGTATCATGGCCGAGTTAAACGGCTATGATTGGCGGCACGTGCTTCTCACTCGGGCGACGATTAGGCCATGTGGCGCACGGAAAGTACGTGGCCGTATCGTCGTCCAACCGCTTTTTAGTCAAATCGAAAGCCTATTGTGACCGATTAGAACCCCCCCCCCGACTCTCTGATCTCTGTCCGTCCACCCGCACGAGACACAGCAGCCTCCTACCCGGCGGTCTCCTCTCCATCTCTGTAGGCTACTCATACCTGTTTCCGCTCTCACAGATGGCAAAGAGGGGGCCGCCACTGATGAAATCTCCACAGGAGAGGCACAAAACTGGTGGCCAAACGTCAGATGTGGGTCTCTCAGAGGCCTTCAACGGGAGTTTGTGTGGACGGACAACGTATCGAACTGGTGGACGATTTCTGTTATTTGGGCTGTTTGCTGACGAACTATGGTAGTTATGCAGCGGATATTCGACAACGATGTGCAAAAGCTACGTCTGCATTTAATTCTCTAACTAAGTGTTTGTGGTCTTCCACCATCGCGAAGGAAGTCAAGTTGCGCGTCTACCTATCCGCTATTCGCCCTATCATGATGTACGGATCGGAGACGTGGGCAGCACCGAAGACGCAGATGGAAAGGTTGGATTGCACGGAGAGGAAGCTTTTTAGGCGTTTGCTTGGATATTTCTGGCCGCGTGTATGCCATAACGAAGAGTTTTACAAGAAAGTCGACGCATTACATCAACGCTTGACACGAGGGAGGTGCCAGCATCTCCTAACGCCATCTCAAGCAGCAATGGAAAGCCGACTTCGACTGCTCGAGCATATACTAAGAAGAACGCCGGATCGTCTCGCACAACACGCTTTGAGAATGCTACCAAATCCTGTCTGGAAACGGCCACCTGAGCGTAGGCGAAAGTTCTGGACGGATGTGGTTAAAGAGGATTTGAAGTCACTCGGCATCGAAAGACAGTTCAGGCGCGATGTTTCGTTTCGCAGGAAATGGAATAGTGACAGCTGGATGGAATGTGTTCAAATTGTGGCTGAAGACCGTGAAAAATGGACACGGCTGACTACTAAGACGGCACACCTCGGTGAAGATGCGGAATGACCGCGTCAGGCGAAAGCCAACCGATTAAGTCAAAGTAAGTCAAGTCACTTGAGGTGAAGAAGGAGGGTATTAGGGCCCTCCAGACGATTTGCCGGCTAACGCCACCTTCAGAGGTGGAGTCCCACCCGTTCGATACGCACCGAAATAGTGACAGACGTATGCAGAAAAATCAGCTCGTTGAGTTCAACTGCGACCGTCGGCCACACTTTGAAATTCAGAATACGAAAAGAGTCGGTTGCTTCTGCGGTCTCACTTCTTATGAGACCGGTTTATGATTGGGATAAGTTTGCTGTCAAGTTTTCCACCAGGAAGCGACTCATTTCGTTCCATGCTTCGCTCACTTGCGTCCCAGCCTCCCACCTTAGGGATTTGCAGTGTTGGCGGCCACTGTCCTTCTGCGCTATGATGATTACCTCCCTTGCCCACAACGATTATCACAGTTATCTTTCAATCGATTCATTCTTTCCCCTCCACATCCTGCTAGCATTACTTAAGTGTGTTCAATAGTATCCGATAATAAATATGAATATGAGGATGACGCAGGCCTCTCACAGGTCAATCGTGTCGCTTTGCTTCAATGCCCTACGTGTTTTCCAAACCTCAATGCAATGTAAACTGGCGGGGCGTTCTAGATCGTTGAGAATACGCTCAGGGCAGATTATAAGAGCCGTGATTTCGCGCAATTTATCCAATCTTAGAGAAACTGTATAGGTTTGGGGCGGTAGCCCTTAAGATTTCGGCTTCCAACACTGCAAGCGTATGAGAAATGATCTGTCACAAAGTCTCATGTTTGTTCGAAGATGTTTATTAAGAGAGTCCCAAAAAATGATGCCTCGACTGTGAAAATTTGAACTGCTGGATTTTTCACAGTCATTTGAAATTTTTGGAGCCCCATTTTCCGGACTCCCGTAATAAACATTTTGAAACTCCAAACATGGTTCTCAATGAGTTTGTGCTTTAGGACAATTTTGTATAGATTAATAATTTGATGCTTCTGATGATTCTTACCATAGACAAACCGAAGCTGCGAAAACGAAATTTTCACGGAAATGTCTGCTGTGTCGCATAGAGTGCGTCCGAATGAAACTGACCTACCATCCGGCCATCGTGAGTGGCATGCAGCCGTCGCATGTGCGGCTCCCGGAAAAGTGTTCAAACAGCTGTCACCTACCCCCCTCTCGACTGCAGAACTAATTAATTGCTTGCTGCCAGCCGCTGCCGGGCCCTCACCTAGTCAATGGCTGCGGGGAAAGGCTCGCTGTCGTTTCGTATATTCGTCCGAGAGCGGCCGCTTGTCCCGTTCGCCAGCCGCAT
Source organism: Aplectana chamaeleonis (assembly GCA_029168955.1). Classification (NCBI taxonomy): domain Eukaryota; kingdom Metazoa; phylum Nematoda; class Chromadorea; order Rhabditida; family Cosmocercidae; genus Aplectana; species Aplectana chamaeleonis. Next base: position 850,305 of record JAPDOI010000251.1, on the reverse strand, counting down.
GACTGGTCAGTCTCATTCGAACATACTTTAATTCTACAACGGTCATTTCCGAATTTTTTTGGTGCCATTTTACAGGCAGTTAGTGCAATTTTGAGAAAAATAGTACCCAGGCATTTTTGAGGGGGCAGCGTCTGTAGGCATTTTCGATTTGTTCGCTAGATTCACACGAAGTCCACAACCATGAAAGTTGGGAGCATGTTGTATAATTTTTCCGTGCGCTGAAGTAGCCAACCTGATGTGATCAATTAAAACAGGTTTTTTTTCGCAAGCGCAAAGCTAGATCTATCTGAACTCAACGATTAACAAATTAGTGCTCTCGGGCAGAAACCGAAAAAAGAATCTAGAAACTTACATTTTGTTGTATAGGCAAAGGAAATAGAGTTTCGTGTTTTTGTCGCAGACTTTGTAGGAACATCCGAAATTGGTAGTACCGTAGAAGACCATCTAAAGTCATCGGCAATTAATCACATTATGCAAGATAAAAGTGAGACTTTTTTTAATGATTATATTTGCTTTTCCTAGTCATTTCAAAGAAGTGCTTACTTTTGCCAGCAACTTAAAATCAAGGTCCGGGCCAAATTCCGATTCGAATACTTTCCGTTGATTCGGTTGGTAAGCTACACGTAATCCCGATTCAGACATTCGTGGGGATGTTCCCGAGAACGACGACAAAACTTCGCTCGAAGCAACTGGGGAACTTAACCCGAATCGAGGTGTGGTGGAGGGGATCCGGCCAGCAGGTCTTCCCTTAATCTCCTATTCGCCGGTCTTCCCAACACCCATTGTTCATTGATTGATCAAAAATCAGCTTGCCAAATTTCGTAGTTTTCAACAGTTACCTGTTCTTGGAAAACTGGAATAGGGCGAAAAATATTTACTCCTAATGCAGTTTAAAGAGAAGCTTATTATCTAGCCTGGAATCCGGACAGAGATACCTTCCACAGTCCCTGAGTTGAAGATCTGCCCACTCAACATGCGAAGTGCTGAACTAATTCGAGACTAGCCAGTTTGCATCACCGTATACGTGCAGCTTTGTTTTCTCGTTCATCATGCGCGCGGGGGAGGCCATGGGAACAACCACGAAGCAAACTTCCTTCGCTCTCCCCTCGAGTCGACTGTTTCGAAAGTCATTCGTTGGGTATGGGGAGGGAGGCGAAAGGTCCCCTTTCGTGGAGATGTCTCGCCCTCTCCCCTCGACCGAGTTATAACGGCCAAATCAGGTCCATTGTCCTCGGGAACTTTTCCACAAATATCTGAAAACGGTACAAAAACCACAAAAAACTGCTGCAGACGCCCTTGTTCAAGTTTTGCAAGCCCATTTCGTCAACCTCCGGGTCAGAAAAGTGTCCCTGTTTCAGACATCGTCAACGCATTCTTCAAGACTGCCGTGCAAAATAGCTCATTCTGGCCTTGATTGTGGTGCTGTGAATACCGTAATCTCTGACTTCGAGTTTTTTTCTAGAAACAAGGACTTACTAGGGACCGGCTTTCACACTCCACGACGTTTCGGAAAAAGTCCCAGTGAAAGTTGTGAGGGACTAATAAAGTAACAAAAATTTATGCAGGGTTTTCGCATCGGAGTTTTTTGTAGGGCAAAAAATGACAAAAACTGGATAAACCTCACTGAAATTTCTCAGTCAGACCAAATGGACTGAAAATAACTGCTCAGTACGCCTAAGGTTATCACGAAATTAGCATATACAAAGTTTGGCGCCTTGATTTCGGCTCATTCTTGAGATATGAGCCGTTTACGAGATCTTTGCATACTTTGTACCCTTCCCTTCACTCAACGAAAGCAGTACAGCGCTACCAGTAGCGGTGGCCGAGAGGATAACGAAGTAGGCTACGAGGCAGCAAGAACGTGGCGGTATCACAGGTTCGAATTCAGCTATGGGATTTCTACACAGTTTGTCGTGATTTCCGTACGACTTGTTTCCTTGAAGACCGCGCCTGGCCTCTCCGCGCCTGTTCCCGCCACGACTACTACCGTATGCCGATAATCGTAAACAACTATGCGCCCCCGCCCATCGATTTCGCTTGGCATCATCATTCTGGTGTGCGTGCGCCGACGGTGTGCGGCGGCTGCTCTCGACTTCTCCTGCCCGATGGTTCTTCAATGCAGTGGCGGCCTGCCTGCATTTCCTGCTCCTGTCAACGCCTGATGGTCGAGTGGACGCGCGAGGTTGCAAGAAGAAGAGCTCCAGCTTCGTCTACGACTGCGACTCCTGCCAGCGACAACTACGAACACCTCTTGTAAACCCCGTTTCCTCTGGCTTGGCCTTTGCGGGTGCTTGACACACGTCTGCTCGCATGCCTAGCTATAAACAGGGGTCGTTGCTACCCCCCCCCCGTAGCTAACTGGGCGAGGTCTGCGTCCCACGGGAGTAGTGGTCTGACTGGGTGTTTTAATCTTTATTTTCAGGTCTCGTAAAGAAGTTTCATAAAAAAGTGTCTTGTTCTGTATGGAAGTATGGCATTGCGTAAACACTGTATTTGTTGACTATTGCATCATAACCGCGAACATAGCGGGAAGTTTGATCTGGTATACGGTGGTGAAACTGGTGTTCTGTGTGCCTGTAAGACGTCATACTATTGTGGGCGTGGTCAGAAACTGTCGGGCCTATCCCATGTGAGACAATGTAAAGTACTACATATTTATCTGAGTGGCAGGCTTAAGCAAGGGGCGCCGCGTAAGTCCTCTGGTTTAGTGTGTCGAGCTAGTGGCTGCTCACGTTCCGTGACGACCGATGTGGCAGGATGGATAAAGCAGACTCGGAGCGGAGGGCAGTCAGCGTCACAACACTGTTCGACTTTCCTCTGTCTATTCATTTCCCTAATCAGCTTTTTTTAACATTCCGATTCACTTTGTAAATCCTTTTGAGCATATATTTTTTCCTTGTGCTTACCTAGCCAGTAAGCTCAATGACTGACATGCGCCTTCTTGTATTGGAAATTTGTTGAATATCGTCCCAAAGGAGCTGTTTCCCTTGAGATTCCACATGACAGATCACGTCTTTGGGTTAGATCGTGATTGCCGATTTAATAACAATGGATCCAACATTTCGCCGCGTGGATATCCAAAGCATAAGGAAAATTCGTATCTCTGTTCGAGACAAAATGTTCTCACCTTCACGCGTCATTGCTCGACTTATCCCCCATTTCCCTCCCGATCGTCCTCAGCTCAGCTAACGATTCTATCAGTTGACAGCTGGCCCGGTTCCGAGGACCACGCCAACATTCTGTCCGTCATGCCAGAAGGGAAGGCCCGCTTCTGCAGGTGCAACAAACGCCTCTGCTTCAGTTGTTTCATAGAACGCAGTCACAGCTGCTAGCCTCTTCGATTGATGATGAAGTATTATGTGGTCACTACTATCTCATTTTGAATTAATTCCGCTCTATAAAGAATTTTTGAGGAGCAGAACACTCGCATGCATACAAACAAAGTGAAAGAAAATGATGAAAATAGGCAAGGTGAAGGATCCCTTTTTATCAGAGGCCATTATAGCCCTATATTTCATTTTCAGGAGGCGACACTCGGTTGACTTACATGCGTGCTAACATCGAAAACTACTAAACAAACTTCAACCAAAATTTTTTTCGATTATCTGGGAATAAGGGGATATATGGTGAAACATACATGGGGCGGCATGCACATACGCGGCGGGTTAGGTTGGGGTTAGGCAGGGTTTGGGGCGTCGGCGCGTTTGATCATTGCTGTGCGAGTGCTGGAGATAATCAATAGTTGGGGTCTCAACGGGGTTTCGGCTGCCCCACCCTCCTACGTAGGGTTTGCGATGGAACGATTTCTCAGTGCTAGCCTAACCCCCTTTTAGCCCTCGCGCTGCTATCGTCAAACGCGCCGACGCTCCAAACCCTGCCTAACCCCAACCTAACCCGCCGCGTACGTGCATGCCGCCCATGGTGAAAAAGCTCGAAAAAAATTTCCAGATTTTTTCAGGTGTCGTGTTTTTCGAAGGAGGGGTGCCAGCTGCACATACTAGTCGGTTTGCGCTCGTAGAAAAAAAGAAATGCAGCTATGGTAGCCACCTGAGGAGAATATGCACCCTATTTTTGCCGTTTTTCGTTTGATTTTGACCTACCGAATGGTCCGTTGCGAAAACGCAGCATACATGTTTGTTATTCTATTCGTCCTTTACAACTTCCAGTTCGACGTTTCCCGAAACGTCGCGGGTCTTGAAAGACTTTCCCTAATTAGAGTTTCGAAACGTCTAACGGTGTTCAGACAGGCTCAGTCTATTTAAAGGCAGCATACACGCTCGTAAACGTGATTGAGATAACTACGGAAATAGAATGGTATGGCCCAGATTACAACGCCTACGCATTTTGAAGTGTCAAAAACGACCCACAATGCCGTTACATGAGTTAGAAGTTGGGACGCCCTGTATTTTCACGCCCCCTGAGTTTGCCATTTTCCTGCAACGTAAGGTTGCTGGGTCATATTCACCGTCGCTACTGTTGGTAGATTGCCTAACAAGTAAACCACACACGTCACTGACGGCGAAGATAACCCAAAAACCCTGCATTGGAGCAAAAGAGCAAATACAAGGGGCGTGAAAATTCAGGGCGGGGCTAACTTCTAACTCATGTAGCGGCATTGTGGGCCGTTTTTGACACTTCAAAATGCGTAAACATTATGTTGTAAGCCATACGGTTTGATTCACGTAGTTATCTCAACCACGTTTACGAGCGTGTATGCTGCCTTTAACCCCAATTTCGGCAGTGTCGAAGTTTGACCAGATATTGCATTCAAGACTGCAACATTGGCGACGTCTAAGGAAAATGCATCCAAGGTGGAGTGAACATGTCATGAAATGAGCTGCATGTGAATTCCCTATTCGAATGCACATTCATAGGAAACTTGGAAACTTACATTAGAGAAATAATAGATACCACCGGTGTACTTGTTATCAGGGTCAGTCACTCCTTTTTTTACCGCCTGAGTCCACCAATCGTTCATACTCCTTTTTACGAACTCGAACGGGTTTTCGATGGAGGACCTTTTCCACCTTAAACGTTCATATTTTCTATAGTCTGTCGGGTGCTCTTTCGGAATAGATGACCCACTGAAGAATAGAATGGAAATAGCAACTGTTTAGGCTTGGCCGACCGCTCGTTTGGTCACATGAAACAGTTCAGTGTGTTTGAAGAAGACTAAATCATTCGACGGCTCTAGTGGGAGGTACATTTCTCATGGAGTTTCCCTAGTGATTCGTCTATTTCGAAAGAGTACCGTCTATACATTCGACACTAGTTAGTCATAGTATGATCGATCACTGGTCGAGAGATCGCCGCGTCGAGCACCCGTGGCACGCACGCAAGCGAGGGGGTAATGATACTATCATTACCTCCTCGCTTGCGTGCGTGCCACTTGTGTTCGACGCGGCGATCTCTCGACCAGTGATCGACTATGTATGCTATCGAGTCTGCGTCCATAGCGCATGTGATGTAAATGGAAACTGAAAGAAAAAAGTTGTTATCTTACGAGTCTGAGTTGTCCCCAATATCCTCAATGCGTTGCCAATCGCCGGTACATGGGCTTATTAAGTCCCGTGCTAGCTTTTCCATGGTGCAGTTCCATTCCTGAAGCAAATATGGTGCAGTATAACTGTATTTCACTTACCTCACTATACAACTCCCGTTGCCGGAGAATTGGTTAGCACCCTACTTTTCACCCACCATAAATTGCACACCATCCCGCAGTTTTCCTCCCCTTCCGAAATCGGGAAAGCCAAGGGGTCCGGGGAATGAATCAGCCGCACAAAGTTAGACTTTCAAGTTGAGTTTAATCCGTGGTATCGGTGCTTCGAAAATCTCGGTGCGGACCAGTTATCACGTAATTCAATGTTGTGGGGACGTGGAAAGGCAAAAAATTAGCATGCCTGACAATCGCGAAAAGCGCCTGCATGGGTAAAAAGTTACAAAGAGGAATGATACCCAAGAATTTCATTTGCCTTCAATAACCTACCGTAGTGTTCCACAAGACTTGAAGCGGAGCGATGTTAAGGCGAAAAAATTTTTCCGACCTCACAAGCTAAAAAGCCTGCGAATTCGTTGTCACCAGCAATTGGCCATCAGAGTCCAAAAAGTGATTTACGACTGAATCTCCTCAGGGGTCACTAGGGAGACTGAACACGAATGTGAGGCCCGTTTTCTTTTTTTAAAATGACTCTGGTAGGTGACGAGAAAACCTAAACAGGCAGCAGCGACCGTTTATCGATATGTGTCCCACCACACTGTTTTGTCAGTGGAGATGGTCTACAAGTTTCTTCATATTTCAACGTGCCAACTTCTTGAGTATTCAGCGCGATAAACGGTGTGGATAAACGGTCGCTGCTGCCTATTTAGGAGGGCCCGTAGGTGACTGTAGGTGTAATGTCACTGTACTTTCCGTAACCCACTGCAGATTTTGAAGACAATGTAAACTTAGTTTCAATGCGTATTTAGCACCCCGAACCACCCCTTGAATGAAGTCTAAGCAGAATTCCTTTCATAAAGGCGCCATGCAAGCTCGTTAACGTGATTGAGATAACAATGAAAGTAGAATGGTATGGCTCAGAACACAACGTCTGCGCATTTTTAACCGTCAAAAACGACGGACAATGGCGCTACACGAGTGAGAAGTAGCCCCCGCTCTGCATCTGCCCGCCCCCTGTATTTGCGTCCTCCTCCCAAACAGGGGGATACACTTCTATTTACGTAGTTACCTCAATCACGTTGACGAGTGTGTATGCTGCCTTTAAGGCAGCGTTCACGATATTCATCCTCGATGGTTTCCGAACTAGAACCCCGTTCTTCCTTTCATTCTCGACTTATCTCTTTACTCAGGCCAGCTCGCATACATCAGCTTCAGAAGACGGAAATTACAAGGTTCGGACAACTAGCCAACCATGCTTTCCTAGGTCAATTTTTGAGCGAACTTAACTCCGTTCCCAAGAAGTTTTGTACGATTCTAGAGGCATCGTTGGAATCACCATGGGACTGTTTTCAAGACAGGCGGAGAAAAGAAAAACGATTTCTATCGTGAACCTTGTCTTTAAAAGCCGACGTTCAAAATGTGTGATGCGGTTTTTCGTGCCTGAAGCTTTGCAGTTATGTGCAGGCACAACATTTCGGTGGTCGAATAGGAGCATGAACTCCAAAATTTCTGCCTTAGATCAGTAGTAGCTCTCAGCTGAAGGTACCAACTAACAACTCTGTTGGTACAAAATAGGGTTCGAATTCAACACAGAACTCGGACATTGAAACACTTGTGCGAAGTATTTCAGCCTATCTTGGATCTGACAATATGTACTATGTAAATTAAGGCATTTCTATTGAGCTCTCGGTATCGAATATCACAGCTGCGGAGCGGTGAGTCCTGAAGAAGTACGACTAGTGATAACGATGTTCAGACAAAAAAGCGACTGCTTGCTGCTCGTAATCATCGAAATTGAGAGTTCACAAGACATACTTCAAAGCTTAGTTTTGATCATAGGCGATCACAGTTCTAAGTAGCCTCACCTTCACACCTCTCTCTCAAAAAAAATTGAAAAATTTGTCACCGAAGGGATCGAAATCTCTTCATAATTCCAATAATTTTTGCGAATTATGGCTGGCACTGGATCCACCACATTCTGTGCCGCGGCAGTTTGGACCGCTGAAGGATCAAAACAGACTCCATAGTCGTCAAAGCTACAAGTGTATCCTGATGTTTAAAAATACGTTCTCGTATAACTTTAACAGCGTTTTCATTTTTGTCTCCCATTTCAGGAGTCGAATCAGGGTGATTCTATGATCACAACGAAGCACCTTTTTGATCTTTTCTGATCTTCGCAGACGCATTTTACTACTGTCGAGTGGAATAAATTTCCGCCTCGCCAAGTCCTACCAACAACCGTGAGTTACTCTGGTTAATGAGGTGAACATGTGAGGAGGGAGGATAAGGTAATATAAAAAGATACAATCAGGTGAATCCAGCTCGCGAAGTCAACTTCAGAACCATATATTGCTAACTGTGGCTCGCTCGTAGCTGTTCTTTTACGTGGTCGTTGCAATAATTTTCATTCCCTGTTTAAAATCGAAGATAGTATGCATCATGGACACTGCCTCTGATGCGACCTCTCGCTGAGTTTTTGCGAAGCGTGGAGTTTCTCATCTCAGAGTGGATAAATATGTGATTTTACGATAATGAGTTCTAGAAAACTATGGTGAAAGGCATATAGAGAGCAATTTTTTCTTGCCTCAACCCTTGGACTCCGGCTGATCCCACTTCTCTGAACGAGACCCAATTTTCCATAGAGCGGGTTACAGTAACAAATCTCTACTCGTACTGCGCTCTACTCGTACTGAGTGAGTGGGATGAATACAGAGCAACACTAATTTAGAGAATTGGAAACTTTTCGCGCTCTAGAGTAGCCTTTTAATCTACCCTGTTTTGACATTTTTTCCGGTTGATTCCAAGAAGTTACAGAAAATTGATACTGAAGAGCCTACCAGCTGGTACATGTTTTTCGCCGGATTAAGTGTGCCAGTTTTGTTTGGCTCCACTCCTTTGGCAACCCGACGACGAGCATCATTATGGTAATCAATAATTTGCTGACGTTCGGTTTCACTCATTCCGTTGTCAGGGCATGCTGGAAATGAAGCACAGAAATTACATTGGAGTCACTGCTGCATTGGAAATCACTAGGTTTGCAGAAATACACACCTGCTCGCTCGAAATGTACTTGACAAGCAGCTGGAAGAAATGTAGCCACTGCCAACATCTGAAATGGGTATTGCAAAGTGGTGTCAGTTTGGACTCAATTGACGAACTCATGCTAGCTCTGCAATACTCACAAAAATATATTGCGTAGAGCCCACCCCTCCCACGCCTCCCCCCCCTCGCCCCAACACGGGTGGCGGACGTTTACGCCGATTGGGGCTGGGGCGAGGCAGAGACGCAGAGGGCGGAGGCAGTGGTAAGCTCGTCCCCACGCCGCTGTAACCGGAGCGCATTCGCGTGGCTGTAGTAAAGCATCCACAAAGCTTAGTCAAAGAAAACTTCATAATTCTTGTGCACATATAAGTGAATTATCAAACTGTGAATTGAATTTGTAACTGGTAAACCATCTACTTTATTTATACGCCAATTGAGCCATCTTTTCTCCTTGAAAAAGATGAAACAACTATTTTGAGAGTTCCATGAGTACTTCGCGAGTGATTTATGGAATGAAGGGTGACTCAGTTTTTGCTTCTGACTTTTGCTAGTAACTTGGAGTTAAACGTCGATATGAACCTGTGTTGCAAATCTAGGAATGCCAAAACACTGAGCTAGTATTTGATAGCAAACAGCTTTTATAAATGTATGTATATCGTAGGACAAAACGGGATGGCTTCCAATCTAGCTCGTTTCCAATTTGCCATGAAATTGAGGTGGTGCGGGAAGCATTCTCGTTGGTATTGGAGAATTTTCGGCAGGGCTCGTTCAATATTTCCCATCATGCTAATTCCCCGCGCGCGCGTTACAGGCCATAAAACGGCCAATTTCTCACCGTCGACTGCGTACCACCCGCTGCGCGACCGCACGTGCGTCGGAAGCAGACGAGTTTTGGCCGCCGCGCGCCGAGTTTCGGCCGCCGCGCGGCGGCCGAAACGTCGCGCGGTGGCCGAAACGTCGCGCGGCGGCCCAAGCTCGTCGCGCGGCGGCCAAAACCCGTCTGCTTCCGACGCGCGTGCGGTCGCGCAGCGCGTGGTACGCAGTCGACGGTGAGACATTGGCCGTTTTATGGCCTGTACCTACTGTAGCGCCGGAATTTGAAGCATACAGCTTGAATAAAAAAATGGTACTAACATTGAAGTATATCACGTTTTCAAGTCACGTGAAGTGCCCTTCCAAAGGTTGATTTCTTAGTTCAATATCGGTAGACGCCTAGCGTTTCTCATTAAATTTGCATATTATGCGTGGTGGGAGTAGGAAAATCGCGATAGTTTTGACAACCCGATAACACTGTTTCGAATAAAAAACAACCATAATTATACGCTGATGCATTGATTCTGATCATTGCTCAACATTATTCAGTACGTTCTTCTTTAGGAATACGTCCGTATACTACAAAGCCCTTTGTACTCTCATAACATCTCGAAAAGTGTTTTAAAGGAGCGGAGCATCAACTAGTGTTTCAGTGACTAAGCAAGAATAATCAAAACACAAGTTTTCTTCGTGCGATGCTCATATGCGCGCTGAAACAGCCAATGCTAAGGATGAGGCGTGGCGAACGACTTGTAGCGCCTGACTCTGCCGCGGAGTCCTTTCTCTGCGCTCTAGCCCATCGGCCTAAACGTCCCACACCCCAACACGAGTATCATCAGTCACTGGGTGAGGGATTGCCCGCGACGCTGCTTGGCGGGAAAAATTGCGCAATCAATAGCCACTCTCCATTCGTTCTCCCGCGCGCATTTTTTCCCGCAGCGTCGCGGCGATCCCTCATCCAGTGATGGACAATAGACTTCAAGTGTGCTTATGTTGTGAGGCGATTATATTCTGTTATGGGGTACAGCATGGATCTTGCAGGGAATTGGTGGTGGCAAAAAATAATTTTTGGGGGCGGTTTTGGGGCAAAATGAGGAAGTCGACTGTATACGCGCGTCAATCGCTCCCAAATATCCGTTCTGCGCCCCACAACAGGAGATGATCACTCCACAAAAGTAATGCTTCTGATACTCATTTGTTGTGGGGCTTCTCGTGAATTTTCGCCAGACGTCCCTTCGATCGGATGCGTAAGCCATCTCTATCAGCCGCTTTTCGGCTTCTTGGGTGACCTGCTCTCAATTCCTGACCGTGCGCAGTATGTTTAATAGAGACTCGGTATGGCTTGAAAAAAAAAACATGAAGTATTCAACTCAAATGCATGTCTTCAGATGCACTACTTCGTCCCATGACACCCCTGCGAATCCTCAGCAAGTACAGAAAGGCAGCGTCCACGATTGATTACCGCATTTGTGTAGACTAAGAGGTCTACCACTTTGCTTGCAATATACTGTGCTTCTCTGGGTTAAAAACCGGTCCGCAATTGCGTCTAGACACTCTTTGCGGCAGCATGCTCCTGAGACGAAAGAGTTTCCAGCACAGCAGCCGCCAATCTTTATGTGGGTCTTGGAAACTGGAGACTACCACATTTCTTTTGCCTCAAAGCAACCCTTTTCTTTCTTTCTAGGTGATCCTAGCGATAAAGTGTGAAATAGGCAAATCTGTTGCCTATATCTGTACAATGCAAAATCACTACACTTTTTGCTAAGCAACTGAACCCAGGATCATTATGAGCAAAAGCCCATTCGGTAAATAATTTGACCCTGAATGCGGATGTGATGACACCGCGTAGAACCGTGCGAACTCAATCATTTCCTTGCCTGCCTAATCGGACCGAAGATCGTCTAAAGTGCAATTTCAAACATGAGCACAGACAGCTTCTATTAATCACAAACATGCACGCAACACGTTCAACTTCGACCCCTCACTCTCATTTTGCTATAAGATACTTATAGTGGAGTCCATCAAGAGTGTCTCATTTACTTATCGATAAGAAGCGGTCGGCTGGGGATCAATGTGCATGAATCCCATACCAGCAGGCTCGATACCGATTGAGCGAGAGCGGTTGTGCTGCAATGAGTTTCTTGTTCATCGATCTCCAATCGACCGCTTCACATAGATAAGAAAATGAGACACTCTTGGTGGACTCCTTTATACATAAGCTCTGATACATCCCTAGAAACCTGTTGATTTCGATTATCACCAGCAGCGGAGCAGTGGGCCTCGGTGAAATATAACTAGTGAAAACGAGGTTTCGACGAAAGAGCCACCGCTCCGCGCTGTGATAACCGAAAACATGAGTTCACTTGGAGTGAAACAGAGTCTACCTATCTCCAATTGATATCAACAGATTCTGGTTGATAATACTATATCGCTTTGGTTTTGCCTAGGCATTGTGATCACTTATAATTTTATAAAGTAGTTTATAAAACAATTAAAACGGATTTTCGGCAGATTTATTTCTGGAAGCGGTAAGAGAATGGGTCCAAGAGACAACAGCTATCAAAATTTGGGCCAAATCGGTTCACGAAGAACGTGTTGTGAGCCCGAAAGCCTAGGAAAAATTCATGGTTTGCGCGGTAGGCCGTAGGCCGTCACGCTTTTCATTCCTCAGGCAGCGTCCATACGTGGCGAGAGCGGGCGTTCCCGCTGTTGTGCGCCTCTCGACGCTCCCCAACGCTGGAGCAGCCCGTGCCAGCAAATTAACACAGGCAAACGGCCCCTGCCTCGTGTTGATTCGATTGACAACGTTTGATCGGGTGATCAATCGCTCGAGTCGGCGCAACGGCTGATAATTTTCCACGATTTTCGACTTTCTTGGTGGGATTATGAGAAACAAGGGCAGTAATTTTGATACAGTATCAATGCCACCTGCTTTAGTGATGGACCAGTAATCTTGAAACTTGCTACTTGCTTCGTGGTGCTGGCGCAAGCGCGCGAGAGCGAGCGACCGAGGGCGCGCGAGAAGGAGCGCCTGTCAGCGGCAAGCGAATCGTGTGCTCACGATGGCCATCGATTTTGCGTAATCGCACGCTCTCGCCACGTATGGACGGAGCTTCACTGCTGGTGCATCTGGCTTCTCACGACGTCATCGAGACTTCGTAAAAAGTGCATCTGGCTTCTGATGACGTCATCGGGACGTCGTGAAAAGTGCATCTGGCTTCTGATGACGTCATCGGGACGTCGTGAAAAGTGCATCTGGCTTCTGACGACGTCATCGGCGCGTCGTGAAAAGTGCATTTGGCTTCTGATGACGTCATCGGGACGTCGTGAAAAGTGCATCTGGCTTCTGATGACGTCATCGGGACGTCGTGAGAAGTGCATCTGGCTTCTGATGACGTCATCGGGACGTCGTAAAAAGTGCACCTGGCTTCTGATGACGTCATCGGGACGTCGCCAAAAGTGCATCTGGCTTCCGATGACGTCATCGGGACGTCGTGAAAAGTGCAGCTGGCTTTTGATGACGTCATCGAGACATCGTAAAAAGTGCATCTGGCTTCTGATGACGTCATCGGGGCGTCGTGAAAAGTGCATCTGGCTTCTGATGACGTCAACGGGACGTCGCGAAAGGTGCATCTGGCTTCCGATGACGTCATCGGGACGTCGCGAAAAGTGCATCTGGCTTCTGATGACATCATCGGGACGTCGTGAAAAGTGTATCTGTCTTCTGATGACGTCATCGGGACGTCGTGAAAAGTGCATCTGGCTCCTGATGAAGTCATCGGGACGTCGCGAAAAGTGCATCTGGCTTCTGATGACGTCATCTAGACGTCGTAAAAAGCGCATCTGGCTTCTGACGACGTCATCGTATGAAAAACATGGACGATAGACGCTGCAAAGAACACCGGTGTGGCAAGCTGTGGCGGACGCGGTCAATACATATGAATTGTATGGAACGATACCATTGATATCAAGCATTTCTTACTCTGCCAATATGAGACTTGATGCCTCAGCAAAAAAGACGATGCTCATGTACAAGTCGGCATGAGGTCTTAATTTCCCGCGCTAAATTCACTGCATGGGTGAATTTTCCGCTAGGATAGGTGAGAATGGGGTGACTATGCCAGGATAATGGGGTGAATTTGCAGCGAGAAAGGGTTCAATTCACCGCGAAAATGAGGTGAATCGTCGTCGGAAAAGGGCTGAGTTCACCCCGAAAATCGTACGAGTTTGAAGGTCCCCTGTCCGCAATGGGCGTAATTTTCGCCGAGGTCTGCAATAGCAGAGCAATTTCTATGCTTTTTCGTCATCGTGAATTAGATATAGGTGGGACAATCTCGAGTTTTGTGCAGGTTGAATTTTCCAACTCCTTCATTCAACCTTTTGGGGTTTGCGCAGCACAAGCGAGCCTTTTAAGAGGTTCTCAGGCGGGTTTAATGAAGGATTTAAGAAATTCTACGGGCTTAAATCTCGAGATTGTCCCACCTGCGTCTAATTTACGGGAAAATCATATACAGTAGCGGTTAAAAGTGTAAGACCACATAGAAAATTGACAGTAAATAAGAACGACATGGATTGGTAATTTGCAACTTAGCAGCAATACTCTTTTGACATAGGTCGATCTTTCTGCGGAGTAGATCAAACCTGCGATCATACATGTTTGATCTACACCAACATATCGATTTTTGGTCGTTGCCTCGGCATTTTGGACTGATTAATTCGGCCACTATAACATCACGGTGAGGAGCTTTGTATACAAGTTATAGGGTAAATTTCATGACTCTGATTATTTTTAAGTAGCCTAGACCATGGTCAGAGCAAAAAGACTTCATCTGAGTCTTGAGAATGCTGTAATTCGAACGGTCTCCGCCGGCATGTCACACCGGGAAGTTGCAAGCAACCTAGGAATTTCAAAATCGGCAGTTACCAAATTAATGCATCAATTTGCCGCCAGGGGAACTGTGGAAACCCCTAAAGTTCCTGCAGGACCAAAAAAGACGACTTCTCGTGAATCAACGCTGCTAAAATTCAGAAGGAACTCTCCACCTTCTATGACTTGGACGTGAGTGTATCGACAGTACAACGTCGCCTGAGAGCTGTGGGACGTAACGGACGCAGACCGGCGAAGAAACCACTGATATCTGCGAAGAACCGCATAGCTCGAATTCGTTTGCAAAGCGCCACCTTAACTGGACTTCCGAGGAGTGGGGAAAAGTCGTCTTCTCAGACGAATCAAAGTTCATGATATTTGGATTTGATGGACTGAGCCATGTGCGACGCCCTTCTGGCAGTAGGTACTAGCCAAAGTACCAGGTTCCTACGGTGAAACACGGTGGCGGTTCCGTCATGATGTGGGGATGCTTTTCCGCCGCCGGCTCTGGACTCCTTCACTTCATTGAAGGCAAAATGGATGCAGGAACGTATGAGAACATTCTGCAGAGTGTTCTGCTTCCTTATGCCCGCAAAAAATTTAGTAATTCATGGGTTTTCCAGCAGGATAATGACCCAAAACACACTTCAGGTCGCGTCAAGAGCTGGTTTCAGACCAACAGAATTGATTTTCTCGAGTGGCCCTCGCAAAGTCCAGACCTGAATCCTATCGAGCTTTTATGGGAGGAGATGAAGCGACATCTAAGAAGAAAAACAGCGACTTCTAAGGCCGATGAAATTGTTCAGTTGAAGGAGGAGTGGCAGAAGATCTCGCCAGCTACGATTGAGAAACTTATTCGATCTATGCCAAGGCGATGCGAAGCCGTGATCAAGGTTAATGGGTACCCAACAAAGTACTAGTTGTTAGCTTGTTAATTTGCAACTTTGATGTGTTTTTTGTTGAATTAAAGTCGTTAAACTATGCGTTTTCAATTCCTATGTGAAAGTGGTCGCACACCAAGTAATCCTTTTTCCTTTAAAAACTTCGCGATTTATCAAGAAGGTACTTTGATAAAGTAAGATTCTTGGATTTCTTTGCATTTCGACGCCTCTCGCAAAATTTCAGCTCCGTAGCTTGATTAGTAGCCGAGTTATTGAAAAAAAAGTTAAGTGGTCCTACACTTTTTACCGCTACTGTAAATTGCTCTTCTATCATTTGTACCATTACAAATATACTTTTGAAAGACGACCACAAAATCAATTTAATTCAAAAACAAAGCGATTTTAGATAACTTCGGTTGACAAATCACATTACAAGGTAGGATTTTGAACTGCTAATACGATAGCGCTTCGAAAATACAAAAAAGTTCCCGTTCAAAAAAAGTTACAAGCATCGGACCTTTTTTGCCAAGTTTGGAAAATGCACCCCGTTGTTAAAAAACATAGCGACGGTAATTGTACACATCGTTATAAGCCTAGCTAAGCCTATTGGTTGAGAATGACATGTTTCCTCTTAGGTCTGAGGGATGTGATATTTGTAAGTACCGAAAGGGAGCCGCCGAGTGCTCACCGTCATTTGAAATTTTCGGAGCTCAAATCTCGTAGTTCCGCGATAAAGGTTTGAGAACTTAACGGAGTGTTGTTTTGAAATACTGCCCATTTCTTTTTACCAAGGGCATTTCCCTTTTGAGAGTACTCCTCTTATTTTTCACGGTTTTCCCCACCAATGCTGTGATGGCGAAACAGTTGAATTTTCAAAAAAATTCTACACTCTCTTCGCCTTCAAAGAGTCTTGATCGAATGCTTTACGTAGTTAATGGCATCATAAACAGTAAAGAGTTCTGACTGGAATCGCAGCATTTGGTTCACAAAGGAAGGCAGATTGAAAACAGAATTTCAGTCTGCTCTTCTCTAATTTCTTGCTAGGAAAGCAGATTCACAAGTGTTGTCTCCTAGTTCCGATACGGTTTTTACCCTATTCGAAAATTACCTCTAACTTTAGAAACTCACCAACATAAAAGGAACTCGAGGTCGCATTTTCAGTCCTCAAGAGTCAAGAGACGTGAGCTGAAGAAATGGCGATAAACGCTTATAAAGTCTCCTCCACCTCGAGTGCCGTATCAGGTGTTTTGTTCAGAAATTTTGATCAGAGCTCTCATAGCGTGTCAACCTTGAAAACAAAAAACATTCTCACGTTCAAAACAGAGATAAAAACATCTCAGCACCTGAAAATAATTACCGATCGGGCAAAAGTCACACACCACAAGCTGCCGAATTACCACGAAGCGACTGTTCAACACAACCGGGGGTATTAGTAACATGATCTTGACTAGTAAAAAAACATAACTAGCTAGCGATAATCAGGATCAAGTCCTGTGCCTGACTGGTAGATCAGTGTTAGCCTAACTTGGTTGCCTAAAGCCCTAGACCTTACCACCTCCTCTTCTTTCAATTTGTAGCCCACTGGGAGAGTTCCTTCAGTTCTGTTCACAAAGCATTCCCAATAGTGCTTATACATATGTATAAGCAACAGTAGCTTTACAATATCTATTCCTGCTGAAACAAGAACAAAGATTTAATTTTTATGGAAAACTGACCGACTAACATCATGCTGCCTTCATGCTTCAATGAGCCTATCAACATCTTCCCATGCTTGTGCCATTCGAATGGATTCCAATGATTGCTATTTTAATACGTATTTATTATCGGAATTTTTAAAGTCGCACTATTTGAATACTATTCAAAAATCTGACCTCAAAAAAGAGGCCATCCGAATCTATTCGAAAATTGAACCTAAAAAAGCAGGGTTTTTCGAATCTATTCAATATTCGAGGCCTACTATTCGAATGTTCATTCGAATAGTTATGGTGGGTGGCTCCGCGAAAGGGATAGCTGCGGACCACTCATCAGGCCGCGCGTCTTTCGCTTGCGCCGATCAATCACCACATTTCTCGTGGACGCACGACGTATGACATATCTAGTATTTAAGTTGCAGTCTGCTGAGGAGTCCTCAGCTATCTCTTTTCTGGTTACCCAAACTATATAATTTCGAATAAATCTGCTCCGTCGTCGCTATTTAAAGGCAGTGTTCGCGATGAAAATCCCTTTTCTGTCTTTTCATCAATCTTGATAAGGGTTCTAGTCTGATTCCACTGATGTCTCTGGAATCGTACAAGACCTTCTCGGAACGGAGTTATGGTCCCTCAAAAATTGAGCTAGGGAAGCATGGTGGACGAGTTGCCCGAGGCTTGTAACTTCCGTCTTTTGCAGCCAATGTATGCAAGCTTACCTGAGTAAAGAGAGAGTTTGAGAATGAAGGGAAAAACGGGGCTTTTGGTCGGAAACCATCGCTCTTCTCACGATCTCGAGTGTTCCATTTTTCACGTCGTGGGGCTGAAAGGGGCCGGACTAGTTAAAACGGTGGGGTTTGCCCACTTTTCTAAGCTGTTTCGCGGCTCCTGAGTAGCTTTTCGTCCAATTTCTTCCTTATGAGAGCCACGAGAAGCTTTTGTCATGTAGAATTCAAGGATGAAGTTTATCGTGAACAGTGCCTTTAAGATACACGGCAGGTGGCAGTGTATTCCATTGGCAGGCATGACCAAGCCAAAGATAACGAAATCACTTGGCGCCTCGCCGCGCGCAAATGGGGTGACACATCATGGTTTGGTGTGCGTCCTTACCGCAGTTTCTGTGTTGGTCAGTGCTGCAACAAATGATTGTTTTGACTTGTTCCACTTCATTTAATGTGTAATTGTAACCAATGAATATATAACTGATAATATTTTGACTAGGAAATCAGAGGAGCACGCCCAAGTTCTAAGTTTTTCGAGGACCTCCAATAGTTTTTTTTTATCATAAAATTCCTAATCCCTAAAATTGCCTGAATCGCAAAAAGAAAATAATTCTGAAAGGCAACGATTGAAACCGCCTTCAACTTAAGATAAGAAATCGTAATGTCCGTGGTCCATTGCAACAATATTGTTGGAAACCGGCCTAAAACGAGCAACCAATAGCAATATTCAGTCCCGAAACTTTGAATATTGTGTGCTCACCCCACCCACTTCCTCGGTAGTCACAGGAAAGTGGGTGGAGTGGGCACACCGCATTCAAGTTTTGGGACTGCATGGCGGGAAAGTGTGTTTTAAAGGGGACATAGCATACGCGCGCACACGCTTACGATCAATGGCAGTAAGACTCATTCTGAAATAGAGAGTACATTGACTGCTCAATTGGGTTGTTTTCAGTTTGTCGACTCGCAGTTATTCGAATATATTCGAATCGAATTCATTTGAATCTATTGGAATTTTGGAACTCGAAAAAACGGGGTCATTCGAATATATTCAAAACTCGGACTTCAAATAAAGGCCATTCGAATGTATTCAAAAATCGGACTTCTAAAAAAGGGGGGTATTCGAGTCTATTCAAAAATCGGACGTTAAAAAAGGGGGTCATTCGAATCTACAGTACGTTGCATATTTATAAGCACACCCATTTTCGCGAGTACTGTTTTTGAACGTAAGGTACATCCGAATGAGAATGGCTGCCCACGCGGCCGGCGTGCTTGGCAGGCGGCCGTCGCGTTCGCCGCTCTCGGAGGAGCATACGAAAAGTCCCCTTCGCCATAGACTACGAACGGGGCCGGCACCGGCTGGCAGCAAACACCGCGCCGCGTGGTCCGCCATTCTCATTCGGGCACACTTTATATTGGCCTGAGCTTAGCAAAAGGTAATGAAACTTTAGCATGTTATAGAGCATCAAAAACCTCGCCTTACACTCTAGCTTGGATTTTAGGTGTGCAATTCTTGAATACGGAGTTTATATTCAATTTTGTGGCATTAATCCAAATTAGGGCTATTTCTTTAGAAAATGTTCATAAAAATTCTAACACCCGTGTCGCTTGCTTACCATAAGAAGACCTTCGGAACCTTTGTACAACTGATACACAATTTTCATCCTTTTTCATTCATGTCGAAGTGAGATACTTGAAAGGCGCAAAATCGCATAAAATCGTAGCTAATGATTTCTAAAAAAATTGTTTTTTAATCATTTTCCCACAATGTTGTACAACGGCTTTGAAGTTCTTTTTATTGCAAGCAAGTGTCACGGGTGTTCGAATTTATATAAACATTTTCTGAAGAAATTGCTCTAATTTGGATTAATGTCACAAAATTAGAAATAAACTTCGTATTCAAAAATTCTACATCCAGAACCTAAGCTAGAGTGTGAGTAAGGCGAGTTTTGTGATATCCTATAACATGTTGGAGTTTCATCAAGTTTTGCTAAGCTCAGGCCAAGATACGTTCTAAAACACTATTCGCGAAAATTGGTGTCCCTATAATTATGCAACGGACTGTATTCTATATTTGGTGTTTTGGTCCAGGGAACAACTATGCATCTTACTCTCCGAGAACAAACTAAAACTGACGAAACTGTGATATGCTGGTCATACTTCCCGAAACGGGTAACGCGACATCGTGTTTAGAATAAATATCAACAGAATGGCGATGTGGTTCAAATGCACTGTCGCTGTCGCACGCCGTGGCTAGTATGAACTACACCTTTGAAACTCGCGTCATCCGTGCATTCCTCGAGAAGGAAGTTTTTGCCGCAGACTTAATCAATGTGCTAGTCTAGAAGGGATTTTACCGATGGAATACTAGAAAAAAAACTAGAAGTTTTGAGCGCAACCTCGGAGTTAAAGGCGGGGTTCGCGATGAAAAGTATTCTTGAGCTTTCTCCATGAGAATGTAGATTTGGTCATCACAAAAGTAAAAATAAGGAAAAAACCGGGAAATTAATGGGGAAAACGCCCGAAGCTGGAGGTACAGGTAAACAAGAGGAATGGTTTACCATTGCCTGCTTGGATCTGGGTCTTACGCCTGAGGATCGTACCAGATCAGAGAGGCCCCTCCATAGGCCAGCCTCAGAATAGCTTCGGCTAGTTGCGTTGCCCAAGCTGATTGTACCCTCTCCTTTCTACGCCTACAACAAGACGTTGAAACTAGGACTTTTCAGCGTCACCGTCTACCGTAGCCCGACAATCGTGGCGGGACCAACTCGCACAAAAAGCGAAATAAGTGTTCGATGACATTCATTCGCTTTTCAAAGATTATCGAGTTTCTTGCCGAGTTTAGGTCACTAAGAAACAATCTTAATGTAGAAATTGATAATCTGTGAAACTATGAAGGCAAGAATTGTCGTCCCCTACTAATGTATTCTTGTCATCGGCGCGGAACCTAGCTGATGGAGCACGGTATTGTCAACTTGCCTTGGTACATTCTTTGAAGGTGGGGGGGGGGGGGATATTGAAATTTTGGGGAACCACCAGGAAAGCCATAATCTTGGTCGATTAAGCTCAGTAAGACGTAAGACATGCGATGAAATGAATCTAAGTGATGCATGTACAGTTCAGTTCCGCAATCGCGTTCAGTCCTCATTATCACAATCGTAAAAGCGAAGCGGTTGTTATAAAAAAAATCAACTAGAATCATACTCAAAACAACCGGTTCGCTTCTACGATTATGATAATGAGACTTTGCGGACTGAACGCGATTGCGGAACTAGATCATATATACTTATGTTTAGTAGTACCCTAGTATTTGGCTAGTTTCATTTATTAAAGGGCTTTGGGAGTTCAACTTAGTCTCCTCACTTGTTTCTTACATAATTTGGACTCTCTTTCGATGAAAATGTCGAGCCATCAACTTAAAATACGATCCTTTTCTTCTGTGTACCTCTGCCAAACTTATTTGTGCAATTTGGCGTCATTTTGCGTTGGCTTACTTGCTAGAAGAAATTGGCTCGCTGCAAGCGGTGTGCGAGTTGGTCCCGCCACGATTGTTGGGCTACGGTAGACGGTGACGCCTGAAAAAGTCCTAGTTTTAATGTCTTGTACGCCTACACCCTTTTGTGAAATCAGTTGCACTCAAAATGCGTGTTTTCCCTCATGTCACTAGAAAGGAATTTGCTGGTACTAAACAGAGTTTCAGAAAAAATGCGATCTGCCACTTGGTCGAGGTGGCTGCAATTTTTTTCTCCTTTTTGGAGAGCACGTGAAGCTCTGGCTCAGGAGCTGGGATTCATGAACGGCGAACAATTTGCTACAGTGCAGTTAGCGGTCAATATAGCACGCAATATGTGGAGGCAAACCCAACTCTAGCGAATGGTTTGCGTTCATGAATCCCAGTCCAGGTCTGTTCCTTCTTTTTTTATTAATTGTTTTGTGATTCTCCTCATTTGTGTGACTGTTTTTGGTTGAGTCGGTACTCGACTATTTTATTCGTTGATTTCCTATGTCGACTTCGCGCCATGAGTGCCAAATAGATATAAATATATGAATATAAACTACTGAAGATAAATGAGCTCTTCCAATCTTGTAGGAAGAGGACTACAAAAGATCTAGGGGATCGCTCTCTGCAAATGTTTCGGGTCTCCTGTTAACTTACACTTCATTCACCAATCAGCCTTTAATTGGCTACAAAAAAAATTCACTTTTTGTTGTAACTATTGTAAGTCTTGAACTGAATTGTGTCCAACAATAGCAAAACTTGGGTTGGTGAGTTGACAGCTTCTGGTGTATGATTTTCGCCCGTTTGTCATCTGTTTTGAGATGCTATGGTGCTATCACCTTTGTTTTGAGCATGAAAATACTTTGTTTTCAAGATTGACACGCTGCGAGAGCTCTGATAAAAATCTCTGAACAAAACACCTGATACGGCAATCGAGGTTGCGGAGGCTTTTGTAAGCGTTCATCGGGTTCTTTCTGCTTGCGTGTCCTGACTCTTGAGCAAGAACCATGCGGCCTCGAGTTTCACTTTATATGTAGAAATGAAACCTCTACCGATGGGTAGCAAGATGCACACTAGGGTGCATACTATTACGCCGTCTCATTCCGAGTGGCGGAGATTTGCGGTTATCAACGAACTTCGCTAAATTTTTTCAAAATTCTCTCCCCGGAGGAGCAAGGGACATGATATTTGGAATTTCTACTAAAAACGGAGAATAATCAAATTTACCCTAGTTTTTTTTCGTATAAATCCAGTGGAAATTACCCCCTCCCCCGCCCCCTCGAGGCAAAATTTGCGAGTTCTAGGAAACGTCGCCTCACGGAGTAAGTGGACGTAACCTGCCTCTCCCTCAGAGACATCGTACTACCTACCAGCAGGTGTATCTTTTCCGCATATGAAGTATACTATTGAACTCCTGAAATCGACCTGATGAAACTGGCTCTATCAACCGCTACAACGACGGTTTTCTGACGTTGTGTACTTTTTTTCACGATTTCCACTGATCTCCGGCATAAGGAATCAAGAAACCCAAATATCAACCCTCAGCGCTTATGGACCACAAGAGTGCAGGTCGTGGAACCTCCACGAAAGTCAGAGAGGTCATGATGTACCGTAAAGCGGCAATGGTCGTTCTCTGAGAAACTCAACAGGTCCGACCGCAGAATTCTGTCGGGTCGAACTCCTTTACGTTCTCGTCCCTCACTTCTTCCGAATGAGATGACGTGGGGTCAAAAGTAAAATCTATTCTCCCCCCCCCCGTCCTCTCATTTGGTACTACGTGGTGGAACAATGCTGAACGGTCCGACCCGACAGAAAACTAGGGATGAACCCCTCTTGAGCTGGGGTCGGACCAGGCAAACGTTTGAGCTATGATGCCATTCATACATCAGCAATATAATTGATAACGGATGTCAGATTGGACGTAAGTTGGAGTGGAACGCAGCATCGCGAACCGCAGCCGATTCAAACGAGCACTCCAGAATGTGGTGATGGTGATTCCCAAGAAGTCGAGAGGATTAACGTTTTGTCTGAAAGGTCCGAAGACGGCGTTATTCTACTATTGGGCTTTCCACGAGATTCGCAGGAACATCATCACAATTTTCGCTGATGCAATCGGAAATGTTGTGTTCTTACAACCTCCATAAGAACCGCATGTTTGGATACCGTTTACGGCAACGTGTGATCTGTGGTTATAGTGGGGTGCGCATTTGTGGCTCGTAAACGGGTCGAGATCTAAGGACGATGGAAGCAGGAACCGGATGAACTAGAAGGCTCGATCTCATGCGACAGGCTATTTGAACATCCGGAGTACGTTCCACAATGGCATGATCGTGTTCAGGCTGAGGTTGGAATGCCCAGGTCGTGGATGGCGTGCTGGTGAGTGGGCGTAGTGGACGATCCTAGACGTTGGTGGGTAGTCGAACGTGCACTTGAATGCCCATGTTAGATCTGGGGACAGATCCCTAGCAGAAGGGGGGCATCTAGAGCCCAGGTCATAATATGTGAGTGCGGTAGCTAGCCTAGTGTGTATGGAAGGAAACAGGAAGGCAAATCAATTCACGCGCAACAAATGAAATTTCGAAACTCGCGCCGTTGAAGAGTACCGCCAGTCGGAATTTGAAGCGCAAACTCGAGGACGGGGTGACGATAGTCATTCCAACTTTATTCACACCGCCGAGACCGGTGTTTCCTTCTGTTTTCCACATTGCTGGTCTGCAAGACCATTGCTGGGATAGGGTCCACTATACTTGTTCCAAATGAAATTTATTTCGAATATCCGACTTTTCGACTATAGTCGGATATCGCACTTTTTCGAATATTCGACTTTTCGACTATAGTCGGATATCGCACTTTTTCGGATATTCGACTTTTCGACTATAGTCGGATATCGCACTTTTTCGGATATTCGACTTTTCGACTATAGTCGGATATCGCACTTTTTCGAATATTCGACATTTCGACTATAGTCGGATATCGCACTTTTTCGAATATTCGACTTTTCGAATGTAGTCGGATATCGCACTTTTTCGAATATTCGACTTTTCGACTGTAGTCGGATATCACTTTTTTTCGAATATTCGACTTATCGAATAAAAAGTCGACTTCTTTATCCGACTATGAAAAACATTGGGGTTCGAGTAATTGTTTTTTTTTCTGCATGAAAACACATGGATTTCTCACTCATCCACTCGCGGGCATTCTGACAGCTTGAAACATCACTTTTCAAACCAAAATCAGACCGATATGACTGGCTGGTGGATGTTTAGGCGTGGCTTATATGTGTTTGCCAGAGGTTTCGTGGTAAGAGCTTATATCTGGTGGAGTTTCCGTAGCAATATGCTGCTAGCGTGATATATTCTCCAATTTAGATGGGAAAAAGGCAGTTCGCAATGAATACGTTCGCCGATCAGTCAGAGCGGTCCGATTTGCTTGGGAAGGAGATTAAATTGATTATATAATATTTTTATTCCTATATTTGGGGGTGTGTATACAAGTCTGTTGGTACCTGCTCGTTGGTGCCCCTGCTTCTACTGAACCCAGCAGACGTTTGAGTGTACACAGGGAGCGTTCGAGCGATATAGCGTGCACAACTATATCGCGAAAGTATCCCGCACATTGCATAAAGGTGTCGCCGTCCGGCACACTAAGGCCTCTGGTCCATGACACCTTAGGATCCGTACCTAGAGAGTTCATGGAGTCTTTGGTCACAAGCCACAGTTTCGCCACCCTGAACTGTCGATCGCTGTAGAGTGATATTCAAAAAACTGCGCTATCCAGACTTCTGAGCTATTTCCATGCACCGTTTGCTGCTTTGCAGGAAACCCGCCTCAAGGATAGACCCGTCATCAGCGTCGGAGAGTACACCATCTACTGCGGTAACGCTGATGATAGGAGAGTGGGAGGCTGTGCAATAGCTGTAAGGAAGGATTTCAATGGTATGGTCAAGGAGTTCGGCTCAACGTCGTGTCGGAATGCATTCGTACGACTGCGGGATCACAGAGGATTCAATCTGTGGATAGTGAGTGCTCATGCGCCCACTGAAACCGCCGAAGACAATTCGAAGGATGCGTTTTATGAGGAACTAAATACGTTGCTGGCCAGGATACTTTGCCAACATGCTGTTGTCGTGGGGATTGACGCAAATGCGAAGATGGGACTTGATCAGGAATCCGAAGTACTCGGTAAATGGTTCTACCCAGTGGAGCAAACATCGGACAATGGCTACCGCCTTGTCGACTTTTGTGAACGCAGTGGTCTGATTATTGCATCGACATTCAAGAGGAATCGTCGCCGCCATCAGCTTACGTGGCAGGGATCAACCCAGCTATCTCCAGAAGAGCAGCGGAAGCGGAAGATGACAACTCTGAAACTACAGCTTGACTATGTCCTGACGAGGAATATTCCTGTATCGGACATTCGAAGATCTAGAGCTGTGTGGGATGTCGCATTCGATTCGGATCACCGTCCTGTTCTGTTGAACTTCACTGCGAGGATTCATAAGAGGAAGCGAGGGGCTCAGCCTCTCCAGAGGATTGACATGACAAGTCTCAGAAATGAAGAGTGCAGAAGGAATTTTCGACAACGCGTTTCTATTCACATCGGAGTACGGACTAAGAAGAAACTTTGCGACGCGGATTCTTTTGTCAAGTGCATCCAGGACGCTTCGAAAGAGGCACTCCCGGTTGTACAGCCTAAGAAGAAGTTCGCCTACGTCTCAGAAGAAACAACATCTACCTACAACAGAGTATGTGCTCTCCGAACTGCAGGAAACTTCGTGGAGGAGAAGCGTCTGAGGAGGAAGTTGCGTCGGCAGCTTCAAAGTGACCGCGAACGAGAATGGACGTGTAGAGCTAAGGAGTTTGAGAAGGCTTGGGAGGAGAAGAATCCGAGGAAAGCCTACACGTTGTTGCGACAGTATAGCGGGAAGATGAAGAGATGTTCTCCTGTCTTGAACACTACCAATGGAGTTGCAGTTGGTGATGCGACGCTGCCAATATGGAAGGATTACTTCAGTTCACTACTGAATCGTCCAGCGCCATCAGTACCTGAGCTCCCGCATGTTTAGAGAGCACATTACGATGTCAGTGAGGAACCGCCGACTGAGTCTGAAGTTTTGGATTGTGTCCGGAAAATGAAGAATGGAAAGGCTGGTGGAGATGACAACATCACTGCTGAGATGCTGAAAGCTCTTCCTCCGTCTGGGATTCGTGAAATGACCAACACCATCCGTGCTATATGGATGAGCGAAAGGATACCCGATTCATGGAGACATGCGATCATCGTACCTCTTCACAAGAAGCTATCCGTCACGGATCCTAAGAACTACAGAGGAATCTCTCTACTTCGTGTCATGTACAAGGTTTTGGAACGTATCATTCTCGAGCGACTTATCAAACATCGTGAAAGAACGACCAGAGATGAGCAACCCGGTTTTCGACCTGGAAGATCGACCATCGACCAAGTGTTCGTCGTGAGAAGAGTAATTGAATCGTGGCAGCGGTATTCGAAGCCATTACAGCTTGCTTTTTTGGACTTTGAAGCCGCATTCGACTCTCCTCATCGTGATCGATTGCTCAATGCTCTGCGAGCAGATGGAGTCCCGGAAAAGTATGTTCGGTTAGTCGAGGACATGAACAAAGGAACAACAGCAGCAGTTCGTACACCTGTCGGATTTACGTCAGCTTTCGAGGTGAAAACAGGAGTAAGGCAAGGAGCCGTTGCAGGACCTTTTCTTTTCAACTTCGCCGTTGATGACATCATGCGTAGAGTTGCAGAACAGTTTCCTGCGGACGTGATCCTAACACCATCAGGACGCTCCCTTGTCGACCTGGAGTACGCCGACGACATCGTGTTATTCTCTGAAAACAACGCAAAACTGCAAAGGATTGTGAACCTCGTTTCGAAGTATGCCGCAGCCTATGGACTTAGTCTTCGTCCCGACAAATGCAAGCAGATGTGGGTCTATCAGAGGCCTTCAACGGGAGTTTGTGTGGACGGACAACGTATCGAAATGGTGGACGATTTCTGTTATTTACGCTTTTTGCTGAAGAACGATGGTAGTTATGCAGCGGATATTCGACAACGATGTGCGAAAGCTACGTCTGCATTTAATTCTCTAACCAAGTGTTTGTGGTCTACCGCCATCGCGAAGGAAGTCAAGTTGCGCGTCTACCTATCCGCTATTCGCCCTATCATGATGTACGGATCGGAGACGTGGGCAGCACCGAAGACGCAGATGGAAAGGTTGGATTGCACAGAGAGGAAGCTTTTTAGGCGTTTGCTTGGATATTTCTGGCCGCGTGTATGCCATAACGAAGACCTTTACAAGGAAATCGACGCAGTACATAAACGCTTGACACGAGGGAGGTGCCAGCATCTCTTAACGCCATCTCAAGCGGCAATGGAAAGTCGACTTCGACTGCTCGGGCATATACTAAGAAGAACGCCGGATCGTCTCGTACAACACGCTTTAAGAATGCTTCCAAATCCTGTCTGGAAACGGCCACCTGGGCGTAGGCGAAAGTTCTGGACGGATGTGGTTAAAGAGGATTTGAAGACACTCGGCATCGAAAGACAGTTCAGGCGCGATGTTTCGTTTCGCAGGAAATGGAATAGTGACAGCTGGATGGAATGTGTTCAAATTGTGGCTGAAGGCCGTGAAAAATGGACACGGCTGACTACTAGGACGGCACACCTCGGTGAAGATGCGGAATGACCGCGTCAGGCGAAAGCCAACCGATTAAGTCAAGTAAGTAAAGCCTAGTTTTGACTGCGTCGCTGCTGTTTTTCATCGCAGCGATTTTGCATCCGCTGCTGCAGCGATGTAGCAGCGGCAGCGATACTGTTCATAGTGCATAGGCCCACGGATGATAGAAGAAATTCAATCAATCAGTGAAATTAATGGCTGGTATTCATCAATAACGCGTTTCGACTCGAAAACACTGATCTTGTCATGTGAAAGGGTCAACGTTCATTACACGAAACGTGTCATTCGCTAGCAATCGCTCCATCGCTGCCATTTTGGCCGCGATGGAGCGATGGTCAGCGACCATTGAGAACCGCTCTTCAAGCAGCGGTGCAGTTAAGCATAGGATTTCGTCGCCGCGACCCAGCGATGTGGGACGTTTGCCACGAAGCGATCACAATTAAAGCGGCTTTCCATTACGCGCGATGAAAAAGGAACAGTTGTCCCTCGCATGGCCGCAGCAACCACCTGCAGTCAAAACTAGGCTTAAGTCATTCCTATATTTAACCTTGTTTTTGAAGTTGATTATTACTTTAGAGAGCCTATTACATTTTGATTTGCTATGAAATATCAGATATTCTGAGTTCTACCACCGTATAGGAAAGTGCCTCTACAGTTTGGGAACAGTGTAAAGACATACTGTGCTTCTCTGGGCCAAAGTCCGGTCCGCAATCGCGTCTGGACACGCTTTGCGGTGCACGCTCCCGAGTCGGAAGAGCTTCCAGCGCCGCAGCCGTCGATCTGTTGACTCTATGTGGGTTTTGAAAACTGGAAACCAAAACAAATAGAAGAAAATTGTATAAAAAAGGCCTATCGAGTTGGTTTAGGCGCTGGAAACTCGACCGACCCGAGCGCGTGCGGCCGCAAAGCGTGTCGAGACGTAATCGCGGACCGGAATTTGAGCCAGAGAAGCACATCAGAAGTTTCAAAAAAGTTGCTAGAAGTAATTCTTGCTGGGAGAACCTGCTCTCTGCCGACGGGTCGCGAGATGCATCACGCAAGAACAGGAGATTCCCACGGTTTTGGAGGCATCTGGTCTAATTTTATCGCGAGAATTTATCCTCTCGTTCCGAGCCAGATTTACTCGGTTCCTTCGCGCCCTTGTGCGAAGCAAGGGTAGAGACAGCGAGAAATCGTGGGGAGAAGGAGACGCAGCGCACGCACGCAGACGTGCGTGCGGCGGTGCAGTTAAGCATAGAAATAAATCACACTCGGAAACAGAGGAAACGTAAACTACGGACATACTAGCCCCAGTTGATGGAATTTTAGTTACGTCACCTTCACGAACTACGGAAATTCTTGCCGAAAACGCTGAAAAAAAGGTGGAAGATTCTCGCATTGATCGATCCACCCTGTCCTGATCAGAACTATAGGGCAATCTCAGCTGCGACCGACCGCACTGCCGTTTCTTCCCACGGCCTGCAGCATCCACGCGGTCAAAAATATCCTTGACACGGTCTTCCAAAGAGTGGTTCGGGTTCACCCATCACTATCAGCCACAGTGTATCGAGTTATCGATTCGTGAGATGACTGTAACAGCACGACGAAGGGCATCCCTGCGTTCAGCGTAGCCAACGCGGGATGAGATCGCTGTTCGACACAAGCTGTCGCTAAACCCGTAAATTCTCGCAACAATTAAGGCGAGAATTCACGGGCCTAAAGACATCGAAATGGAGAATATCGCCTTCGTTTTTGCGTCGAATATGCTTAGAGCTTGCACCCTTGCACCTTTGATGCGAGACGAAGCGGGTTTTAGCGAGCGTCGCCAGAACCCGAAAATCCTGCACTAAGGAATGAGAGAGCATAACAGGCCGCCCCCTTGGAAGCATCTTGCTACCCATGGGCAGAGTTGTGAGCTGTTGGATACCAAAGGGAAAACTTGACAGATACACAGAACGGTGCCCACAACGATCCATCGGTTTAATTATCCCACGAAAATGTGAAGAAAACCTAAACAGACAGAAGCGACCGTTTATCCATACGTATTCCATCACACTGTGTTGCCAGTGGAGGTGTCCTACGAGTTTTACCATGTATCACTGTACCACCTTCCTGCGTATTCAGCTTGTTAACCGAGTTGGATAAACGGCCGCTCCTGCCTGTTTAGAAGGCCCCGAAAATATGGTGCCTCCATACTTTAGACACGCACCGTAGTCGTCCAACAAATAGCAGAAGTCAGTCTTCAACATGATAAGGTTTCTTAAAAAAATCGCTCCCATCTGACTTACACCCACAAAGTTTCTTCCAAAAGCAAATAAATTTAAATATTATGTTCAAATGAATAACTAAAATTAAATACAGAATCCTGAAAAACCGTAATTATTTTCGAGGAGAGTGTGAATGACGAGCAGTTTTTCTGCTTTCAGATTGTAATAACCGACTTTACGACTATAGTCGGATTTTGAACTATTCGAATATTCGACTTTTCGACTATAGTCGGATATCGCACTTTTTCGAATATTCGACTTTTCGACTATAGTCGGATATCGTACTTTTTCGAATATTCGACTTATTGACTGTAGTCGGATATCGGACTTTTTCGAATATTCGACTTTTCGACTATAGTCGGATGTCGAACTTTTTCTAATATTCGACTTTTCGACTGTAGTAGGATATCGCACTTTTTCGAATATTCGACTTTCCGACTATAGTCGGATATCGCACTTTTTCGAATATTCGACTTTTCGACTATAGTCGGATATCGCACTTTTTCGAATATCCGACTCTTCGAATAAAAAGTCGACTTTTTTATCCGACTGAAACAGTCGGATACTCATCCGATTATTCGATTCGGAACAAGTATAGGGTCCACATTTTTGGCGAATCGCCGCTCATTTTCATAGTCCGATCTTGCTGTCATCCGCCTCGCCTATTCCGGTGTTTACGGTTCGTCATCTATGTCAGTGACTTCTTACACCTCATTCATACTTTTGCGATAGCGACAAATGCCGCGATTATCAGTGGAAAAATAAGAAATCCGACGTCTGATACTGCTCTAAAATGTGAAATCAGGTGTCTGATAATGGTATCAGACATCTAAATTCTCATTTTTCTGCTGATAATCCGCGGCATTTGCCGTTATCGCAAAAGCATGAATGAGGTGTTACTCCATGGGCTGCTGAAAATTCGTTAGACACTTGCGTAGGTTGTGTGCGTAAAATCATAGCCATAGTTTCTTCTATTACTGGTTTCTGCCATTGTTCTAACAATAAGGGGTGCCCTATTCATATAAGGGGTCGTAACCTGTGGCCTTAATCGTTTTTATCAGCTCATTTTGTGACTGTTTTATCTGTTTCAGGCTCTTTTGGAACTTTGTAGTATTTTTTCTACCTTGTCCTAGGATCTGCATAATTCGCACTGCCTCGCAGATTAGTTATGAATTTTTCTTATTAGTAGCATACTCGTTTCCTCATCATTTCGTGCTTCCTGTTCATAAAACACTTTTTATTATTTGTGTTCGTGTCAGGAAACGGTGTGAGCCGATTTTTTATCTACAGCACTAAATCAAACTGAGGCCATGAAATTTCAGTAGGCATCTTTGCGTCTGTTTGTGAAGCCCTGCATGTAGTCTTGTAAGTTACTGTGCTTATCTGGGCCAAATTCCGGTCCGCAATTGCGTCTCGACACGCTTTGCGTCCGCACGCTCCCGAGTCAGAAGAGCTTCCAGGGCCGCAGCCGCCGATCTGCTGACTCTACGTGGGTTTTAGAAACGGGAAACTAAGAAAATTGGAGGTAATTGTATAAAAAAGCCTCATCGAGTCGGCTTTGGTGCTGGAAACCCGACTGACTCGAGCGCGTGCGGCTGCAAAGCGTGTCGAGACGCAATTGCGGACCGGAATTTGGCCCAGATAAGCACAGTATAATAGATTGCTGAAATACTGAAACAAGGAAAAAGGGGCGAAATGGGTAAAGTTGGCAACAAAGGCGCCTCCTGCCTACAACTTAATTATGAATGCTATAAACTTCAAAAAACCTACTTTCCTGCGCGACCTAAAAAAACTTTGGAGCAACTTTCCTCCGCGTAGAGTTATTTTATCCTTCGATGAGGTAAAAGTTCGCGAATGGTGATTAGTCAAAGGAGACTACCGCGCGCGAGTTCACACGTTACCACATGGCAGTAGGTCGCGCTGAGGGGATGGATTTTTCTTCAAAATTTCACCAGAAAACTTACTGTTGATAAAGGTTCAAGGAGTCTCGTATTACAGCATTCCTCCTTCCCACGACCGCGCCTTCAACTTTTAACACCACACTTGCGTACAGGAGGCGGAAATGTGACTCGAGAGTGTTCCATAAAACAATGTATGTTAATTCCTGCTTCAAATGAAGCGACTTTTGGTCTATGAAGGCACAGAACACCCAAAAAATTATTTTTCAGATTGTAGGCTTTTCTTGGAGACGCTCATCCGCTGATCACAGTGGTATCTCTGAAATCGTCCAAGACCCCATATGAACAGAGTTATGGCTCCTTGAAAACGCATGTATTTTTAGGACGAAAATTTCGTGGACGACTCAGACCTGTATTTCTCTTCATTTGCAATCGCTGCACGAGAGCAAAAGAGGATGAGGAGACAGCCCGGCAATGCTGTGAAGAACGGAGACTAGTTGGAATTCATCCATCCATCAAGGCGTTATAGCGTTCGAAAATCTGGTAGGGGGTCGGGCCTGTGGTGGTGAGCGAAGGAGGTCGGGCCTGTGGTGCTCGCTTATATCTCGCTTATTCGGAGGAATTGAGATCTCGCACTTGGTAAGTTTTATATAGGAGGGGTCTACTACACAATCAAATAAAAATCTCAAAATTCATGTCTGAGGGTGTACTGTGCCTTTGAGACGCTCTGTCACCAGAGGAGGTTCCCAGAAACTCGTAGTTCCAAGAGCTAGGTTAAGGTGTCACAATTTTTTTTGTGAGAGCTGGCTCAGATTTCTTAAAATTGTGCGAGTGAATAACTGTTCCTCACAACTTTCGGGTATTCAAAAACATTGTCGATCGAGACCGAAAGCCGAAGTGAGGCATTAGACCTGAGTGTATTGGAAAGGTGTGAATAATTAACAGTATTGATCCTTAATTGAAAAAATATCATTCTACCTTGTGTCATTTATAATTATCATTTATTTCTTTTCTGAAATCTATATTATTAATAAGTTTTATTTATAATATAGGCATTTTGTATCAAATGTAATATGTGAACAACGCTAAACTATTATTTTAATATGGATTGTTTCGGCTTCAACTTCAGGCAATTCTCGTCTCTAACTATGGCTCAAACGAAAGCCTGGTCCGACCCCAGCTCAAAAGGGGTCCACCCCCAGATTTCTGTAGGGTCGGACCCTTCAGCATTGTTCCTCCACGTAGTCCCAAGTGAGAAGACGGGGGGGGGATAGATTTCACAATACCCGCACTATGTTTTGTAAAAAAGGGGTGCATATGGCAAATATGGCAAAAAAGCGTCCGATGCATGTAACTTTTTTGAATGAAGGCTTTTTTCAAATTCTGAAAGCGCTATCATATTCACAGATCAAATTGCTCCTAATTATGTGATTTGTAGGCCGTAGTTCCCTAAAATCGCTTTGTTTATGAAGGAAATAGTTTTTGCAATTGGTTTTCGAAAACGTCGAGTGCGGCGAAACTTTGAGCAGCAATTGTACAAATAATGGAAGAGCAATCTGCACGCTTCCTTCATAAATTAGGTGCAGGTAAGAGCATCTCAAGGTTTGCGTAAGTAGAATTTTCGAAATCCTTCATTTAAGAATCCGGAGCTTTCGCAACAAAACTCCGACTTTTCAGGTAGCTCTCAGGCGGGTTTAACGAAGGATTCCGAGAATTCAACAAACACAATCCTTGATATTCTCTCACCTGCACCTATTTTATCAAGGAAGCATGCAGATTGCTCTTCCATTACTTGTGCAAATACTGCTCAAAGTTTCACCGCATTCGCAGTCCGCGACGTTTTTGAAAAAACTATTGCAAAAACTATTTCCTTCAAAAACAAAGCGCTTTTAGAGAACTTCGGCACACAAGCACATAATTAGGTAGCAATTTGGTCTGTGAGCATCATAGCGCTTTCGGAATCTATAGAAGTCCTCACTCAAAAAAGTTACATGCATCGGACGCTTTGTTGCCAAGTTTGCCAGATGCTCCCCGTTCTCACAAAACTTAGCGCGGGTATTGTACCTTTCCCTCACGTCATCTCATTCGGAAGAAGTGAGGGACGAGAACGTAAAGGAGTCCGACCCGATAGAATTCTGCGGTCGGACCCGTTGAGTTTCTGAAAGAAGGACCATTGCCGCTTTGCGGTACATCATGACCTCTCTGATTTTCGTGGAGGTTCCTTGACCTGCACTCGTGTGGTTCATAAGCGCTGAGGATTGATGTTTGGCGACCCAGGTTTCTTAATTTCTTATGCCGGAGATCACTGGAAATCGTGAAAAAAGTACACAAAGTCAGCAAACCGTCGTTGTAGCGGTTGATAGGGCCAGTTCCATCAGGTCGATTTCAGGAGTTCAATAGTATACTTCATATGTGGAAAAGATACTTCTGCTGGTAGGTGGTAAGATGTCTCTGAGGGAGAGGCATGTTACGCCCACTTACTCCGTCAGGCGACGTTCCCTAAAACTCGAAAATTTTGCCTAGAAGGGGCGGGGGAGGGGGTAATTTCCACTGGACTTATACGAAAAAAAAAACTAGGGTGAATTTCATTATTCTCCGTATTCTGTAGAAACTCCAAATATCATGCCCCTTGCTCCTCAGAGGCGAGAATTTTTGAAAAAAATTAGCGAAGTTCGTTGATACTCGCAAATTTCCGCCACTCGGAATGAGACAGCGTAATAGTATGCATCCTAGTGTGCATCTTACTACCCATGGACAGAGGTTTCATGTCTACATATAAAGTGAAACCCGAGACCGCATGGTTCTTGCTCAAGAGTCAGGGCACGCGAGCAGAAAAACCCAATGAACGCTTACGAAAGCCTCCGTATCAGGTGTTTTGTTAAGCGATTTTTATCAGAGCTCTCGCAGCGTGTCAGTCTCGAAAACAAAATATTTTCGTGCTCAAAACAGTGGTGATAACACCATAGCACATCTAAACAGATGACAAACGGGCGAAAATCATACACCAGAAGCTGTCAACTCACCAACCCACGTTTTGCTATTGATGGGCACAATTCAATTCAAGACTTACAATAGTTACAACAAAAAGTGAATTTTTTTGTAGCCAATTAAAGGCTGATTGGTGAATGAAGTGTAAGTTAACAGGAGACCCGAAACATTTGCAGAGAGCGATCCCCTAGATCTTTTGTAGTCCTCTTCCTACAAGTTTGGAAGAGCTCATTTATCTTCAGTAGTTTATATTCATATATTTATATCTATTTGGCACTCATGGGGCGAAGTCGACATAGGAAATCAAGGAATAAAATAGTCGAGTACCGACTCAACCAAAAACAATCACACAAATGAGGAGAATCACAAAACAATGAATAAACAAAGAAGGAACAGACCTGGACTGGGATTCATGAACGCAAACCATTCGCTAGAGTTGGGTTTGCCTCCACATATTGCGTGCTATATTGACCGCTAACTGCACTGTAGCCAATTGTTCGCCGTTCATGAATCCCAGCCCCTGAGCCAGAGCTTCACGTGCTCTCCAAAAAGGAGAAAAAAATTGCAGCCACCTCGACAAAGTGGCAGATCGCATTTTTTTCTGAAACTCTGTTTAGTACCAGCAAATTCCTTTCTAGTGACATGTGGGAAAACACGTGTTTTGAGTGCAACTGATTTCACAAAAGGGTGTAGGCGTACAAGACGTTGCAACTAGGTCTTTTTCAGGCGTCACCGTCTACCGTAGCCCGACAATCGTGGCGGGACCAACTCGCACACCGCTTGCAGCGAGCCAATTTCTTCGTGCAAGTAAGCCAACGCAAATGACGTCGTAATGCACGAAAATTGACGCCAAATTGCACAAATAAGTTTGGCAGAGGTACATAGAAGAAAAGGATTGTATTTTAAGTTGATGGCTCGACATTTTCATCGAAAGAGAGTCCAAATTATGAAAGGAACAAGTGAGGAGACTAAGTTGAACTCCCAAAGCCCTTTAATAAATGAAACTAGCTAATCACTAGGGTACTACTAAATATAAGTGTATGATCTAGTTCCGCAATTGCGTTCAGTCCGCAAAGTCTCATTATCATAATCGTAGAAGCGAACCGGTTGTTTTGAGAATGATTCTAGTTGAATTTTTTAAAAACAACCGCTTCGCTTCTACGATTGTGATGATGAGGACTGAACGCGATTGCGGAACTGAACTGTACATGCATCACTAAAGTGTCTTTCACAGTCTGCCGGACGAAGCCGTCCGGCATGTTATAAGATAGGATTGCGTCGTCAGTGCACCCCGCACTGCGGTGTCGGCCGACCGACGTCTCAATGCGGTGAAATCATCGACACGACGTCGGATCAAGTTATGACGGGTTAGAACGTGTTGTTTTCGCCTTACATTTTATACTGGAGAGTCGGAACTAACGGTTGTTCACCGCAGTTTCCCTCGCACTGCGGCTCACTTTCAAAGTGCCGGACGACGTCGTCCGGCAGACTGTGAAATGGGCTTTAGATTCATTTCACCGCATGTCTTACGTCTTACTGAGCTTAATCGACCGAGATTATGGCTTTCCTGGTGGTTCCCCAAAATTTCAATATCCCCCGCCCCCGCCCTTCAACGAATCTACCAAGGCAAGTTTACAATACCGTGCTCCATCAGCTAGGTTCCGCGCCGATGACTAGAATACATTAGTAGGGGACGACAATTCTAGCCTCCATAGTTTCACAGATTATCAATTTCTACATTAAGATTGTTTCTTAGTTATTTAAACTCGGCAAGAAACTCGCTAATCTTTGAAAAGCAAATGAATGTCATCAAACACCTATTTCGCTTTTTGTGCGAGTTGGTCCCGCCACGATTGTCGGGCTACGGTAGACGGTGACGCTGAAAAAGTCCTAGTTTCAGCGTCTTGTTGTAGGCGTAGAAAGGAGAGGGTACGATCAGCCTGGGCAACGCAACTAGCCGAAGCTGTTCCGGGGCTGGCCTATTGAGGGGCCTCTTCCATCTGGTATGATCCTCAGGCGTAAGACCCAGACCCAAGCAGGCAATGGTAAACCATTCCCCTTGTTGATCTGCACCTCCAGCTCTAATCTGTGGGGTTCGCAGTGCACAAATATGAAGTCTACTGGGCAATCGCTGGAGCCGGTATTCAAATCAAAGAATTTTCTGATTTTGGAATTGGTTTCTCCGTCGAAATTGGTGGGTAAAAAAAGCCCTTAACAAACTGCGGCCAAGCACATGAAGAGAAGGCATGAATTGAACGCTAGTTACCCATCAGGTACGTCTATCAACTTCATGGAATCAAGCTTTATGAGAGCCTTTTCAAAAATGGGAGTGTTAGGATTCTGCAAAAGTTTATATGGCAGCTTTTTCAATCACGCAGACAGGTATGACCAACCCGAAAGTCGTTGAGCAACTCTGCAAATTTTCGAAGAAAGCCCACATGTTCCAATACTATTCAGACTCCTAAAGGAGCAAGCTAAGTTTTGAAGAACCGAAGGAACCGTTTGCTCAGAAAGTTCGTTTTCCTGATGATTTTGTTCCCAAATAGAGTTGAGAAATGTTTGATCAGATAGGCCCGTCTCAGAGAGTCGGGGGTCCGATTCGGCCACGATAGGCTTTCTACTCGGGTACCTGGTCGAGTTGAAAGGAACTTTCGCAGCAGCACCTGCTGCTCCGAGGAGCACGTGGCCTGTTCGATAGGACTACGTGGCGCAGCGAGGCAAAACTTTTGCCGCACCCTATTTCCCACGCCACAGTACGTGGCTTGTTTGATAGGACTACGTAGCGCTGGGGACGGGCCCCCACCACTTGTTGGGAGCGGGTCTCCCCCCAGAATGGATACCGTCCAATTCACGGTCCACAGCTGGGGATCACCCCCCCCACAGCAGTCCGCGACAGGGACATCACCCTCGCCACGGTCGACAGCGAGGGACCTCCCCTCGCTGAGGACCGTGGGAGAAACCCCTTGTTTTCTCAGGTTTAACTTTTCATTCTGCTCCTCGAAGGGGTGTGAAAATACGGGCGTGCGAGGCATTATTGCTCAAATATCGTCAAATATTGTCATCCTGAATGATTTTCAAGGCTTCCAACCTCGTAGACGACATGGTAAGGGCCGTACGGGCCTATTTATGCTGTTATCTTGACCATGTTTGTGAGCGTGTATGCTGCCTTTAAATCATTCAGGGGAGATGTCGGCTTATCAGCATATCAATAGCTAATCACTATCAAGATTAGCGTTGATCTTTACATGACAAGTACAATACCCGCGCTAAGTTTTGTAAAAACGAGGAGCATCTTTCAAACTTATCAAAAAAACGTCCGATGCATGTAACTTTTTTGAAAAAAGACTTTTTCGAAGTTTGAAAATGTATCACATTAACAGATCAAATTGCTACATAATCATGTGACTAGTGTGCCGAATTTCCCTGAAATCGCTTTGTTTTCGGAGGAAATAGTTTTTGCAATCGTTTCGCAAAACGTCGCGCGCGGCGAATTGCGGCGAAATTTTGAGCACTATTTGTACAAGTAACGGAAGAGCAATCTATATGCTTTCTTCATAAATTAGGTGAAAGTGATAGAATCTCAAGGTCTGCGTTGGTTGAATTCTCTAAATCCTTCACTTAACGCGCCTAGGAACTTCTAAAAAGTCGGAATTTAGCTGCGAAAACTCCTACTTTTCAGGAAGATCCTAAGCGTGTTTAGTAAAGGATTTCGAAAATTCAACCAACATAAAACTTGACATTCTCTCAACTGCACCTAATTTAGGAAGAAAGCACACAGTTTGCGCGCGACCTTCTTTGAAAAACGATTGCAAAAAATATTTGATTGAATAGCGGGTTTACTACGAGCCATAACTTCTTCTGGGGCGGCATGCATGAACGCTGCAAAAAAGATTAAAGGAAGATCCGTTACGCACTGCGCACGTCATGCGCTCCGGAGTCGACCCTGGCTCGACGAATCGCGCTGAGGACGTACGACCTTTCTAGCGTTTTCTGTTAGCGCTCAAGCAAGCCACCCCCCCCCAAATGGTTTCAACCAGAAAACGAGCATTCTTTGGAACCGCACCTGTATGCACAGCTTTGCTTCGCTCACAGAAGTTTCGATTCTTGACAGCGTCCGGGAACAGCTAGGTATCGCCCCTATCACTGACAAGATGCGGGAATGTAGCCCAAGGTACTACATATGGCTGCTCTCTTCGAACAATCATCACGTCTACCTGCAAATTAGCCATGGACCTTGACGTTCTAGGGAAACGACCTTAAAGGCACAGTCCAAGCTCAGGGAGGAAGTCAGAGATTTCCATATAATTGAGAAGTAGACCCGCCCTTTATAGCACCTGCCAAGTGCGAGCTCTCAATTCCTCCAAATGAGCGAGATATAGGAGGAAGCCACCCTGGGGCGCCCACATCCGGAAGCCACTTTGACACACCCCTTTTACGATCTTTCGAGCTCACAGCAATGGCGAGATGAGCCATGGTTTCCGATCAAACGCCCTGTTCTTTCCTTCATTTTCAACTTCTCTCTTTGCTTAGGTCTGCTCGCATACATCGGTTGCAAATGACGGAAGTTACAAGCCTCGGACAACTCGTCCACCACGTTTCCTTAGCTCAATTTTTGAGGGAGCATAACTCCGTTCCCAGAAGGTTTTGTACTAATTCAGAGACATCATTGGAATCAGCTAGGGGCTGTTTTCCAGATAGGCGGGGAAACAGAAAAACGATTTTGAGGTTGGACTGTGCCTTTAAAGGTTTTCCCGTTTTACTCACTATCTTCGGAACGGTCCCACGATAGTTCCAATGATGTCTCCGGAATCGTACGAGACCTCCTGGGAACGGAGTTATGACTCCTCGGAAAGTGAGCTACGGAAGCATAGTGGACGAGTTGTGCGTGGTTTGTAAGTTCCGTCAATTGCAACCGATGTATGCGAGTGGACCTGAATGGGTAGAGAGTCTGAGGATGAAGGGAAGAACGGGGATATTGATCCCATCATCGCTCACCACGCCAGTATTGAGCTCGAAAGTGAAATGGGCGTGCCAAAGTGGCTTCCGGGTGTGGGCGCCCCAAGGTGGCTTCCTCCTTTATCTCGCTGATTCGAAGGAATTGAGAGCTCTCACTTGGCAACTGTTATATGTGGTGGATCTACTCCACAATTGTATTTTTCTCAGATTTCGCCCCTAAGCTTGGACTGTGCCTTTAAAGGCAGTGTTCACGATGATTTTCGTTTTTGAGTATTCCACTCAAAACAAAGCGTTGGCCACCGAGTCTTACAGAAATTACGAAGAAACGGCGAGAAACGCACTAAAACGTCATATTTCAGTGACATTAATCTCTGGCCTGGACTAGTTGTCCACTTGTATGAACATATTCACGGTGATTGTCACCGGTGAAAAATTGGGTCAGTCGAAATGGAAGATTATTCCAGGCAAAGTAGTACTAGTTATGGTGCGAAGAAAAGAAAGGAGCAACAGAAAGCAAATAATTGTAAAGGACGGGCCCACAAATGATTTCATTGTCACAACGAATAGTTCCTGTGAGAGTAAAGAGGCGGGGTGAGAGTAAAGGATTTCGTGACCTTCTGGCGCATTTCTCTCGATTTCTTCGTCATTTTTGTTCGACCCGGGGGCCAAACAATCGATTTAGCTATTAATCTCAAAATCGAAGATTATAGTGAACGCTGCCTTTAAAGGCAGTGTTCACGATAATCTTCGATTTTAGAACTATCACTAAATCGATTGTTTAGTAAGAACTGACATGACGAAGAAACCGAGAAAAAACGCACCAGAAGGGCACGAAATCCTCAAGTATCAGCCCGCCTCTTAAGTATCAATGGAACTGTTCGTTGTGACAATGAAATCTTTAATGAACCCGTCTTTGCAATTTTCCATTCTGTGTTGCTCCGTTCTTTCCTTCGGGCCCTAACTAATACTGTTTTGCCCAAAATATTCTTCCATTTTCGATTAGTCCCATTTTTGACCGGTGACAACCACCGTGAACATGTTCATCAATCGGACAACTAGTCAGGCCAGAAATAATGTCACTGAAATAAGACAATTAAACGTTTCTCGCCGTTTCTTCGTGATGTGTGACGCTTGGTAGCCAACGCATTGTTTAAGTGGAAAACTTGGAAACGAGAATCATCGTGAACACTGCCTTTAAGGCCGTCTAAAGTAACACTGGTTCAACACGGTAAGCGGTGAAATAAATGCTGTCGATACACACCTAAATCAGGTGCACGATAGAGCAAATGACAGCAGCGTACCAGAAAAGCGAAGTGTTGCTGCGAACGGAATCCAGCTCATGACTCAGGAGATTTCACCCACGCTGTAGCTCGATGAATCGTTGTACATTGCAAAAAAAACTTTTTATACTTTACTAAAGACTAGCTCTCTCGTTCAGTATATGTAGTATGTACAATGCCCGTCAGATCAATAAATCGAATAAGTATCACGACAAAAGAATGCGCAAAATCGATCCATAACAAAAAATAATTACAATTTCAAGAAGGGAGAAGCCAATATGAAAAAAGCAAAGAAGAAAATCACCCGGAACGTATCAGTAAAGAGTGTCGGGGAGATCCCATGGCTGATTGTGAAGCTCGTAATGTATTCATTTTGTAAAGAAAATCACTACATTAAGACTAACTGAAAATTATTAGTAGAAGCTCATAATATAATACATATACTCGTTCGTGCACCACACGTTAGAGAAATAAGCTACTGCTCCGGGGAAGCTAACGCGTGCAACGGAGCAATCTACGATCTGTGTAATACAAGTTAGAAGCCGCGATGCTACTTGGGGAGGGGGGGGGCGGGGAAAAAAAATTTCACAGAAGAGAAAACGAAGAGAAGATAAATATCGATCGAATGATTTGGTGCGGCTTTGATTGATGCGGCTTCCTAATTGAATGACAGAGATGACGCTGTCAGCAACAGCGCCGCGCAATCAGATCCAATCACATGAGTGACTCAATTTGAGTGTCGGCTGTGTTTTTACTAATTGTACCCAGTCGTTTGAGGTTCACGAACTTGATCGACTTGTTTGTCACGTATATGCACAACAACAGTAGGCATGCGTAAAGGAAAATCGGCAGCACAACGTAGATCAGCGGACTCGCAAATAGCCAACAGCTTGGATGAGTGGATTGGAAGTTCTGGATCAGCAACATGTACGTCGTCAGATCCGCGTAACTGCCAAGGGATATCTGGAAATAATCAAAATTTTCACAACTGTCACTTCTCATACTTACACAACCGCTCTACTGTGCTTATCGGGGTCAAATTCCGGTCTGCAATTGCGTCTCGACACGCTTCGCGGCAGCACACTCTCGAGCCAGAAGAGCTTCCAGCGCCGCAGCCGCCGATCTGCTGACTCTAGGTGGGTTTTGGAGACTAGAAACTAAGAAAAATTGGAGAAAATTGTGTAAAAAAGCCATATCGAGTCGGCTTTGGCGCTCGAAACCCGAATGACCCGAGTGCGTGCGGCAGCAAAGCGTGTCGAGACGTGATTGCGGACCGGAATTTGGCCCAGATAAGCACAGTATTTTTTTCTACTTCACATTTTTCCAGAGTAACAAAAAGTTTTTTGTCGTTAACTGATTTCAGTCCGTGACGAGGCAGGTCCTAATTGACTTGACAACCAGCGCCTCTGTGTTAGCTTCAAACAGTGCGACAGTGTTCACCATAGAAAGTGTGTTTCGGTTTCCACTGACTAGGGACAGCTTTAAACTTCCCGTGGAGATTTGGAAAACCATGTTGTCGTTGATGTAGGTCTGTGACAGTACATAAATGATCCGTGCTTGAAATTCCCTAAATGGCTGCGGGGATTCCAAAAAATGGCATTTTCATTGCTTCAAAAAAGGTAAGGGGAGGTCATCAGGCAATTTTTTGGGTGTTGAAAAGAAAGAATTCGGATTCGGCTCAGAACTTGCATCTGTTGGTTATTTGGGGCGCTGAACCCGAATCCGGGATCTATTCCTCGCCTGACTCAGGGTTACGGTAGGCTACGGTAGGCAAAATGCCTTCTAATTGGTGTTACGTATCTTAAAATTTCGAAAATCGAAAAGTGGATCTCAAATTCGTGTTCAGCGTTGCAAATAACACCCACAGTGAAATTTTGAGTCAAATCTGATATTTTGACCGAGCAAGCGTATACCCACCGTAACCAACCGTAATCTATCGAAAATCGATAAACGGGTTGTAAATTCGTGTTAGGCAGCCCAAACGGCCCCTATGTACAAGTTTTGAAGCGACTTCAGCGTAGCATTCTCGAAATCGTCCAAAGTGGCGTTTTTCCTGCAAAATTTCCTCCCAATTTAAAGCTTCGGACCAAATCAGATGTAAATTTTCAAATATTGACAAATGGGCCTCAGATTTGTGATCAGCACCCAAAACAACTCCTAGAGAAAAGTTTTCAGCCCAATTCGAGGCAATTTTTTGAACATCCTGAAAATTGCCATTCGTGTGCCTCTTTTATCTACGCAAAGCTATGAAAATCCCCACTTTTGCAAATATCCTGTAAATCTCTGAGGCATTTCGGGGATTTGGAAAACGGATTATCGATGCTGTGTCTCATACCTACATTTATCAACACATGGTTTTATAAAAGCCCACCGTAAATGTAAGGCAAGCCCTAGTGAGAGTAGTGAAGGGGCACACTGTGACGTTGAAGTCGAAAGAACGCATGGAAAAGCCAGGAAACGAATCGAAAGAGACAGAAATTGCAAAATTGAGCGCAAGGCGAACCCCGGAAGCGCAGTGTCCGCCTTCCGTCGTCGGAAAATGATCACTCAGGTAATGGCTGCAAGATCCCAAACTTTGGGCGTTCGCATCGACGGAGGTTCACGTTTTAGCCGGTATAGATTAGTTTGAAACACCTTTCGGTCACGAACGCCTAATGCCCATCCACTTCCGTCACTTCTGCGCTGTACGTTGCGAGGGCCCGAGGTTACGCAAAATCGATGTTCATCGAGAGCACACGATTTGATGGCCGTTCGCTCGCGCTTACGCTCGCTCTCCTGCACTCACGCCCGCTACCGCGCGCTCACGCCTCATCTCGCTCGCTCACGCTAATTCGGGAGAGCTGTTGCATCGCTATGGCGTTTAAATGAAGCTCTTGCGCGATATAGCTTTGCTATGGCATTGAAATGCAGCTCCTTTGCAAAAAAGCATTGCTATGGCATTGAAATGCAGCTCCTTTGCGAAACAGCATAACGTCGGCGTGGATTCGGAAGAGACTTTGCGTTCACTGTTGAAGGTTGGCGCAAACTCGGTGCACCTATGTTATAGCATGTGGCACCGAGCTTGCGCGAACCTCCGATGGAGAACGCAAGGTCTCTTCCGGATCCACGCCGATGTTAGCTATTTCACCGCTGTGGCATCGCTATGGCATTGCGATTTTGAACTTCTTGAGGATTTAGTTCTTTTCTGGTTTTAGTGTCATGCTCAGAGTAAATAAACCGAAGGGTATAAAAGGCGCTCCATCTAACCGAATGCTCACTCGGCCGATCCTGAAAGAAAACTTCATTTCGCCTTTGAAGGATCACTCAGAAGCCGAAGGATAATTTTTGGCAGCTGAGGGGATGTTTCCCACGGCTAGAGGGCTGGATGATTCCGCACACGGATGCCGTGGCGGAAACCAATGGAATAACCTACATGTGGCATCAACATAACCCACATGTGACATTAAAATAAATCACATGTGGCATCGTAATAACCCGCATGTGGCCGGCTCGGCCACACGCGGGATATTACGATGCTGTAGCAATCCAAATATTCTCAGAGAAAGGAGCACCAAACGAGTCGATTTGGGTGAGTGATTATCAGGTCAAGAGTTTGCAATCAAATCAACACGAGAAAGGATATATTTGTCG
This sequence comes from Aplectana chamaeleonis, assembly GCA_029168955.1. Taxonomy (NCBI): domain Eukaryota; kingdom Metazoa; phylum Nematoda; class Chromadorea; order Rhabditida; family Cosmocercidae; genus Aplectana; species Aplectana chamaeleonis. Next base: position 805,436 of record JAPDOI010000251.1, on the reverse strand, counting down.
ATGTTTCTCTGCCTCTACGGGCACCTGTCAGCGTTGAAGAGCGCTGAGGAGCGCTCGAGAGCAAGAGCGAGCCTTCTTGTCACGTATGGACGGAGCTTAAAGCCACGAAGATAGTAAACACGCTAAAACGTTTGCTCGCAAACGGTGTTCACGGTAATCTCTGGTTACGAGTTTCCCAACCAATGCAATGCGATGGCCACTAAGTGTTATTGTAATCACGGGAAAACAACGAAAAACCCACTAAAACGCCTCATTTCAGTGATAGAATTTTCTTCCCTGAATTACCTATCCGGTAGGATGAGCGAATCCTCGACGGTCACGAGCTCTGAATAATTGAGTCAAAGGAAGACTGAGGAAATTGGGAGTAACGCAAAGTGGGAACCGAGTAAGACTGTGTAACAGTTTGCACGCTCTTCAGGTTCGACGATCATCACCATACATCCCTGGCTTGAGTTTATGTGATTTCCAAGATTTTCGACCGGATGGTGGTCGATAGTTGACTAAGCCGTATGAAGGGCGCGAGAAGGATGAAGCAGCCAACATTTATGATTGACGGTTCCACAGGCCACACGGCTTCACACAGTAGAAGAAAAGAAACCCATTAGAAATGCAGAGTGGGCTGCCACTAGCCTGTGCGGTCTCTTATCATAGCCCTTCGCTCTCCCCCCCCCCCCACTTCCCCTTTTGTGGATTAGTTACCTGAAGAGAAGAAACATTTACGACCCTCTAAACTACGTCAACAGGAACATTCATGGAATCGAAAGACTGTTGAGACTCGTCTCAAGGGACCACATGAACCTTTAGAGAGCATTTCAGCTACGGTGAGCAGATTGATGTGAAATAGATTACCGAGACCCCAAGAGGGGGCCCTGCCTCCAAATCACATGAGTTCTTAGGCTCTAGGCTGGCAATGGGACCCACAATAATCTGATGAACGGTTTTTACACACAACAAGAAGTAACCAACAGCTAATTTACCTGTGACAGCATAAACGGCACAAGTAGTGTCGCATTGTTCGTATAGTTGCCTGCTAGTGCAAGAAAACACGGCACGAGTTGCATCACTCGACATGCGGTCAATATGACGAATCGCGGCTCACGAAACCAGTCTGGAGGCGCAGTAGCAAGGATCAAACCTGTATAAATTGAACTATGAATGTGTTCGGTAGTGTTAGACAAACGACGGCATAGGGTAGAATGAACAGGTTACCTACCGACACTGATCTCCTGTATCAACGCGATAATGATCATATTGGACAGATACTTTGCGGACACTCCACCACGGCAGAACCGATACTCAGCCGTAGAGTCGGACTAAAAAATCTAAACATAATCCAGTGAAATTTTCAAGCTTCACTTTTTTTTTCTCCTAGTGTAAACTGCAATTCTTTTAAGGTCCCTGGAAATGGTCTTTCAGAATCATAGCGGTGACACAGTGCACCTTCAACGACATCCTGAACGGAGGTCAGAAGTGAACCGTGCCTCTAGGGAGATCAGTTTACGCCATTAACCTTATATGGCACCTCTACCATTACTATGACATACCCGATTGCTTCGAGATACGGATTGTTCACTGAGATCCTGTGAAGTGGAAGGACGCATTTTCTCCTCGTCAAGGATATCGCGATCCTTAAGATAGAAAATCAATTCTGGAAAGATACCGTTTGATAATCCAGGGTGTAAAACTAGGAGAATCAATTGATAAGCTCCGAATCGGAACGCAACTTTTATCCGTAATTACAGAGAAGCGTATTGCAGTTGCGACGCGCGGCAATCCATGTTGTAACGTCTGTTTAATTCAAAAAAGAAGCCGCTACACTGCTTGGCGACAAAATTTGAATGCGGGAAGACGAAGAGAAGACGGCTATCGATCAAATGATTCCGCTCCATTTGCTGCGTGTAGTTTCCAAATTGAATGGCACGTACGATGATCCTACATAACCTCTGGTTCCGGGCCTGATTTATTGTGTGCGATTGCAGACTTGCGTCGTGGGGGCGCGACGCATCGCTTTCGTACGAGCTTCCGCTCCCGCCCCTCATCAGCTGATCATTGTGGATTTTTCTTGACATTCCCTGCTTTTTCTTGGTTCTCACTTCTTTCTCAGCTCGTACAAAAACGATGCGTCGCGCCCCCACGACGCAAGTCCGCAACTGCACACACTAAATCAGGCCAGGAACCAGAGGGTACAAGATGCCATGGTGGGGCGATAAGGTTCGCGTTCCGCGTCGCAACAGCGACTCTCTGTAATCGCGAATGCAAATTCAGCCCCGAAATTCGGCACATATGACTGACCTTGGGGCGAATATACCAAATGAAACGTTTCGGTCTATAGGTGGGAGGAATAGGATCGCATTTCTCCATGCTCACTAAGTACTAGCTGGAAACCGGTGGGTATCTGAAACGAAAATATATCAAAAAAGAGGCCGAGATTAAACTGCAGTGGGAAAACAGAGCGACATAGATGATAGAAGTTTTAAAGAGCTCGCAAGTATATTTAAAGTCGAGGAGATGGCGCAAATGAGATGACGCATTTAACGAGGAAAAACATCTATTCCTTGGAATGAAAACCAAAACACTGCCTGCAGGATGAATCGAAACATTCAGAGACAGGAATAATTATAATTTTTCTATTTCGAATTCCACTTCTTCACTTCGTCTGGAAAATATACAAATCTGAACTTATTAAATTTGCTTTTCAACATAGATTCTACCAATTCCCAAACAATTCAATTTTACACTGTAAGTCTACTCTATGTAAACGGAACTTGGGCAAAATCGAATAGTCGAATCATTATTCGATCGGTAATGTTGTGTGAGGATCATTTAGCTAGAGTACCTACCAGGATCCTCCGAAAACAGGTTATTATTTATTTATTATTATTTAATGGACGCGGACTGTCGTCACGCGTAATTAAAACAGTTAAAATACAGTGGCCATGAAATACGAAAATCCGGCACTTCAGCAAGTAGAAAAAAACAGTTGTAAACCAACATTGATAAAAATAGCAAGATTCACGAAAAGAAAGCATACAAAGGCTACAATTCATTGAATATCCTTTGGCAGCCGATGAAAGGTGACATCATCATGAATACCACCCCTTACAAGGGAACTACCATAGGTCATACATACTAACCATGTACTTTTCTAGAATCATTTTCGAACGAAAAGTCCAAATATGCCAATAGCAGCCGCCTAGAATCACTCTGAAAAAAGTTATACGCCTTTTTCTCTGATTTTCTTACTTAGTGTACCTTCCAAAAAGCGCATTAGTTTTACGAAATTTCAGAAACCGATTTCTTATTCGTGTTCTAGGCCCAAAACAACCTCCTTAGGCAAAGTTTGGGTGAGAGAACATTTTCCGAACTGTGTGCAGACTGTTAGAGTTTTGGACTTGTACGGATTCTCGGTTCAGCGTTCAATTATGTCCAGAGAGCGTTGAAGAAAAGTATTTCAGATTTGACTTGAAAATCGCCCTGGGGAGTTATTTGGCGTGCTGATCTCGAGTCTAAGGTTTATTTGTCGTTTTTCCGAAATTTTCGATTAAAGTCGTTCAAAGCCCCCCACCGGCAGAAAAATTTGACGGCAAAATCGACTTTTGACGATTTCCGGAATGTGAGGACACATGTGGCTCAAATCGTTCTTCTGGGGTTTATTTTGAAGGCTAAACACGAATCTGAGGTCAGTTTATCGATTTTCGACAGATTACGGTAGCTTAGGGTACGGTGGGTATACGGTAGTTCGGTCAAAGTCTCAGATTTGTCTCAAAGTTTTATGTAGGGGTGCTGAATACGAATTCGATGTCCGTTTGCCAATTTTCGAATTACTGAGGTAGGTTTTGCCCCCTAAATGGCATGTTATGTACCGTAACCTACAGTAAAACTTAAAACTTCGACACGCGAACCCCAGATTCTTGTTCACCGCCCCAGATTACCCCTACAGACATGTTTTTAGCAATAACCGGATAAAAATCTAAAAACATTCTAAAAATTTCATAGACCCTTACATTACCGCAAAGCTTTGAAAAACGCTGATAACTTCTTTCAGAGTTAGTCTAGGCAGCTGCGATGGGCATATTCGGACTTTTCGTGCGAAAATGGTTCTAGGAAAGTACGTTTCATTTGGGGCGGTTCGTATGACCCTTGTTAGAACCACTCAAAGTAAAGTTTCATCAAATAGGAGACTTGAGCTAAAATTCCAGTACACCAACCGCAATCTTTCAGAGATATGAATAAAAGCACCCCATATCCTTGTTCAGCACCCCTACCAACTCACTGGGCGAAATTCGGGCGAAACGTCTTTCTGGACCTCTGAAGTCCAAAAACAAAGACAGTCCAGGTGATAGTCTGCCACATGTAACTTCAAACCTACATTGTAGTCATGTTTTCTCAGTAATGAAAAAGTGCCACGACATTACCTGGGTTGCTGAGCATAAATATGAGGTCACTTTCTTTCCTAGAAGATTACGGTAAGTACATGATAGTTTGGTAGAAGCCTCAGATTCAACTGAATCTTTGCTCGCAGGGTTTCTTTCGATTGCTGAACACAAAACTTCCGTCCGTTTCACAATCTTCGGAGAAATACGGTAGGTTATGGTACGTAAATTTCATCAAAACTAACGTGACATACCCTAGTCCCTAAAGAATAAAAAAAATATCAGATTCGTGATCAGCACCTCGGAGAACTTCCTTATGCAATTTTTTAGGCAAGCCTAAAACTTTGATCAACTACGGTATACGCACCGTACCGAACCGTTAACTCAAACATGCTCAGAAAACGCACCTCACACTCGTGCTCAACATTCGTAGAAACGCCGTGATCAAAGTTTGGGCGCAAAATTTTTTGTCGTCTTCGGTTAACGAAGAGCGGAACGAGTGCCAAAAGCTTCCCAACTGTACATAAAGTCTCGGATTCTGCTGAGTATAACAAGTAAGCAATACTCAACGAATAAAGTGTGAAAACATAATATCTTGTGTGGTATACAGTCAATAGAAAAGTCACATGAGACGAGAGGAAGTGAGGACTGTGGCAGAGGACGGCGCGGAGGCGTGAAATTTGCCCTAACAAATTGCCCTCTATGGCCACTATTGTCGGTCGGTAAGTGCGCAAAACCATAGAAACGACGAATATATCAAAACAAAATAAAGTGAGGGGGGGTCCTTGAGGAGGAGAAAATAGCAACATTTAGAGTAAAACTCACAATCAGACCCGGTTACGGATTGATGGAATAATTATCATAAATGAGTCTCCTCTTCCGGAACGAACGGCTCTTTATGCATGGTTGAAAAACGAAGATAAAAAAGAGACGGAATCCTGACTTCAGAGGTCGCAATTGCATCTCTCCGAAAAAATATGCCTCTTGCCGAAAAATCCTCCAAAACGGGGTGGAGTGTTCTGTTAGCTGAACTTTGGAGTGTTCCATCCAATAACTCGATCTTCCGATTAATTCAAATATTTCCTCTTAGCTGAAGCTTCCGTGAGAGGCAAGTTTCCCAAATTGATGAAAAAGTAAATTTCTGTTCAATCACAGAACTGCTATTACCATTTATTCGGATATTCGAATGAAAAACCCAAATAATTAGGCTCGACATTTCAATGGACGGACGGAATCCCACTTTTTTATCAAATATGAGAATCTTCCACTTACCGTAGTGTATATGAAAATAAGCGCTGTTGAAACCGTACCGATATCAAAGAGAAAATTAGGTTTATTCGTAACAACCGATATTATTCGAAGCAAGATTCTTCAAAAGTTTTGACATGTGGGCTTTAAAATGTGTAATGGTGTCATGTCTCCCTAATAGTTTGTCGACACTTACATTTTTTATCTCACCTGTATGAGTGTTTTTTCTACTTGAAAAAAAAAACTCAAAGGCAGGGCTCTCGATAAAATCGACTGTTGTGCTATGTATCTCCATGGAATGGTAGATCTGGCCATCACAAGAGTTAAAATAAGTAATAAATTGGACAAAAAACGCTCAGGAACAAGCTATTGCTTGGTGTCCTCCCGCCCCAATTATCGAGATTTGTGTAAAAGCCTATTTTGCCGACATTTATTTTGCTTCTAAAATAATCTCTGAGCAGATCTGGAGACTACTGACCACTTAAAGGCACAGTACGCCCTCAGATATGAATTTTGAGATTTTCATGTAATTGTGTAGTAGATTCCTCCTGTATAACACATGCCAAATGCGAGACCTCGATTCCTCCAAATAGGCGAGATATAGGCGACCACCACAGGCCCGACCCCCTTCGCTCACCACCACAGGCCCGACCCCCTACCAGATTTCCGAACTCGATAGCGGCTAGATGAATGGATGGATTTCCGCCGCGTCGCGTTCTTCAGTCCATTGCCGGACTGTCTCCTTATCCTGGCTCGCTCTTTCGAAACTATTGCGAATGAAGAGAAATACAGGCCTGAGACAACTCGTCCACCAATTTTTTACCCTCAAAATCTAGGCATCTTTGAAGAGCCATAACTCTGTTTGAAGGGGGTGTTGGACGATTTCAGAGATACCACTGTGATCAGCGAGTGACTCTATCCAAGATTAGCATGAAATCTAAAAAATAATTTTATGGGTGTCCTGTGCCTTTAGGCAGCAAAATTAAAGGCGGAGAAGCAATCATTAATGGATATCCCGTTAATTAGGGGGCCGGCCGACACCGGTAGTTAGCCGTTACCCCTTGTTTTTTGAGGGTTTTAACGCGAATTTCAGGTTTTTTTCACTTACTTTTACTTTGTTGATGACCAAATCTACGTTCTTATGGAGAGAGCTCAAAAGTCGTTTTTATCGTGAACCCTGCCTTTAAAGACATCATCCGCGCAGGAAAGTGCACGCAATTTTTTCGCGACAAATAAGGCGTCGGGGGACAGCTTATGTCATTCACCAAGTTTAGGATCTCAGAATGGCACCCTAATAAAGCTATAGACGCCTGAAACTGAATTTGGGGGTCCGAGTGGCGTAGTTCCTCAGTCCAGCCTTAAAGGCAGTGGTCACGATGAAAAACGTTATCGAAAAAACAACGAAAATCAGCGTAGATATAAAACAGCTCAGAAACAATGAAGGTAGCGAGGTGAAAAACGGGCTAGAATTAGAGTTATTAAGACCCTAAATTTCCAGTTCGTGCACACGAGCACAGAATGATCACAGTCTCATGCCAAGCATTCAAAAATCATCGACACTCAGAGGAAGAACTAAATGCAAATTTATCTAATAAAACAGTTGAACAATGAAAGCAAGCACTTCAACCAATGTTTTTGACTAGATGTGTACATAAATCCGAAAGTTCATTGATTGAAACTCAATTTCAAGTCAGCTGATGTTCACGATATAAGAGGTCATCGATGCCGATGAGGTGGGGTGGACACGTCAACCATCAAAAGAAAAGAAAGTTCAGCCTTCAAATTTGGCCAAGAACAGCTATTTTTTCGCGAATTTTTTTATAGGTTCAACTACTCTATACCCAGAAAAGGATTTAGAGAGGAAAAAGAGACGAGCATATTTGAGCGCGACCACTGCCTTTAAACGCAAGGAAGAGAAGACCATAAGGTGATGCTCATAATGTTTCCCAAACGGAGAAAAATTCTGAACATTAACGCCTTCCGAAGCCCATTTTATTTCTATTGATATTTTCGAAGGCTTTTATAGGTATCAAAGATTGATGATAATCCACCACATACTTTACCAGCGACTTTTCTATTTCGCAAAATATACAGTTAGTACCTCTTCCCAAATCAATTTTTTTCCTTGGTTATGAAATCTGTCTCTAACCAGAACACAAGGGCCATTCGCTTTTTATTGGTCTACATGCGGTCTTAAAAACCAGTTCTGATAATTTCTTGATTTGGGTCAGCGATGTAATGTTTCCGCAGAACCAGTAGGAAATCGGAATGAAGATAGTCCACGCAAAAACAGTCAGCGCAGTGGGTTGGAACATGGGAAAAGGCACAAAGGTTAGCAAAAAAGTACGCTTAGAGTAGAAAGGAAGGATAATGGAAACAATAAAGGAGAAAAATTCCACGAGCAGAAAGAATGTCAACAAGATTTTTTTTTCGAAAAGTGATAAGAACAGCTCGATCGGTGAAGGTTTTCTCCAATGAAAAGCACAGAATTTGAAAAGCTGATCAAATGTAATTTTCGATAAAAATATTCGCAAAATTGATTAAGGTGATTTTCATGAATCCTGTTTGTCATATGCCATGGAGTGAAAAAGCATCAAATTTTCGAAGAACATCGAACGTTCTGTATACTGTTTTTGAGGTGAATTTCAGAGTCAATTTTTTCAGATAACTTGATGTCATATAGTTTCGCAAAAATATATTTACAGTCCCTTTCAAAGCGAAAAGCGAAAAAGAGAGTGTTTTATCGTAAAAGAATATCCCATCTAGCTTGGAAATGTCAAATTAGGCTTTTCGGCTTAGATTTAGCTTTCCGACAATTCGATTTTGACACCGAAACGCCAACAAAAGTGATTTGAAGGCAGTTGTCACGATAAAACCGTATTGTAGTTTTCGATGTTTTCAAGAAGGTAATTCCACGAAATAGAAGTCGATTGAGAAATTTCTCCTTAGAACTCTCGAATACCGGAGAAAAACTGCAGACAAAGCGTCAAACCTAACATCGGAATTGGTTTTACGCTTCAAAACTTTAAAGTAAGTGATTTTGTTTTATGTTTATTGTACCGAAGGCCCCATAAAAATAAACGATTCAATGCATATGCTTGGATTTCGGGATAGTGTTTTAAAAAATCGGCAACTGTTGCTCCAATGAAACGAACGGTAGACAACTGTCCTATGATCTGAGCGAGGTGATCCCATGAGATTTTCGCCACTTTGTGATCATTTTTCGTCGTGATTCCGTCCCTACTCTTCTTCTGGGGGCCCAGTCCTACGTTTCTGCAAAAAAAGCGTGGAACTTTCTCTTTATGAACACTTCTTTAAAAAATGTGGATGCCGGTGTCAAAACTGCTCGGCATGGTTCTAGAAAAATCCGATTTCGATTAAAAACGTCAAAATTGATATCAGAAATGCTCTATTTAAAGCGAAAACTATTTGATTAGTCTTGAGAGAGGGCATAGTTCAAGTGAGAAGGCTCAGACACTTTGGAAGGATGTCTATTTGAATACGAAAAAAATATAATACTGGGAGTGGAAATTTTTCAGCCTCTTCAAAACAGGCTTAATAGTTTTCAAGTCTTACTTAATAGTGGTGAATTTTATGCTATAACTGTTTTAATTTTACTGCTTAAATCACATTTTTTCTGCGTTTTGTGTTTGAAGCGTGAACCTATGTCACGTATGACTAAATACATGAATAAAGGAATAAGTCCAGAGGAGCAGAAACTGAGAGAGAAAAAATGAAATCATGAGGGATCCCTCGACCTTTGGTAGCTACTTTGACTAACACCTTGGAGCATAATAATTCAATATTTACAATCGGAACCGATCCCACTATACTTTGTGATCTTTATTGTATGTTGGCGCGAACCCAGTGCCCAAATGTTTTGACATACGTGCACCGAGTTTGCGCCAACGCACAATAAGGAACGCAAAGCATCATCGCGATTAGTGCCGACTATATACAGATAGTTTGTAATTCAATTGTACCAAACTTGTATTCGAATGTGAAGACAGAACTCTGTGAAGGGGACGAGTGGCGGAAATGTAACAGATGAATGATAGGAGGAGAAGGGAGAATCGATGGTCATCCAACAGAGAGGGAGGGAGCAAGCAGTCCGTCTTCCTCACGGAACAGACTGGATGTTCTTTGAGTTGGCGAACTAAATCCACAGAGACAAAGACATGTGCACATGCATAAATTGCAAGAAGCCCTCAGCAAATAAACATCTAAAGTATATTGAAAATTTTATTGCCTCGAGTTGGAAGTGATGGATAGTCGAGAAGGAAGCTGATGTGAAAATCTGACAAGGAAACTACTATTAGCCAAAGTGACCATTCCGATCAAAATGTTTTTAACTAGATTCACTTTTCGACGTAGTTCGAATATGCCCTTCGCAGCTGCCTAGAGTTACTCTGAAAAAAGTTATAGACATTTTTTTCTGACTTTCGTACCTACTGTATTCTCCAAAAAAAGCGCATTAATTTCGCGAAAATCCGGAAAGGGGCCTCATAATCGTGTTCAGGGCACAAAACATTCCCCCTAGGCAAAGTTTGGGTGGAGGCACATTTTTCGAACTTTCTGCAGACCAACAGCGTATTGGACTTGTACGGATTTTCGGTAGGACGTTTGTTTATATCAATTAGAGGGCTCTCGAAGCGGTTTAGAAAAATATTACAGATTTGATTTAAAATTTGCCTTGGAGGTTATTCGGGTGCTGATCACGAATCTGAGGTTTATTTATCATTTTTCCGAAGTTTTCGACTAATTTCATTCAAAGCTTCTCACCTGCAGAAAAATTTGACGGCAAAGTCGACTTTCGACGATTTCCGGAATCTGTCAACAGATGTGGCTCAAATCGTTCTTCTGAGGGTTATTTGGAGTGCTCAACACGAATCTGATGACAATTTACCGATTTCTGACAGCTTACGGTAGATTAAGGTGGGTATACGGTAATTTGATCAAAGTCTCAGATTTGTCTCAAAGTTTCTATGTGGGGGATATTGGAATGCTGAATACGAATTCGATGTTCGTTTCTCAATTTTCGAACTATTAAAGTACGGTTTGCCTCCCAAATGGCACTTTACCCACCGTAACCTACAGTGGGGGTGTGTATACAAGTCTGTTGGTACCTGCTCGTTGGTGCCCCTGCTTCTACTGAACCCAGCAGACGTTTGAGTGTACACAGGGAACGTTCGAGCGATATAGCGTGCACAACTATATCGCGAAAGTATCCCGCACATTGCATAAAGGTGTCGCCGTCCGGCACACTAAGGCCTCTGGTCCATAACACCTTAGGATCCGTACCTAGGGAGTCATGGAGTCTTTGGCCACAAGCCACAATTTCGCCACCCTGAACTGTCGATCGCTGTCGAGTGATATCCAAAAAACTGCGCTATCCAGACTTCTGAGCTATTTCCATGCACCGTTTGCTGCTTTGCAGGAAACCCGCCTCAAGGATAGACCCGTCATCAGCGTCGGAGAGTACACCATCTACTGCGGCAACGCTGACGATAGGAGAGTGGGAGGCTGTGCAATAGCTGTAAAGAAGGATTTCAATGGTATGGTCAAGGAGTTCGGCTCAACGTCGTGTCGGAATGCATTCGTACGACTGCGGGATCACAGAGGATTCAATCTGTGGATAGTGAGTGCTCATGCGCCCACTGAAACCGCCGAAGACAATTCGAAGGATGCGTTTTATGAGGAACTCAATACGTTGCTGGCCAGGATACCTTGTCAACATGCTGTTGTCGTGGGGATTGACGCAAATGCGAAGATGGGACTTGATCAGGAATCGAAGTACTCGGTAAATGGTTCTACTTAGTGGAGCAAACATCGGACAATGGCTACCGCCTTGTCGATTTTTGTGAACGCAGTGGTCTGATTATTGCATCGACATTCAAGAGGAATCATCGCCGCCATCAGCTTACGTGGCAGGGACCAACCCGGCTATCTCCAGAAGAGCAGCGGAAGCGGAAGATGACAACTTTGAAACTACAGCTTGACTATGTCCTGACGAGGAATATTCCAGTATCGGACATTCGAAGATCTAGAGCTGTGTGGGATGTCGCATTCGATTCGGATCACCGTCCTGTTCTGTTGAACTTCACTGCGAGGATTCATAAGAGGAAGCGAGGGCTCAGCCTCTCCAGAGGATTGACATGACAAGTCTCAGAGATGAAGAGTGCAGAAGGAATTTCCGACAACGCGTTTCTATTCACATCGGAGTACGGACTAAGAAGAAACATTGCGACGCGGATTCTTTTGTCAAATGCATCCAGGACGCTTCGAAAGAGGCACTCCCGGTTGTACAGCCTAAGAAGAAGTTCGCCTACGTCTCAGAAGAAACAACATCTACCTACAACAGAGTATGTGCTCTCCGAACTGCAGGAAACTTCGTGGAGGAGAAGCGTCTGAGGAGGAAGTTGCGTCGGCAGCTTCAAAGTGACCGCGAACGAGAGTGGACGTGTAGAGCTAAGGAGTTCGAGAAGGCTTGGGAGGAGAAGAATCCGAGGAAAGCCTACACGTTGCTGCGACAGTATAGCGGGAAGATGAAGAGATGTTCTCCTGTCTTGAACACTACCAATGGAGTTGCAGTTGGTGATGCGACGCTGCCAATATGGAAGGATTACTTCAGTTCTCTACTGAATCGTCCAGCGCCATCAGTACCTGAGCTCCCGCATGTTCAGAGAGCACATTACGATGTCAGTGAGGAACCGCCGACTGAGTCTGAAGTTTTTGGATTGTGTCCGGAAAATGAAGAATGGAAAGGCAGGTGGAGATGACAACATCACTGCTGAAATGCTGAAAGCTCTTCCTCCGTCTGGGATTCGTGAAATGACCAACACCATCCGTGCCATATGGATGAGCGAAAGGATACCCGATTCGTGGAGACATGCGATCATCTTACCTCTTCACATAAGCTATCCGTCACGGATCCTAAGAACTACAGAGGAATCTCTCTACGTCGTGTCATGTAGAAGGTTTTAGAACGTATCATTCTCTAGCGACCCATCAAACATCGTGAAGGAACGACCAGAGATGAGCAAGCCGGTTTTCGACCTGGAAGATCGACCATCGACCAAGTGTTCGTCGTGAGAAGAAGTAATTGAATCGTGGCAGCGGTTTTCGAAGCCATTACAGCTTGCTTTTTGGACTTTGAAGCCGCGTTCGACTCTCCTCATCGTGATCGATTGCTCAATGCTCTGCGAGCAGATGGAGTCCCGGAAAAGTATGTTCGGTTAATCGAGGACATGAACAAAGGAACAACAGCAGCAGTTCGTACACCTGTCGGATTTACGTCAGCTTTCGAGGTGAAAACAGGAGTAAGGCAAGGAGCCGTTGCAGGACCTTTTCTTTTCAACTTCGCCGTTGATGACATCATGCGTAGAGTTGCAGAACAGTTTCCTGCGGATGTGATCCCTAACACCATCAGGACGCTCCCTTGTCGACCTGGAGTACGCCGACGACATTGTGTTATTCGCTGAAAACAACGCAAAACTGCAAAGGATTGTGAACCTCGTTTCGAAGTATGCCGCAGCCTATGGACTTCGTCTTCGTCCCGACAAATGCAAGCAGATGTGGGTCTCTCAGAGGCCTTCAACTGGAGTTTGTGTGGACGGACAACGTATCGAACTGGTGGACGATTTCTGTTATTTGGGCTGTTTGCTGAAGAACGATGGTAGTTATGCAGCGGATATTCGACAACGATGTGCGAAAGCTACGTCTGCATTCAATTCTCTAACCAAGTGTTTGTGGTCTACCACCATCGCGAAAGAAGTCAAGTTGCGCGTCTACCTATCCGCTATTCGCCCTATCATGATGTACGGATCGGAGACGTGGGCAGCACCGAAAACGCAGATGGAAAGGTTGGATTGCACGGAGAGGAAGCTTTCTAGGCGTTTGCTTGGATATTTCTGGCCGCGTGTATGCCACAACGAAGACCTTTACAAGGAAATCGACGCAGTACATCAACGCTTGACACGAGGAGGTGCCAGCATCTCCTAACGCCATCTCAAGCAGCTATGGAAAGTCGACTTCGACTGCTCGGGCATATACTAAGAAAGAACGCCGGATTGTCTCGTACAACACGCTTTAAAAATGCTTCCAAATCCTGTCTGGAAACGGCCACCTGGGCGTAGGCGAAAGTTCTGGACGGATGTGGTTAAAGAGGATTTAAAGTCACTCGGCATCGAAAGACAGTTCAGGCGCGATGTTTCGTTTCGCAGGAAATGGAATAGTGACAGCTGGATGGAATGTGTTCAAATTGTGGCTGAAGACCGTGAAAAATGGACACGGCTGACTACTAGGACGGCACACCTCGGTGAAGATGCGGAATGACCGCGTCAGGCGAAAGCCAACCGATTAAGTCAAGTAAGTCAAACCTACAGTAAACCTTGAATTTTCGAAAAGCAAAACCCAGATTCGTGTTCAACACCCCAGATTACCCCTACATACATGTTTTTAGCAAAATCCGGAAAATTTTTTGAAGACACCCTAAAATTTCCATGGGGGGTAACCCATACCTTGCCGCTAAGCTTTAAAAACGCTCATAACTTCCTTCGGAGTGGGCCTAGGCAGCTGCGATGGACATATTCGGACTTCACGTCCGAAAATGGTTCTAGAAAAGTACGCTTCATTTGGAATGGTTAGTATGACTTATAGTAGTTCCCTTGTGAGTCACCCGCGGAAAACCCTGGAAGGGCGAAGTTGATCGAATTCACAGCGGGGGAGCAGTTCGGCGGGCACACGTGACGCGCTCGGAGGAAAAGCGCTGAGTTCACGTCGCCGCTGGGGCGCGCTAACCGTAAGGCCTCTAAAAAACTAGTTGGCGCTCGATTAACGCGCTTCAACGACAATGTAACACAGCGGTTCTACGCCGCGCGTGTCACGTGCGCCAGCCGAACTGCTCCCGCGCTGTGAATTCGATCAACATCCCTCCAGGTAGTTTCAGATAGGAAAAGACCATAGTTTTAATCTCATGGAGGCAAAAAACGAAACAATGAGCAACAGAGGACAAGCACTAACTCTTCCAGGGAGACTATGTATCACGTTGCAATATCAATTAAATTCTCAGCAATCTTTCGCCCTCGCTCAAGATGAACGCTAAGGATTGCCTGGGGCGGCAATTAGTGTTTCCGTTGGGAAGACCTCATGACCACTCGCCCCCAGCTCTTTGCTGGAGAAGTAGAAACAGAGAAGAACGCAACGAAATTGTGAGAACGACCTTTAGACGATTGTGCGACGGGGTAAACCCTTCCTCTCTTTGGCTGCAACTGCCAACATAGCGCTAATTGAACCACGGGGCCATTCGTGAGGAACTCATTGTGTACATAAAGAGCTTAGCAGAGCACACGGAACAATGTGTGGAGACGAAGGCCGAGATTTCACCCCTCAGCCTCCCAAATCTTGCAACCTCAGTGTGCTGAGTTGAAGGCAGCATACACGCTCGTAAACGTGGTTAAGATAACTACGGAAATGGAAAGGTATATCACAGAACAAGACGTTTACGCATCTTGTAGCGTCAAAAACGAACTACAATGCCGCTACACGAGTGGAAAGTTGGCCCCAACTTGTATTTCCCCGCCCCCTGTATTTGCGATGTAAGTGGCTCACTTATTGTACTTACAAGGGTGGCTTCTTACCTTCCGGTGGCGATTTGGAAAATCATGTTTTCGTTGCTGTAGGTCTGTGAGAGTACATAAATGACCCGTGCTTGAAATTGGCTGAATGGCTGCGAAGATTCCAGAAACGGCATTATTATTGCTTCAAAAAAGGTAAGGGTACCTACCCATCAAGGAATTTTAGGGGCGTTCACAGAAAAAAATTCGGATTCGGCCCAAAACTTTCAACTGGGGGTTATTTAGGGCGCTGAACATGAATCTAGGGTCTATTCCTCGCCAGACTTAGGGTTACTATAGGTTACGGTAGGCATAATGCCTATTAACTGGTGATGCCTACCCCGAAATTTCGAAAATTGAAAAAATGGACCTCAAATTCGTGTTTAGCGTCCCAAATAACACTCACTGTGAAATTTTGAGTCAAATGTGAGATTTTCAACGAGCTACCGTATACCCATCGCAACCTACCGAAATCTATCGAAAATCGATAAACGGGTTGTAGATTCGTGTTAGGCAGCCCAAATAGCCCCTAAGTACAAGTTTTGAGGCGATTTGATCGTAAGATTCTCGAAATCGTCAAAAGTCGCTTTGGGCAGCAAATTCTCCCCCCCCCCATTTCGAAGCTTCGGACCAAGTAAGATGGAATTTTTCAAATATTGACAAATGAGCCTCAGACTCGCAATCAGCATCCAAAACATTCCATAGAAACAAGTTTTGAGCTCAATCCGAGACAATTTTTTTCAAGGCCCTAAAAATTGTCACTCGTGTACCCCTCTTCTATTGGCAAAGCACACAAGGTGGGGCCAACTTCTTACTCGTATAGCGGCATTATGGGTCGTTTTTCACGCTTTTAAATGCGTGGGCGTTGTATTCTGAGCCATACCTTTCTATTCCTATAGTTATCTAAACCACCTTTACAAGCGTGTATGCTGCCTTTAATGTTGTGCCTTCAAGGCTATGTAGCAGGTATTGTGACTTTATTCACCAGCATAGACCTACACAGAGTTCCTGCCTTTTAACACATTGAATACTTCGTGCATAGACAGATACAACCGCGTGTGGTGCAGTGGCAAGATACGCCGCTATCACACACGATCGAGTGATCGATCCCCGCTCGAGACCAATCAAGCCGTCAATCCCTCCAGGGTCGGTAAAATGATACCAGACCTGCCTGAGAGGATAACAGCTTATACATGAACATCAACTGCTCTCCTCCCCCCAAGTCACTGTATATACTTACAAGAAAAATGTGAAAGCCGCTACGATTCCGAGGGAAGCTGTGTGTGGCGCATCTCCAGAGAGGTTGACCAACGTTGCAAAAACATCATCCTTCACCCTTCCATAGATAGGTTCATGTCCCCATGCGTGCATAATTCTATACTCTGTACACGAAAACTCAACTTGAAGGCATATTCATGGGCATGATTACGGGTAATTTCCATTCACGATCGCTTTTAGTGCGTGCCAATGCGGACCTCACCTCGATGCTCCGCTCCCTTGCTCGAGAAACTTTGAACAGGACCAATGTTTTTTTTTGGTGTTTTATGAGTCAAGCGTTCACAGCAACAAATAATCGAAAATACGAAACCTCAATCGATACCAACATCCCTCAATCTCACGTCTCCCCTATAACCCGCTTATCCTCTATTACGGTGTCAAATTTGTTTTGTTCCTTCGCGTGCGTTTGAGTTTTGAAGAGAGAGACAGCGAGAGAGCGTGAGGTAGAAGGACTTACGCGTACGCGCGCACATGCACGCGACTAACGGAAATGATTTTCACTCCACACTCCAAAATATAGGATACTGACTCTGCACTTCAACTTAAATACTCAACGGAATGCATGCATTTACGCTGTTTTATGGTGATTCTAGCAAGACGACCCTCAGCCGACTTCCTCATCCACTCATTCGTGTGCTCTCCATAGACCTACACAACGAAAATTCAAACGAAGCGAATGTTTTCGAACTGTTTCATGAATTCCCCAAAAAATAATACAGTGACTCTCGGCACACAGACAGAACACTGTCCTTAGACTCTGGCCTATCTACAAACAGACTATTTCAGAACTGCAGCCAAATTTTGAAGCTGAACTGACGCCTGAATTCTATTCTATATGGCAACTCTTCGTTCTGCTCTTATAGCCCCTGTAAAAGGTAAAGCCCTGTCTCACATCAATTCGCTGTAATCGAAAATTCTCACATAAAGACGGCTGCAAGCCTTCAAAAAGATGTCCTTAGCATCGATTCAGCCATTAACAACCACAACGTCACAGGAGAGAAAGAGGCAGAAGAGCTGTTTGTCGCCAGGCTGGCTCGACAACACCCGTGGGAAAACAGCGGTGGCAGTTCAGAGCTCAATGGTGTCGTCATTCTGAAAAGATACTTTGCGAGGGAATTCCCAGATTAGATGGTTTTCTTAAGCAAACAGTGCAGCGAATGGACTAGCAGTTTCAGAGGTCAACACGTAAGAGGCGATGTCGGGAAAAAGGAATCGTAATTTTTTACGGTGAACGTTTAATAAGTTACTCATCCACCGCTAGTGTAATCAGTAGATTAATTCGGAGACCAAAGTTCACTCTCTGAGCGGTTCTAGTAATTACAGTGAAATCAGTCTAGCGTGGCTCATGCAATGGCAGCGATCTACTAGGATTGAACTTCAGGAGACCTAATGTCCCTCTTATACTGTTTCGTAGTGCATTGTCATAAGGGATGAGCGGAGTTCCGCGTTTCGCATTCCGAAACTCGCAGTTTCGCGCATTTTTGGCATTCCGCGTTCCGAAAACCGCAGAAAACGCTGCGGAACGCGAGAATATCGGGTCATCTGGAGCGGGAGAAAACATCAGATGAATTCTGAATTATTCCGCGTTTCGCGTTCCGAAAACCGCATTTCCGCGCACTTTCAGGCGTTTCGCGCCCGATCGCCAAAAACAAAGAAAAAAATTCTGTTCCGAAACCCGAAAACAGAATTACGAAATTTCATATTTTTATTCCGCTTATCCCTGATGGTCATCCAATTTTTTAGAGAGAACGCTCTCTAATGCGGGGCTACGTGTTTTTCATTACGGCATTGCCAGGAGAGTTTCCGTCGGCATGGATCCTAGTGGTACTTTGCATCTCCCATTGGAGGTTGGCGCAAACTTGGTGCACCTGTGTTTTACCATATGACACCTAGTTTGCGTCCACCTTCGATGTGGAACGCAAGGTATCACTAGTATCCATGCCGACTGTACTTAACTTGTCGATTGCAAAGAGAGTGAGGATTAAGTAATGTAATGTGAGAAAAATGACGATGCAAGCTGATGGGCACCAGCACTTTAATGAATGAACCAGAGAACGAGCACAGTGTGAGCCAAAATAGCTGGTTTTAATGAGAAACGGCGCCACAGTGCAATGGACGGAAATGGAAGTTCACTTTACGATTACTTTCGGGCGATGAATGGTGGCATCTAGCATATATATATATATATTAGGTCTAGAAGTTAATTTTCGCGTTTTTGTTGTTATTGATATTTTGTAAAAAATAAAATTATTTTTATATAACGAATTTTATGTTATAATGCTCACTGTATTATCAGCTTTCTATTGATATATAACTTGCTTCACGTACCTTATAAAAAAAGTATTATTTTAGTTTCAGAATATGTCAACTTTTGTGCCGGAAAAACGTCATTTGCGGGTTTCTCTCCTTTTCCTGTTTCATCTCAAGAAGAAAGCCACTGACGCACTTCAAATGTTTGACCAAGCTTACGGGTATGCTGCTCCATCCGTAGAACCTGCCAAGAATGGTTTCAGCGTTTCAAATCAGGGTGATTTTGACGTTAAGGACAAAGATCGACCAGGACAGCCAAAAGTTCGAAGACGAAGAACTTCAGGCTTTGTTGGATCAAGATTCGGCTCAAACGCAAGAACAGCTCGCGGCATCTCTCAGCGTCACCCAAAAAGCAATTTCTATTCGATTGAAGGCAATGGGGAAGATTCAAGGAAGGAAAAATGGATCCCCTATGAGCTCTCAGAACGCAACAAAGAGCAGAGAAAAACAACTTCACAAATCTTGTTGGACCGATTCCAAAGAAAGTCTTTTACACCGCATCATAACTGGCGATGAAAAGTGGGTGTACTACGACAATCCGAAGCAGAAAGAAAATCATTAGGTTAGTCCTGGTGAAACAACAACTTCGACCGCAAAACCAAGCATCCACGGGAAGAAGGTCTTACTGTGCATATGGTGGGATCAACGCGGTATACTGTACTATGAACTTCTTCAACCTGGCGAAACAGTTACTGCGAATCGCTATCAACATCAACTAGCGCAATTGCGGCATGAAATCGAAGCAAAGAGACCAGAATGGGCGAGTCGACACGAAAAAGTCATATTGCTTCATGATAACGCTCGACCTCATGTTGCTCGAACGGTAAAGGATACGCTAAAAGAGTTCAAATGGGAAGTCTTACCGCACCCGCCGTACTCTCCAGACATCGCCCCGTCGGATTATCACCTTTTCCGGTCAATGGCGCATGGTCTAGCGGAGCAGCGCTTTCAAGATCGTCAAGATGTCAAAAAATGGCTCGATGAATGGGTGGAGGCCAAACCAGAAAAATTTTTATAATGATGGAATCCATAAGTTACCCAAACTCTGGGAAATGGTTGTTATTAATGACGGAAATTATTTTGAATAAAAATTTTGTTTAAGTATGTCCAGTTTTCAATAGTGTAAAAAGCGTAAAAAAACGCGGAAATTAACTTCTAGACCTATATATATATATATATATATATATATATATATATATATATATATATATATATATATATATATATATATATATATATATATATATATATATATATATACAATATATATGAATGGAAGAAGCATGAAGAAAATATGGTTCGTATCAATGTTACTCAACGATGAAGTCGTTACTAAACGTGACGCGAAATCATTGGATCAGTCATTGGGGTGCGCGCGAAGCGCGCACCAGATTTGGTTTTGAATCGGCCACGCGCGCAACCCCTTTTTCGAAATCTCAGTTCAGAGTGAACGCAGAAATTAGGGCTAAGTTGCATTGAAAAGAGCGTAAAAAGTTGGGTATACACCCCAAAAATGGTTTGGAACGGCTCACTGGTTTTCGAGAAAAAATTGAAAACCCGCTCGTTTTTGTTGTTAATCTCCTTTTTTCAGACGGCGTTCACGATCTTGCGGGTACACTTAAAATTGAGCTAGGAAGCTCATTTTTGGACTGGAGACTGGAAATGGGTGCAGGTCGCTCCTATTCCATTTTGAACTTGATACCTTAACTTTGAAGGGTACCTCAAAATCGTGGGTTTACATACTAAATTAGCCGTGGAGCACGAAAACTGCTTGGACATGATACGGCTGTGGAGACCAAGGTGTGGGGTGGATCTGCAGCCAGCTGACACAGGTCGACGGAGGTAAGTACGGAACTTGTCAGAATTCGTACTCGTGACACGAAATCGATCGATAATCAATATTATCGATTTTCGAGCTTTTTGCACAAAATGCGGCGTGGAGTGGTGATTGCTGATGGGATTGGTTTTCTTGGTTGGGAAATTTCGCTCATCAGTCATTATCGATAAATAACAATCAATAATGAATAACAATTGATTTTTTTCGCCTGTTACTGTCAATGATTTTTGATTGTTGATGGCTTTAAGTCACTTGTTCTGGAAATTCTTCTCACCATGCAAGATCAAATATTAATTATCAATAATATCAAGTTATCACATGTTGCTCGAAATGCAGCAATGAGTGGTATTTTTTATGGTTTTGGGTCATAAGTTACAAAAATTGTACTCATACGACAATATCATTTGTCAGATGTTTCATCATTCCAAAATGGAAATCGTGGAGCAAAATTGGAGTTAGAAAGGGAACCTTCGGAAAAAATATGTGAAATTTCTGAAAATTTAGCTTCCTGGCAAAAGTAGCGATTTGGTAATGACAAAAAAAAAGTTTTAAAAATGTCTTGAAATATCTTAAAAAAGAGATTTGGCGTAAAATAGCCTGGAAAATAAAAAAGGTAGGAAATGAAGTGAAATAACCAAAAATGTGATTCTGTGGTCGATCATTTCACAAGCTTCTCCGTTAAACTTATCAAAACGAAATCAAGCGCGCAACGGAAACCTTAAGCCATTTTTGAAAGCTGCAATAAGGGAATTAGCATAGGTCAAGCTAGGTGAACGCAAAGCTCCTTTCCATATCGTGCTTGATTTCGTTTTGATAAGTTTAACAGGAAGCTGTGAAAATGATCGACCACCAAATCACATTTTTGGTTATTTCACTTCATTTCCTACCTTTTTTATTTTCCAGGCTATTCTACGCCGAATCTCTTTTTTAAGATATTTCAAGACATTTTTAAAACTTTTTTTTTGTCATTACCAAATCGCTACTTTTGCCAGGAAGCTAAATTTTCAGAAATTACACCTTTGCTTCCAATTATGGCACATAGGTCTTTCCGCATTGTTACTCCTAATCGTTATTACTCACACTTTTCTGTCGTTTTCTAAGAGAATTCGTTAAGGCAGCATAACAGCATTAACGGTTGGTGAATGTATTAATCTCCATTCAAGCTTCCAAACCTTTGTCAGAGAGTCTATTTATATTTATTCATGAAAAATAACGGCATCGAAAACTACAACAAAACAGTAGACAGAAGACCGTGCCTACGATAGAAACCATTTATCAAATTTCCCCAAAAAAAAGGGAGGGAGACCCAAGGATGGTTTGCAGCCACAGAAGTATTGAGCGCTCACACTCCATTTTTGTAAATAAAACGAATAAGGGAAATTAATTTTGTTGGAAGTTCAACGCATCTCCGAAAAGATAGTTATTCATTAAATTCTTTAGCCGTTAATCGTAAACGCGCACCCCTGTAATAGACACCTAAATGTATCAGAAAATAGTAATAGGTTGGTACAAAAGTTTCCGGACTTTTCACGACTCTGGACAAAAATATTCACCCCAAAAACAAAAGCCTCACCCAACAAAAACATCTCCACCACATACGAAGATCCTTCGCCGCAAATTGGGCAGATCACGAATTACCGACGCGTAGTTTGTTCATTACGTTTGCATAAGGAACTCGTCAAATAACAATGGTCGAAATGGTATAATACTATGAACAGAAGAAAACCAGCAAACATGATTACTGTATGAACTGTGTTAAAGAAGTACAAGAAAGTAGACGAAAAGGACGATATAAGAGCCGTTCCGAACTACTTTGACGTCTCATTGGTCAGTAATAATTTTCCAGCATGCCGTTTAAACTGGCTTTGGGTCATCGATACTGATATATTCTCTGTTAAAGGCAGTGTCCACCATAAAAACCATGTCTGCTTTTTTGGTGGAGATCGGCAGCTGCGGGCCTAGCGGAACCCTAACGTTGAAAGAACCGAGAAAAATGAGCTCGGAACGGTTCCCTACGGCCCCAAAGTTGGACACCCATCAGCTCGTCAACCCCAGATGCACTTTCCACGCCCACCGGCGTCAAAAAATGAATGCTCGAGATTGTGAGATGAGCGATGGTTTCCGATCAGTAGCCCCGTTCTTCCCTTCATTCTCAACTTCTCTCTCTACTCAGGTCAGCTCGCATACATCGGCTGCGAAAGACGGAAGTTACAAGCCTCGGACAACTCGTCCACCATGTTTCCTTAGCTCAATATTTGAAGGACCATAACTCCGTTCCCTGAAGGTCTTGAGCGATTTAAGAGATATCATTGGAATCAGCATGGGGCCGTTTTCAAGACAGGCGGAAGAACAGAAAAACGATTTCCATCGTGAACACTGCCTTTAAAGGCAGTGTTCACGATAAATTTCACTTCCGATATCTCCACAGCCCTGATTTGTTTACGTTGATCTTGCCCTATATAGCAACACATGCTTAAAAAGGACACGAAAGACGAGTTTTGAAAAAAAAATAGGCCCTCTCTTGTTTACGTTGATTTTCGAGCGTGGAGGAATTGACCCCTAGAAGGATGATACCTATCAGTGCGATGAAGCGATCAGCTCACTTATCAGCACTTCCTTCACTTGATCATTCCTGCAATCTGAGTCTTCATTTGTTCATTCCAAGGGGGCGGGTCTAGGGCACCAGGCGTGTCTGGGGCACCAAAACGCTCGTTTGCAGCCGTTATTTTGACCCTCCTGGCTCGTTTTATACCGTTCTTTCGACACTGGGAGCCTAGGATCCTTCTCGCCTACCATTTCACTGTAAAAAGTCAACGAGGATGATCATCGTGAACGCTTCCTTTAAGTTTAGATAAGCTCTTTCTGCACGATAAGTCGAAAATCTAGCACAGAAACTAGTTTTTAGGCGATCAAGTGAAATTTAGGAGTGACTTCCACTTGTTCGCGATAGGACTGTCTTGAATACGTTATTGTGAATTTTTGAAAAAAAACATACGTCAAATACCCCGCGCCGGGTTTCACGGACGAAAGCCCAAGGTACTGGTTCCTAATTGAGGCTCTTGGAAATTTATAGTACAAGAATTTATAGTACAGGGCACCCAAAGAATCATTTTTCAGGTTCCATGCTATCTTGGAGAGAGTCACACGCTGATCACAGTGGTATCTCTGAAATCGTCCTACACCCCCTTTGAACAGAGTTATGGCTCTTCAAATATGCCTAGAATTTGAGGGTGAAAAATTGGTGGACGAGTTGTCTTAGGCCTGTATATCTCTTCATTCACAAGCGTTGCCCGAGAGTGAGCCAGGATAAGGAGACAGCCCGGCAATGAACTGAAGAACGACGACTTGTTGGAATTCATCCATCCCTCGAGCCGCTATCGAGGTCGAAAATCTGTTAGGGGGTCGGGCCTGTGGTAGTGAGCGAAGGGGGTCGGGCCTGTGGTGGTCGCTCATATCTCGCCTATTTGGAGGAATTGAGATCTGGCATTTCGCAAGTGTTATACAGGAGGGGTCTTCTACACAATTACTCAAAAACCTCAAAATTCATATCTGAGGGTGTACGGTGCCTTTAAAGGCAGTGTTCACGATAAAAGTCGTTTTTATGCTTTTCCGCCTATCTGGAAAACGGTCCCATGCTGATTCCAATGATGTCACTGGAATCGTACAAGGCCCCCCGGAAACGGAGTTATCGCCCTTCAAAATTCAGCTAGGGAAGCATTGTGGACGAGTTGTCCGAGGCTTGTAACTCCCGTTTTTTGCAGCCGATGTGTGCGAGCTGACCTGAGTAAAGAGAGACGTTGAGAATGAAGGGAAGGACGGGGCTTTTGATCGGAAACCATCGCTCACTTAACCACGATTTCAGGGCTACTGTTATAGGACGTGGGCGGAGTGGCCCAGTGGGTTGGCTGGCCCACGAGATTTTCATCCACTTACCGGCCGTTTTTCGTCGCACTTCCGTTCTTAATCTTCTTAGAGGGACCTAAAGCTTACGTTTTAGCCAAAAAAAACCTGCAACTTCTTCTTCGCGAACACTTCCTTTAATCTGTTATATTCATAATAATGTGAAGAAGACAAGTGCCGCACAAAGAAAATCTCTGTCAACTGCAGAGTATAAGATCAGAGAACCTCCAAACCCTCGATTTATCTCAGGCTAAGTGTGATTTTGACAACAATAGGGGAGGAATGCATGATGGCCCATGACGTCAGGCGTTACTTGCATAGCTTTTCCAGAATCAAGACAGCTGTTCTGCGTGCGGGAGTTCGCACAACACATGCGCACAAGACTGGAACGCCGTCTCAAAGAACTCTGTCGTTGATGCTGCTGAAGATTGAAGGTGAGGAAGAAATTGAGACCGGCTTCATGCATAATAATTGTTTCTTTATGACGGAAAAGCGGGGGAGCTAACTCGATCACTCGATTGGGGAAGAGATTTGTTCCCAATCCACCATTCATATCGATGGTCTGTGCGCCCCTGACCTCTGATTGTGCGAGCCTCCAGTCCAATTGCGCTAAAGATTGTATCACTTCCACTATTGCTCCTAGAAAAAAGGTGCTCAAATTGGCACGGAAGTTCAACAATCGCGACAATGACTGAATTGGATGGGGGGGGAGGGTGTTCGAACAAACTGGCCGCCCCAAACCTCGTGCAGTACCCTGGAGCGGAATGCGTCAAAAAGCCGGTTTGGGGCGCAGGCAGGGCGTCTGCGCCCTTGAAGATCTCCAGAAATCACAGAATCAATCGTGCTCGAGCTGCCCCAGCTAGGAGGCTGAAGCAGCTCGAGCAACGAAAAACACTGTTGGGGCACGATCGATTAGATGATCTACTGCCCTCTCACCGCGATCGTTTAAGATGCCGACTGCCCTGCCGCTGCCCCACACCCGGCGCGTTGATACAACCGGCCCCTGAACGGGGATCAGCGACGCGCGTCATTGGTCGGAACACGTAGTTCCCCGCCTCTCTCGCGATGGAATACATTACGGCCACCAACCAATGAGGTCGAAGAGAACGCTATTGTACCAAAGAAGAGGAAGTAGGTGGCGGGAGAAATTTTTTTCTAATTCGAACGGGACCCTTACGAGACGGTTAATTTTTTCGCAACCGAGCTGGTCTAAAATGCTTTCATTCACAGTACGACAGTAGCGACGCAGGTCGCATTTGCTTTGCTGAGACTTTTGATTCCGCTATCTGTAACTTGTCCGATGCTCACTCTACTAATATTGCCTGGTGTTTATTCTACTATATTTTGCATACTTAAATCGACGGAAGGCGGTGAGCGAATGTTTCACATTACAAGCGCAAGGTTCGGGAGGCTAAGCAAAACACTGAACAGCTGGACGGCGCTAAGGACACAGGCAAGATAACTGACCTCCGAGTTTATATTTACACCTTCGGATCTTACCCGTAACTTGTCATAATTCAACCATACGAAGTGCGTGGATAGTACAGTTTGACCGAATGGAATAATCTGAGAAACCACTCGTATGAAGAAATCGACTTCGAATTATTTGGAAATTCAAATTATCTAAAAACGCAAAATCCCGAGTGATTCGAAAAAAAATCGAATTTCGAAAAAAAATCCACTTGCCTAATTACTGGAAAATCGAATATTCGAGAAATCCAAACTTCAAATTCTTCGGAAAACCGAATATTCAAATATTCCAATTCCAGAATTATTCGAAAAACCGAATATTCGAATATTCCAACACCCGAATTATTCGAAAACCGAATATTCGGAAGTCTACATAAACAGTTGAATGAATAAGATAGTCGACTTGTTTGAATGAACAAACTTCTCAAAACTTTCTATTGTCCCCCGAGCAAATGGCGCGCCAGGGGTGCATACTATACTTGTTATCTCAAAATATTTCTTCGAATAATGGATCGATTCGGATAATGCCGATTCTAAAATTTCCCGTATATTTGTTCGATTCAGATAATGCGTTTTTTCCAACTTTCGGATTATGGATCGATTCGTATAATGCAATTTTTCCAATGATTGTGGTACTTCTTTGCTGTTGCAGCATGTTAGCATACAAACTTCAAGCTTCATCTATTCTTATTAATAAACATGAAAACAAGTCTTCAATTACTATATCGTCGTTGGGAGGCACAGTATTATCCATACACAGGTTTAATTCAGGACAACTAGCTAGTGGAAACTATGCAAATCAACTATGCAAAAGAACTTCTACCCTGAATAACTAGCCACTTGGGCATCTCACTTGACCACGCCCATTTTTCCGCGCCGCAACAACTCCACCGATTTCGGAAGGAGGAAAACCCTGGGTTGACGTACTAAATAGAAGGCGGTACGGAAAAATGGGTGTGGCAAAGTCCAAATTACCCGAATTTATTTAAAAAATTATCCGATTTTATCCAAAAATTATCCTAAATTTATCCGATTTTATCCGAATTATTGACCCATCGGATAATGGTTCGATTCAGATAATGCCGATTTTGAATTTCCCGGATATTGGTTCGATTCAGATAATGCGTTTTTTTTTTCAAATTTTCATATATCGGATTATCCGAATCTCGGACACCCGATCGGATATCCGAAGAGGAGTGATTCGAATACTAAGTATAATGCATACTGACGTACATCGCGGCGCGGATCTGTTTCAAAATCTTGTAATATTTTGTAATAACTTCAAATTGGAATTAAACAATGAGAAGCAATCATTTGCATTAATCGTCGCATATACGCACAAATTCGTATATTTTCTTCATATACTTAACCGTCTCTACTACATTTTCTTCCCTATTCAACAGTTTCATTCAATCCCAAAATAAAGAAGGTAAATTCTAGCCATAATCATTGAGCTTTTTTGTGAAGTATGTAAATGAAAAAGCGACAGGTCTGCTTTTCGACTGACTCAAAATGTCTAACAAAAAAATGAAAACTATCATTCGACAGCCGATTAAAAAAGTCAAGAATTCATTCGAAAAGTCGAGTACTCGAAGAAAGGCCGATTTCGGAATAACTCGAAAGACCGAATATTCGAAAAGTGCCAACTTCCGGTTTGTTCGAAAAACCGAATATTCGAAGCGCGATGAATTCTAGTCCATGCCGAAAAACGAATATTCGAAAAAAACGCGAATTTCGCATTTTTCGAAAAAACCGAATATTCGGAAACTGCCAATTCCCGAATTAGTTGAAAAGTCAAATATTCGAAAAAAACCTTAAAGTGTAAAAGTATGTATAGTGGATAGGTTTTCAAACGAAGAAAAGTTTCAAAAAATATTTTGGATAGATGTATTCTCCTATTGGCCCGAAACTAAATTCACCATACCGAAACTCGCTATACGGACCGAGCTAGGCACAATGATGAATGATTGTCCGGATTCACAAAGCACTACGAATTCGCCAGTCCGACATACTCACAATACATAGAAGTATTTCACGAGGAATAAAGATCCGTTGAGCTGAGCGCAAATCAATGTGGTTTCGTCAAGAACTGCAGCACCATCGACGCTGTCCATGCCACCCTTCTAGTGGAAAAGCATCGTAAAAAAGACAAAAGCTTTTCATCTTGCTTTCCTTGATCTTGAGAAAGCGTTCATCAGAGTCCTCCACAACGTAATATGGTATGCTCTGCGTAGCCTGCATGTGCTCGAAAAATTGATTGGTTATATGAAGCTTTTATAGGTGGACACGTCGAGTTGCATACGAGCCGCGGCAGAAACGTCAAGGCCTTTTCCAATCGCTTTTGGAGTTCATCCGGACTCCGCCTTTTCCCCTTTACTCTTCATCGTCGTCATGCATTTCGTCACACGAGATTTGCAGCGCTCAGCCTTTTGAACACTGAAATCGGCTGACGACGTGATGCTCGCCTCAGACTAGAAAATCTCCAAGCGCAAGTTCAAGCCTGCAACGACACTTTGGCAGATTTCGGCTTACGACTCAATAAGAAGAAAACGGAATACATGCCGAATGCGAGTTGTGATGATCCCGTCCAAGTCGACAACACTGTCTTGCCAAAAGCGCAAAGGTTCCGATATCTTGGATCGACGCTTACCGACTCTGGGACGTTGAAGGCTGAAGTTGACACACGCATCTAGGCTGCTTGGTTGAAACGGCGGACCGCGAGTGAAGTGCTCTGTTATGAGAAGGTATGCGACAGGCTCAAGTCAAAGAGTTATCGTTCGATTGTGAGGCCCTTCGCACTGTATGGCTTAGAGTGTTGTCCAGTGACAAAGGAGGCAGAAAGACGGCTCGGCGTTATGAAAACAAAGGTGCTGAGGTAGACTGGTGGCCTGACCCGTTTGGACCGAGTTCGGAATAAAAATGTGCGTGAAAGATTCGTCGTGCGCTCATTTCAGACAAACTTCGCGAGCATCGCCTAAGATGGTATGGGCACGTTCTGCGAGCTGGAGAACACTAGATAGCAAAAGCGGCTATGCAGCTTCAAGTAACAGGCCAGCGACTGAGAGGACGACCTGAGCAGAGATGGCTGGATGTCTTGCACAACGGTATGAAAATTGCAGGCCTCCATCCTAACAACGCGAACGACAAGGTCAAATAGCGTCCACGTTCGAGAAAAGCGGACCCTGCTACAATGCGGGACAAGCACTGAAAAAGAAGTCTTTTACGAAGAAGGGAACGACTATCCTGAATGAGGTTCGCAAAGTTCAGCATAATCCTACGCCTCATGTTGCAGGTTTACTAGAAATGCTGTGCACAAAGTGCAGTGGTAGAAGACTACGTAAGACCGCCACAATGTTTTTCCCCGCAGAGATGATGATACTATGCCAACTGGAACTAGAAATGCAACTCTTCAGGAACCAGTCTGGTTTTAGTTTAAGGTCAGAGTACGTTTTCATTTTAAGGTTGACATGAGACAATAATAATGGCGAACCGAAAACGAGATGACGACTTCAAAACAGGACACAGAGTACGGATTAATAGTGGTTCTGCATTAATCCATCAATAAATGCTTGGTAAATTTGATTAATGAGATTATCGACATAAATTATCCAAACATATACATCATAGCCCAGAATCTAGTGGCGAATGATATAAGAATAGCATAAAGTGTTTACGAGAATCCATCTTGAGGCGTGCAGTTTTACGTAGCAAAAGGAAGACATAAGTGATAGACTTCTAATATGTACTAGCAAGAACCTACTGAAGTGGTCTTGAGAATTTAGCTCTACACCAATGACACAGCCTTAGTAGCCGAAAGCAGGGGCACGCTTCAGAAGGTATTTCACAACAAATGGAGAACGCCAGCAACACATGACCAGGGCTGTGCGGAACTGTTACGTTTCCGATTCCGTTTCGGTATTTCCGGTGTTTTTTGGGCTGTTCCGTCCCGCTTCCGTTTCCGACTTTTTAGGCCCGGAAACGGAAGAAAATAGTGCTACACGGGTAATGGTAGTGGGTATACGCAAGGGTGCTTGGAGGCATCATGAGGTGCTGAAAAACTCTTTCGACCTCTTGTGTTCAATCAAATAGCAAAGCCTGGCTGAGATTCCCAGCAAAGTTCGGGTTTCTAAAATCAGAGGCACATCAGAAATGATTTTTTCTGTTGCTACCGAGTAGATTTTTTTACTTTTTCAATTCAATCGCGCGGTATTTGCTCCGACCGGATTCAAAATAAAGGTTCAACAGAAAATCTAGAAAGTCGTAGGTTATTGAATGACAACTGTAGCCAAAGAGCAGCGACGGAACATGAGAATGAGGCAACCCATAGTTTTTTGATCTCTTCCGTTTCCGTTTCCGGCGTTTTTTGGCCATTTTTCTTCCGTTTCCGTATCCGAAAATCTTGAAAAAGATTTCCGCACAGCCCTGCACATGACCCCCTACATGACGGAAAGACTATGAAGATGATCGCACAGTAACGAATTCCCATGCCGTCTCGCCTACATTTACCCCACACAATGCCACCTTTCTTTTTTTTCAGCTTGACGAGTAAAGCGGAGGAGGAACATGTTATTGTGAGAGTCGAACTGCATGGCTGAACACTGGTGCACAAAAAAAGCCATTATCATTGGCCCGAAAACTGTTCAATTAGAAAAGCTCACTTTTCAAATTCTCAATCACGCAAAGCGAGGTTCCCCGTGAGAGCGATAATTTTATAGGAGCACGTCCATCTCGATGTTCTTTAAAGGCAGTGGTCGCGATAAAATATCTTCATCTACTTTTCTTCTCTGAACTCTCGTGTATCAAGAACATCAGCTGGCTTGCAGTTGGATTCAATCAACAAACAATATCCTCCAGACTGGTCTGCTCGACTATTCCTGCCCTCACCTAATTAAACATTGAATGGAGTGCTTTTTTATATTGTTTAACTGTTTTTGTTAGCTAAATTAGCAATTATTTCGGCCTGTGAATGCCAATGAATTTTGACTACAGTTGATCTCCGCAATGCCGTTCAGTCCGCAAAGTGCACGCTGATTGCGAAGCGTGCTGCGGCGCGATGTTGCGGACATCCTCAGACAGGATGTGGGATCACCTGGGCGGTTTTGCCTTAGGTGCCCTGGTGATCCCAACGCCCGGGTGATCCCACATCCCTGTCTGAGGTTACTCGCAACGGCGCCGCGGCACGCTTTCGCAATCAGCATGCACTTAGCGGACTGAACGCGAATGCGTAGATGAATTGCATACACACAGGAGTCTCCGTTGGGCGAATCTGTGGACGGGTGCACGAATCTTCGACTTAGGAATTTAATAAATCTAATGAAACCCCGTTTCTCGCCCCGTATCCTTAATGATCTTATAGCCGTGTGGGAACGAATCTGATTTCTATGGTTTTCTCAACAACTTTTTTCGTCGCAACCACTGCCTTGAAGAAGTATAGCGCAAATGATGAAAGACCATGGTGAATCATATAAGGTTCGAGGATAAATTTACTCACTTTTTGTTTCGAATTTATCAACATTTTCTGTTTTGTTTGGCAAGGTCTTCGCTCTAGAGCGCATTTCTCCCCCTGTCCAATGTTCATTGTCGAAACCAGTAAAACTCGATCACCATCGATTTCCACACTTCATTTTTGTGTATGATCCAAATACTTACTGATGATTATTTTTTGAACCTTTTTTTAATTCAGGACGTATCCTTCTACATCGCATGGTAAAAACAACAGCTTCCTTCCCTGCTCCATCAGTCATATGATGGTGTTGGCCCACCACAAAGTTTCTCAATAACAACGGTGATTTCGAGGACTAATCGTGGAAAACATTGAAGTACCGAAGTTTGGTAGGGTTTCAATGTCTTTGAACGGGTGAGCACACTTCGACTTTGGTCAGTTCAGGAGAAAGAAGAGTTTTTGTCGAAACGTGAGCCAATGAAGCCAGGTGATAAGTTACTCAATTCGAATTCAAAACCAGTGCTATCTGAATTCTGTGATTTCATGAAGATGCTTATGAATCGTCGCACTTGGAGGTGGGCGGGGTAGACTTCACGGGCTGTTGCTGTTTAGACAAGAGGAACAAGACGCACAGCCACCAAATATAGTGTCCCTTGTGTCCCTATAACTGCACACTCCAGAAACAGCTTACAAGGGAAGTGTACAAAGCGAATGTCGGATCTGTGAAAACGAATTGTATTTTCAGTATCTCTTGAGCATATATAGTAAAAATTTGCAGTAACCCGCCTGAAGCAGCTGGTTCCAAGAGGTTACGAGCGCTTATAAAGTTTCGCGAAAAGGTAGGGTACCCATCGGAAATTTTTTGAGATGTTTTGAAAAAAATTCGGATTTTGTTCAAAACTTGGTCGAAATTCTGAGGTTTACTGTTGGTTACGGTAGTTAATACGCCATTTATGGGGCAAAACATACCTTAGTAGTTCAGGATTAGGGAAATGGGCATCAAATTCGTATTCATCACCACGAATAACTCCCGCATACTCATTTTGAGTCAACCCTGAAACTTTTATCAAACTACCATATTCCCACCGCAATCTACCGTAATCTGTAGAAAATCGGCGAACGGACCTCATATTCGTGTAAGGCACATTAAATTACCCTCAGAGAACGATTTTGAGACACATCTCAAAAGTGGAGCCTTGCCCGAGAAATTTCACCCCCGCTGGGATGCTTTGAGCGAATTTAGCCGAAAACATTGGAAAATCGACAAGTAAACCTCAGATTCTTTATAGCGCCCGGGAAAACCCCCAGGGAAAAGAAAATTTAAGGTCAGATATGGAACATTTTTCTGGAGCGCTTTCAACTCCCCCCCCCCAATTGATATAAGTAAACGCTCAACCGAAAGCCCTTAAAGTCCTAAAGCTATCAGTTTGCACAAAGTTTGGAAAATGTGCTTTCACCCAAACTTCGCTCAGGGGGTTATTTTTGGCGCTGAACACGATTACTAGGTTAGTTTCCAGATAATTGGAAGTGTACCGAGCGTTTTGAAAGATCCAAAAAGCACAAAAACTCCCATCTTTAGCTTATAACCTCTCGGAAACAGCGATTCGGAACGGGGTACTGCGCAGTTATACTATAGATGCCCGAGAGATGTTAACAATACAATTCGTTTATGCAAATTCGACATACGCTTTGTATACTTCCCTCGTTAGGTGAGTTATAGTTGTGCGCGCTACAAGGAGCACAGCGTAGGGAATAGAGGGCAACTCCCAAACTGCGCAACTGTGCAAGTGCAGTGTTGTGCAGTTTCTGACCTAAGAATGACGTGATGGCAAAAGGGTAGTTTTCGAGTGTGTATTGAGAGAGTACATGATTAATTACGCACAACGCTTGAGCGCCCGATAGTAGCGGATGCGTGGGAAGCGTGTGTATAATGACATTGGTCAACATTGGTCGAGCGCGTGCGCGCCACCATCACTGTGCTGTAGAGAGCAGCGTCGCCACAGCACGATCATTCAATGATTCCTTCCGCCGGAACGAGAAAAGAGCGCACCGGAAATGTGATTATCGTCAAGGAGAGGGGTTGAGAGCGAATAGACAGATCGCACGCGCGTGCAGCGGCTGTGTTGGTCGTGGCGACAAAGAAATGGTGCATCCTGCAAAAGGTCGCCCCCACGTGATCAGCGCCTCTACTAGGGAAACATAATGTCCGGAGATGACAAAGCGAGAAGTAGCCGCAGTTCATTCTATTCCTATTCTCCATTTTTACAAGGATAACAGTAAATAAAACTAGCAGAAATACACACTTCTAAGGTAATTATAAATGTTCTCTGTGGAATGTATTGAGTTGGCAACTATGTAAGTAATTGCGGATTTTTTTAGAATTTTTTTTTTCATAGAACGAGTTAACGTTTTTGTGTAATGTTTTGCTCGTTTTGAGCAATGACCTTTTGCCATCCTTCAGACAGCATCATAATTCCACGTGCATAAAACTTCTGGTTTTTATGAACAAAAAACTGAGTCAGGTACGATTTGACATCATTATCACTATTAAAATTTTTGCCAGTATTGGAAAGATGGAAGTAAAATGTAATCAGATGGTGCAAGGTGAGGACTATATGGTGGATGTGACAAAACATCTCAACCAAGCTCCAATAATTTTTGCCGAGTGACTAAAAATGCTTGTGGCCTTGCATTGTCATGACGAGATGCAACACCTTTTCGATTTGTCAATTCGTCGTTTGGTTGGGATGTTTTTCCGCATCCACAATGCAGCCCTGACCTTGCATCATCTGACTACTTTTTATTTCGATCTTTGCAAAACTCCTTGAATGGTAAAAATTTCAATAATGATAATGATGTCAAATCGTACCTGGTTCATTTTTTTGCTGATAAAAACCAGAAGTTTTATACTGTGCTGTATTTCGTCCCGAGCTGCTAATTCCAAGAAGTTATAATCTTTTTTGTAGTTTCGCGGAAAGGTACGGGTACTGAAGGTCACCGTAGGTAACATGCCACTCAGGGGGCAAAACTAATCTTAGTAATTGGAAAATCGGCGAATGGACATCGAATTCGTATACCACCCCCCCCCCCAAATATTTTCCTCATACTAACTTCGAGTAAAGTCTGAAGTTTCGGCCAAACTACCTCATACCCACCGTAGGCTTTCAAAAATCGATAAATAGACATCAGATTCGTGTCAAGCAGCCAAATGACCCCTAGAGGAATATTTTCAACCATACCTCTCGTAGCATTTCGGAAATCGTCAAAAGTCGCGTTTTGCCACCAAATTTTCCCGAACGCGGAGCTTTCAGCAAATTAAATGGAAACCTTTGGAGAATCGGCGAATACTCATCAGATCCATGATCAGCTCACCAAATAACTCCCCTGCAGGAATTTCAAGTCAAATCTAAAACACATTTCCTGAACGCGTTCAGAAACCGCTGATTACTGAGCGTTTTGGAAGGTACAAGTAGTAGAAAAAACAACCCTCTTATGCTTATAACTTCTTTGAACCAGCAGCTCGGGGTGACATACAATTCAGTTTTACTGCGTATGCCTATGAGATACTAAAAATACAATTCGTATATCCTTATTCACCTCCGTTGGGCATCAGCTCACCCTTCATTGCATTTTATCCAGCGAGTTATTTTGCGACGTGTATAGAAACACCAAGGGGCCAAACGCATCTCCCAGAAGAAATTATGTTTAACCCCCGTACATGTTGACGAATCACTGCGACTAGTGCAGCTATCCGAAAGGACATCCCCATCCAAACATTCAGAAGTGCAGTTGTTCAAATGACTGAAAAAAGCGAATCAATAATGCAAATCAAATAATGAAAGCTTTTACATGGAATAGTTTGCCGGACTAGCTAGTAAGTATTATCGACTGCCTCTAGGTGGGCGTGAATGGGTGGGCGGGCGACGAGGGAGGCTGTTCGTTTCCGGTCAATCAGTGCCAGTTGTGCTTGGAGACGCTTAAGTATTCATGGATGTTTTGCGACTTTTCTGCGACGATAGGAGATAGAGACATTGAAATGATCTTCGTCTATGAACACTCCCATGAGCAAAGAACTTTCATATCAGATCCTAAACACTGAGACAGAGGCTTGGCTACTGGAGTAAACCAGATTTGCACTTCCGCGTTAGACAAACAACTGTCACCCTTTACCTACATAAGATGTAATTAGGACCGACGTCGGCGATGACTGAAGAAACGCACGCACTGGCGCCATAGCGTCGACGACCACGACGGCGCCGCTGTCGAAATCTACGGGATAAGCTCCTCTGAACAGTACAGGTGCAGTAGCCAACCACGGCTGGCAGCACGGAAAAAGTGAAGAATCCCAAACGGATTGGGGCCTAGCGCATAATACGGGCCGGCCAGACGACGACGCGAGTATGAAAACTCCAAAACAGAATTCATTGCGAAATTCCAGACGAGGCGCTCATCCGAGTCGTCCGTTTGGTAAACAAACGTTCGGTTCAGTGATTAGGAAATCAAATGGCGCTTGGAATTACGTAGAAATACGCCTCTATGTTATGTTATGTTATGTTATGTTCTGTTATGCTATGTTATGTTATGTTATGCAACAGTTATAGTTTCTTTGTGAAAAGGCGATGGTGCGGTTGTATTCTACACACTAACACTGCGGTGGAAAACCTGATGCTTTGCCTTTGCCAGATTTCGTCTTCGATCGATAACACAGCTGATATTCTATGTGCGCTACAGTTTTTCTTTTTTTCACGCTTGTTTCTGCTTCATTTTCGCTTCTGACTCTACTAATATTGCGAATAGGGGCTCTTCCTTGTGCAGGAGGAGAATTCAACGTTTGTTCGGGCTTGATGATATATTCTGAAACACATGAACTTTACATACGTCTTAGTATAACTTATTGGTAGTGTTTTTTTTTGAAAATCCTGCTTTGAAATTGAAAACAAAACGTTGAGTTCCCCTCAGGCACTAAGAAGCGCCAGGTTTTCCACTGTAGTGTATCGTGTCGACGACAAACCACACCATCGCGTTTTGGCAGTGGGATGAACTCTATGCTATGTTATGTTAGCTCGATAACTCTGAGCTACAAGTTTAGAGACTAGAGGTAAATGCGGGCAACGAGAAAACTGCCCTCAGCAGAGCTGAATGACAACGGTGGCTCATGAGAGCGTCGGCTGCCCTTTACGACGGCTGAACTTGCGCTTGCAAAGTCCCTTGGCTGCGAATGCCTCTGCAAAAACGCTGCAAAACGACCCTGTTCGAAAATAAGCGAAGGCATCAGATACTCTTCTCCAGAACTCGGGAGACTGAACACTGCTCTCCGTTAGATTCTGAGAAAGCCGCACACTTGAAAGGGTATAAAGAATAGAATAAGAGAATATTTGAAGACAGCCAAACTCAGTGGAAGAAGGGTAACGGAAGGATCACTCCGTGGAAGGTTCGAGAGTGCTGAAGGGGTCTTCAGCCAATGCTAGCATTGCCTTAGAACAGCACATTGAATAGGCAATTTACCATGCAGTGGCGATGATCCTTATAAGCTACTCTTATTGATTAATGCCCTCCCTGAACATATCTTAGGAAGTGGCAATGGATCAGTGAGAGCATTCGAGTAGAACTGTCTTTCAGAATACGTCGCAGCCTATGGAATTCGTCTTCGTTATGGCAAATGCAAGCAGATGCGAGTCTCTCAGAGCCCTTGAAAGGGAGTATGCGAGGAGGGACACCTCATCAATCTTGTGAATGAGATCTGTTATTTGGGCTGTTTGCCGAAGAACCATTGTAGTTATGCAGCGGATATAGAGTTCACATAAAAAATCTAGTCTGTTGAATGGGCGAGGCTGCAACGGTAGATCACAGTGCACGAATCGAAACCCCTTTGATGAATGATGTCGCCAACACCGCACGGCCAGCCGCCTGGTTCATGCGTCAGACTAAATCGAATACGGAAACTTTATAACAACTATACGCGAAAGCTGCATATGCATTCAGTGTTCTAATCAAAAGTTCGTGGTCTTCCCCGCACCGCAAAGTAAGTCATGTTGCGCGTCCACCTACCCGCTATTCGCCCTATCATGATCAACGGTTCGGATGCGTGGGCAGCACCGGAGTCGCGGATGAAGAGGTTGGGTTGCACCGAGAGAAGCATGTTTACAGGTTTGCTTCAATATTTCTGGCTGCGCATGTGCCAAAGCGAAAATCTGTACAACGAAGTCGGCGCAGTACATCAACGCTTGGCACGAGCGAGGTGCCAACATCTCCCAACGCCATCTCAAGCGGCAACGGAAGGTCGACTTTGATAGTTTGAACATATTCTACAAAGACCGCCAGATCGTCGTGTTCAACACGCTCTGAGGATGTTTCCGAGTCGTGTCTGGAAACGGCCGCCTGGACGTAGGCAGAAGTTTTGGACGGATGTGGTGAAGGAGGATTCGAAATCATTCGGTATTGGAAAACAGTTTATGCGCGATGTTGCTTCATTACTTTTGCGCCTGAGAAGGTCTAAATGGTCTAAAGTCGAACTTCTGATAAATCCCAAACGGTTAAAACTAGGAATGAGGAGCGAAACCACACCCTTGAGCTAAACGTTTGTGCAATGTCTGTCGAGTGGGGGATCAAGCGAGTGGTGATTTAGCCTGACATCTAGATACCAGCGCTGTGTGTCGTTCTACTTCTCATCAGCTTCTCACCAGTCTTACCTGATATCATCGTCTTTTCCGACTGATTTGCCTCCGCGTTCCGTGGTGCTTTGACGCGCCACTCGACAGTCATCGCGACATTGTCTGCAAGGTCAACTCACCCAAATTCACCAGCTAGATTCTCCCTGCTTCTTTAGCGCCAAAAGTAGAAATTGGACATACTGCCCTTATATGTATTTTGTCCACACTTTGGACCATTCAGGCCTTCGAAAAAGACGGATTGTCGAAACTTAAGGCCAATTAAAGTTCCACCCTAAAAACCTGTCAGGCACAGAAGTAATAAAGCGCACAGAAGTAATAAAATAACGCTCAGAACAAATGCCCAGGTCTCAAGAAGACCAAACATGGACAATGCGCTATGTTTTGTTTCGCAGAAAGTGGAAAAGCGACCGATGAATTGTGTTCAAATT
Organism: Aplectana chamaeleonis; assembly: GCA_029168955.1. Lineage (NCBI taxonomy): Eukaryota > Metazoa > Nematoda > Chromadorea > Rhabditida > Cosmocercidae > Aplectana > Aplectana chamaeleonis. The sequence continues at coordinate 766,864 of JAPDOI010000251.1, read as the reverse complement.
GTTGTTCAAATTGTGGCTGAGGACAGTGACATTTGGACACGGCCAACTTTTAAGACGACACACCTCGGAGAAGATGCGGACTGACTGCGTCAGGCGGAAGCCAGCGGATAGAGTAAGCAAGTGAGTAAGTAAGAAGAGCAAGAGAACTTTTAGAAGCCTCACGCTTCCAGAAAAGCAAAATCCGATTCTCGTGACAGCAGAAACAGAAACACGTGCTTATTAGACAGAACATTCCTGAAACGAAGCCATGCCTAGTCACTCTGCTGCCTAGCAACTGTACGGGAGAGCTGTTGCATAAATAAGAAGTGTAAGAAGGTGGAGAAAGGTTCTTTTAGCCTTCTCAGCTTCTTGCTGGTTTTGTGCCGGAATCATTATCGTTTTTAAGATTGGGATAAACATGGACACAACCCTGCAAAGAACCTATTGAGGGTCTCCGAGGAGAGTCTTTATAAATAGAAATCATATCAAGAAGCCTTTCAAGTATGTATGAAAGCCGCAGGGCGCTGGGTTGCTAAGACACTGCTCTGCACAGCGCAAGCACCGAACCGAGAGCAATAACACTCGGTCCAGCCAGCTGTTTACGCTTATATATGTTCAGCGATAAACAATTATTAGCCACCTTAATAAATATCTCAAGCCATCGAATAAATAGCGCACGATAAAGCCGCTGCCGTGCATAGGCTTAGAGTGCCCCGTTTAAAAAAGCTGCAAATTCTATAGAGTTTGGGGTGAACATCACTTGAAGCCAGATACAATGTAGCAAATTCGTGAAATCTATAGGGTGTAAACATTTTTAGGTTGACAAAGTTGGTTCAGAGCATATGTCGCGGCGTCGCCTAGAACGGGCAGTACAGAGTAGACGTCCTAATAATCCTTATCCGGCTTCATAATGGCAACAACTTTGGGTTAGAGAGCTTTCTATATACTCTCAGGCGATTCACGGCCCCATGCCGCACCGAGCAGGGATCGGAGCCATCTGCCACTTTGGTTAGCTCTCGTGATCTCTGGGTCACAGCTGTTGCTATTCGGGCGAACTGTACGAGCCCGAACAGCAACAGCAGTGGCCCATACAGCAACAGGGACCAACCCGCATATTGGGGGAACGAGCCGAATTGTCAGGCGGCTCGGAGAAGTGAATCGTCTAAGCCGCTTGCGCAACGACTTCCTGTGTCATAATAGTTTGTCGTCCTGATCAGTAGCTCGAGGGAACAAGAAGCACGAAGGATTAGGGAAACAGGAAGACGAGGAAGGTGAGAAAAAATTAGGTAGATGAGGAGTGACAGAAAGATATAAGGCGTGAGGAAATATGTGGATCATGAGGAATGCGTAACATGTGAGTAGAGAAAGGAAGGTGTAGAATAGGATAATGATGACACCTACAGATCCGGGAAAAGATCTTCTTCATCTTATCCCAGCCAGTTCAGCGAACCAACGTGTCCGAAAAGTCTGTTCATCGTCTATATTTTAGCCATCTTTCACGAATTATCCAAAACGGCAGCGTAAATATCGACATTCTGACCATGCTTTTCATCTTGTGGAAACCGTATTCTCGAAATTCAAGGTCGTTCGCTCCAAATGTAACCAATAGTTTGTGAAACGTCCAGATGGTGTTCAGCTAGAGCAGCCCAATCTGCCTGGCCCGAGTTTCGGCAGTGTCAAAATTTGACCGAACCTCGCTGTTAATATTCGTTTAAGTTAGTAGATGGTTGTACGTGTTTTCAAGAGACAGAAGCGGAAAACAATATGCACTTTAAGGACTAGTGGAGGTTAACTACATAATACATTGTTTGGCGTCAAGATGCTCGAAAAAACGTAATGTGGGTCGCAGTAGAGATGATCCTTGCCGCTGATACGATTAACACTTAGACTGCGTCCATTGAAGCCGCTTAATGTAATTCAGAGGTGCAGTTGTGTAAACAAATATCCTGTTTTCTGAGATCCCATATTATCTTCGAAATTAGACTCTACTACATATATGTAGTTAAACGAAGGGTTCTCAGAAAACATTATATGCTATGCTCCAGCAAATAGAGACAGAGCAGCAAGTCAAATTGGATGTAAAGAGCAAGAGTCACTGACATCTGAGTGATTGAATTAGAATTAGTTCTGGTGTTTGCTCAACTGAGCAGCAGGGACCTCCGTTCCATTCAGTGTTCTCTGGTAAATAGAGCGGAGTCATTTTCAAACAGAGACCAAACAACGCGCCAGCACACCTTATGGTTAGGTCCGTGGCCAGTTTCCTCAAGGAAAAAACACTCAAAATCAAATCGCCGCGCCAGCCGCGGTTCGAATTTAGATGTTTTTTTCTTGAGGGAACAAGCCACGGACCTAACTGTATCTTAGTCTGGGAGGAGTATGTGTCTTTTTTCAAAGTGCGATAAGTTTACCATCCGAGTATTGTTGACAGGTAAAAAGTATTTCAGATCTCAAAAGTCAGGTTTGGATCACGCTTCCAGCTACGAGCGGTGCAACTCAATGTTTCCCATCAATATCGAACGAAAATAGGTGTGCCTCACATGCGCTGTCGCCATGGCTAATCGCGAGAAGTATGATCCCGGCCGAAGCAGTTGGAAGTACTGTCGTTCCCTGGGCCTAATTCCGGTCCGCATTTACGGACTAAGGCTATTTCATCACGCGACAAGTGATAATCGTGCTAGGTTTACTTGACCCCGTCACGATTCACCATTCTCCCAGCACGATTACCACGTGCGGCACGATGCGACAGCAGTAGTGCGCAATTGCGGACCAGAATTTGGCTCGGAGAACGGTAGTATAGTCAATCATTGGATGGGGGAAGGGGTGGGGGGGTGGGGGAACTCCGCGACGCTGCTTGGCCTGAAATTTTGAGCGCGGGAAAACGAAGAGAGGATGGCTATTGATCCGATGATTTCACGCCCAGTTGTTGAGCGCGGCTTCCTACTCGATAGACACTGGCGATGCTTCGTTGGTATATGCCGAAGACGTTGTTGAAATTCCACGACACGATCTTTGTAATGCGATTATCGCGGTGGACTACATCAGGGGCATCTGCAAAGCTGTGTAGAACGAACATTCTACACACGTTTCCGAATATCCTTCTACACTATCTCGCAAAGGATTTAGCCAAGAGACGAGCGAGAACGTTTTTTCGCTTGCTTGGGTACGTTTTCGATAGCCTCCTTCAAATAAATTTTTTGGATCTGAAAAATTAGTTCAAGATCCTTGTGAGAAATGCTATCTCACGATATAACGATTGCTAGTTTGGACAAGAACAGTTTCGTTATGTGTGAAATGTAGGATGATCCGAAGGTCACATTTTGAACTATTGAGTTTGAGGGCATTGTTCACGATAAGGAACCGTACTTGAACTTTCGATGTTTTTGAGTAGCTAAGTCCACTAAGTAGGGGTTAATAGGGAAAAATCCCCACAAAACACTCAAATACCGAGAAAAAAACGTTTAAAGAAAGCCCTGAAAAACTTGTCTGTGGATGTTTGCGTGCTTTGGAGTATACAGACAACGCATCGAACCTGACGTCAATGAAATGGTTTCGCGCATCAAAATCCTTAAGGGGTCTGCAGAGTTGCACCGCCCGGCGGCACGCCGCCGAGCGAGAGGTTTGGGGCGTGGCCAAACCCTGACGCGGCGGCGCACTCCAATGCCTCGCAGAGTGGCAGCGATGCCTGCCGTCGTGCATCTATTTTCCTCCATTACGTACAACCTCATTCATTCCACGCCAAAATTTAAATTTCGCCCATTTCAAAATTTTGTATTTATTTTCCTAGCTTGTTTTTATGTGTTCTTTGGATTCGCCATGAAACCATATTTGAACAGAAATTTTAATCTTAAAGACGTCAGAATTCAAAAGCTTCTCAAAAATACCTCGACTTCTCTGCATTTTCGGAAGAATTTCGTCATTTCAGAAAAAACCGAAAACGCTCTCAGAAGCGGGCAACATAAAATCTAGCAGCAACGTTGATTCGGAATTTCTCGTGAGAATCGATATTATTCCACAAAAAGTGTAAACTGAAATAAAATCAATTATTCCGGGAGTGAAATGGAATGGATCACAAAAAAAGCGAACAAATGAAAAATTTTTCAAGTGTTTATGGAAACGTGTCATTGTAAAACTAAAAAAAGTTTGCGTGGATGACTGAACAATAGAAGAATTCATTGATAGGATCCATGGCGGCGCTCCTCGCCGACGATGAAAATGGTCCAGACCATTCCTCGCCGCCGCTCGCTGGCGGCGTCGCTCCGGAAGCCGCTGCTGTCGCGGCGGCGAAAACACTCTGCGAGGTACCCACGTCGCTGCTCTCGCGCGGCACGTCGCCGCCCTCGCCCACTGCGTGGCGCCCCCCACTTTTCAACACTGCCGTGTCGCAGCGGGACTCGCCGCGGCGCAACTCTGCAGACCCCTTTAGGTAAGTGGCTTTGCTTTCTATTTCCTAGACTGAGTTCTTCAAAAATAAGAGGGGCTACTGTACATGCTGGAATGTTAGAACCTTTCGCAATTCAAAATTTTCAAAAATTCGGTGGCTGTTCTTACTGAAAAACGGACGTCGACAACTGTTTTAGAAAAGACGTCGGAGCTAGAACTTTTACAGGGGTCACCGTCCACCGTTACAGACAATCGTGGCGGGACCACTTCGCCATTGGCAGCAAGGCTCGCATAAGGCTGCGATATAGACCAAAAAACAGGTTAACGAGCTCAAAGTACTCATGCTCAACAGAACCTGCTCTTATTTAGCACAAAAAGTGATTCCAAAGTTGTGCTCAGCGTCTAAGAACTCTTTTCTACGTGAATTTTCGGTCGACTTCGGGTCACTGGCGTAAGTATGTTAATGCATTTACACACAATTGCCTCTAAATCCCTGCCTGGGAGAAGTTTAAGGCAAGCTGTGTCGTTCTCAATACATAGAACACGTCTGCAAGATCCCTGACTTTGTTTTCGCGGCGAGTCGCGGCGCTTCGTTCTGTCTAGGCTTACTGCCACTAAATTTCGAGGTGGTCCCGAAAAGATTGTCTGAAATTGTGAACGGTGACCTCTGTAAAAGTCCTAGCTTCAACGTCATTTCTGTAATAGGACGTGGGCGGGCTGGCCCAATAGGATGGCTGGCCCACTAGATTTTCACCTACTTCCCGGCCGCTTTTCATCGCACTTCCGTACTCACTTTTATTAGAGGGACCCAAAGCTTACGTTTTTGCCAAAAAGCGAGCAACTTTCTCATCGTGAACAATGCCTTCAAATCTAGATAAGAGCAAGGCTTTCGTTTTTAGACAGCCGCTACCTGAAACCACTACATGCGCAATTGCTATCTAATCCGGCACTTCCAGCTCGAGAGGCAGTGTTCTCCAGTAAGGCAATGCCGCTATACACGTTAGCGAGCTCGCGCGGGAAAGACTAAGGTCGCGTTAAATTGTTACCCTGACGTGGTAGGCTTCCAGACCCGTCCCCAATCCTGTGGGGGAGCCCCTGTGACAATTTTGCGAGGAAAAACTACGCTAATAATGGCCCATTTTCCTCGGTTTTGAAGATGAAGAGCTAAGAGAAGTATCTGATCTTCCGCACTAGAAACTTTGCTGGGAGTAGGCCTCAACATCGCTTCGATGTTGCTGATGAACTTGGAGGGTCAATGAAGTTCAGCTCAGAAAAATTAAAACAAGTTACGTGTAATATAAACGTAACTTACTTGAATCTCTCAAGCATTTAGATTTGTATCACATCTAACACACATTTATGTTGCATGTAACTTAAATTTATATTACTTGTAACTTATATTTATGTTACATTTAACATACATTTATATATCCACCGTGGGTTGCCATCACGCGGCGCAGTTTACATGGGACACAGAAAACGCGAACTCACTCGTACCGGCCCACACGCTAAGCAGAAAAACGCTGTGCGAGGCCTCCCCTCTTAGTGCGGTGTCGAATACCTCAGACGTGGGTGATTGAATCAACAGTAACGCCTGTCCTTAGCCTGACCCGAGATTTTGTCGTATATTTCCCCTTCTTGGCGGATTTGAGTAACTCGCGACTTACCCTGCGGCATTTCAGTTGGATGTAGCATAATGGAGGCGCACTGCTCGCGGTGTCCCGTCGATATGTTGCATGTAACTTAAATGATCTGACATAAGTCGCAAGTAACTTACATTGGCTCAGATATGTGTGTTACATGTAACTTGTTCTCATTTTTATGAGGTGAAATCCTAGTTGTCATCATTATATAGAACGGAAATTGATTCACCGTGAGTGGTCTTGTAGCTATGAAAATTCAAAGTTATGTCTGATCGATGATATGTTGTAAAAGTAAAAAATTGATTTATCAAACCACAAACATGTACTCCGCCATTACTTTAGTGGTAGAATGCGGAAATGATACCCGCAACTATAGTGGAGTCCACCAAGAGTGTCTCATTTACTTATCAATAAGAAGCGGTCGGCTGGGGATCAATGTGCATGAATCCCATACCAGCACGCTCGATACCGATTGAGTGAGAGCGGTTGTGCTGCAACGAGTTTCATGTTCATTGATCTCCAATCGACCGCTTTTCATTGATAAGTGAATGAGACACTCTTGGTGAACTCCACTATAAATCGAAGCTCTCCTTTGTACGGAAACGCTGATTTAGGGTTCATTTTATGATTACGAGACACATTGCAGGAACATGAATCTTTCCATACAGCTTGAAATCAATGCAACTTGAAGGCAATGTCCACGAGTCGAAAAAGTAGCTTTCAGTTGGCCCTATGCGGTCCCTAAAGACGCGTGGGCACGAGGCCCAGTTTACGCAACAGCCATCATTCAAGTTAATATGTTGGATTCCTCTGATTGTAGCCCTCCGGTATTTTATTCTTCCTCCTCACATGTTCACCTTGATGGATGGCTGTTGTGTCAACTTGGCATAGTGCGCTCGTGCAGCCAACTTTAGGGTTCTACTGTGCTTATCTGGGCCAAATCCCAGTCCGCAATTGCGTCTCGACACGCTTTGAGTCGCACGCGCTCGAGTCAGTCGGGTTACCAGCGCCAGAGCCGGCTCGATGTGGTTTTTTTATACTATTTTCTTCAATTTTTCTTAGTTTCCAGTTTCTTAAACCCACCTAGAGTCAGCAGATCGGCAGCCGCGGCGCTGGAAGCAGCTCTTCTGACTCGGGAGCGTGCGGACGCAAAGCGTGTCGAGAAGCAATTGCGGACCGGAATTCGGCCCAGATAAGCACAGCACATGGCCGATTAGAGTTCGCTCAAAGCTTTTTCCGACGCGTTTGTTGCATTGAGCAGCAGTTCTTTCGATCCCTGGTAGGAACTTGATGATAGTCCTTATGGTTCTAGAAAAGTTTATTGCGAAATTCAAGAATGAAGCTCCAAAAGATTTTAAACGACTGCAAAAGCTTGTCGGCTAGCTTTCGGTGCGTCGCATTTACTTCAGACCTTGAAGGAAACACTTCAATTGTTGACACAACAGCCATCCACAATTTTTATTGCACTTCGCGATGTTGAATCTACTTCGCTAACCAGAGTCTGTCTTGCGGTACGGCTCGAAGGTGGGCGATACCTCACGCCGGTCACAGACACAATGAAGTACAACTACCCAAGCAAGTTATATACTCAAAGGCATCGTACGCTCTAAAAATCACTTACTGTTCTTTTTTGGTTGGAATGAGTTTCTGGGCCCACCTAAGAACGTAGGGAGAGTTTGTCCGGTTGAAAACGCCTCATTGTGAAGATAAATGAGGTGGAATGTCTCAATTCCGTCAAAAGAGGTCAGTCATCTGACACAATTTGCTGTCAGCCATCATACAAGTAAAAGATCAGCAATTGATCTAGTAAACCTGGGGGGAAGTTGATGGAATATACAATGCGATTACGTGAAGAAAGGCTTTTCCATACACTTCGATTGACCTTTCCTCCTCCACAAATCGCTTGAAAGAGAGATAAACTTTATTTGATCGGGAGATTGATGGTCAAAACAGCAATTCCTAATGATCGACTCTTCCTTTCTCAAAAGTCTATTAAGATATTTATTTATTTATTTATTTATTCGTGGACGCGAACCCATAAGGATCCACGTGGTCAAAGTGGTACTTAACCCGCAACAACAAACAACAGGGCTACAACAAGTTACATAGTGATACAATTTGCAAAAAAAAGTTGATTTAAAAAAAAGTATACGTGTCATACAGTAACAGAAAACTCAGGGTGGGCGAAATAAAAACAAAAAGCACGGTAACCCTCAGGAATCCTGTGCATAAGCTATTTTTTGTCCTGGCGCTTAAAAGAGCTCAGCGACAGGAACATGATGTCCTCAGTGAATAATTTATTAAATAGGGGCAATACCCTAACAGAAAAGAACTTTGATCTGACCTGCGTTTTTGCCACTGGAACCCTGATTTTGACCTTACTTCCGCGAGTTCTAGACGGAACCATAGTGAAAAATTTGGATGCACTGAATGTCTGAAAAAGGGGTTTCCAGAGAGTTTTTTTGCGCTTTTTCAACGTAGCTCTTATGTAAGGCAATAGAGCTCTCATTATATATGGAAAACTTAAAAACGAATTCAATCGTGAACGATGCCTTTAAATAGCAGTTGCCCCGCGATTAGGAGTGATCTTACCGTTACCCCAAAAGAGCTGTTACGATCCTGCGCTGATACAACGAGCTGTAGTATATCGCCCGACTCTTTTCGGTAGTTTATCGCGGTAAACAATTTATCTCCAAGGCCTCTTAAATTTTCCGCTCCACAGCGTCCTCGACCGAGCGGTGCAGAACCGTAACTGTAAATGATGGAGCAGCCTCTCGGGTAGGCTTCTGTGTTCGGTGCTTGGAGAAAATGCTAAGTGGATATGACGATGGACTGCTGAGTGGATAGTTCACGCCGACCAGGAAATGGCTCCGACAGCATGAGTGTTTCAAGTCTTTATGGTGGGGCACTGCCTTTTGGCCACACTTCATAGTACGCAGATGTTCACCGTGGTGAAAACTATTTCAGAGGACAGCAGGTGATGAGAAAACCTTTGGCTCTATAAAAAGAAATGGCTCCGATGGAATGAGTGTTTCAGTTCATGCTGACAAGGAAAGATATTTTTTCAAGCTGCTCGGGGGGACCACAAAAATAATTTGAGAACTCATAAGCCAGAAAGCTATGAATAAGAAACGCAATTCTGGTATCACGTCAGAGGGATTCTTAGAGATCACATGGAATACGCAAACGTTTTTGCACTGAGGCAGCGTCCATACGTGGCGAGAGCGCCGCAGCAGCCGTGCCCGCAAATAAACACAGGCAAACACCCCCTACCTCCTGTTAAATCGATTGAAAACATTTGATCGGGTGATCATTCGCTCGAGTCAGCGCAACGGCTAATGATTTGCCACGGCTTTCGAATTCCATGGTGGAATTATAGTAAACAAGGGCAGTAGTTTTGTTACAGGTTTAATGCCACCTGATTTAGTGATGGAGCAGTAAGCTTGAAACTTGCTGCTTGCTTCGTGGTGCTGGCGTAAGCGCGCGAGAGCGAGAGGGCGAGGGCGCGCCAGAAGGAGCGCCTGTGAGTGGCTAACGAATCGTGTGCCTACGATGAACATCGATTTTGCGTAATCGCACGCTCTCGCCACGTATGGACGCAGCCTGAATCAGATTGTGCGCGTGAACCAGAGCAGCAAAAACTTTTGATGAGCAGGCGTGATAAACGCCAGAAGCTGCAAGCACTGTAGGAATATTGGTATATCACGAACAATGGAACCCATGCGGAGAATAGAAGGCGGTTGCAAGCGATCTTGGCTGGCCCTAGAAGTCACGCGAGAAATTCATCGATGCTGCCCATCCGTGCACGGATAGCCGATTAGCAATGAACTCCTCTACACATCTACACACGTGTATAGCTAAGGAACGGTGAATTGAGAATCATCGGGGCCGACACCGCTAACAGGCTTCACTAGAGAAAGAGTGTATAGGGCGACAATAGAGATCTTGTCGAGACTTTCGAGGCGATATCTGCGACAGATCTTAATCAAAACTGACATTTGTACAGTAAGGTCCGTGGCTTGTTTCCTCAAGAAAAACATTCAAATCTCACCGGCGGGTTTCTGTATGGTTAGCTGATCACCTGCACTCTCCTCTCAGCCTAAATCGATCAGCGGGGTGGTGCACGCGAGCGCCGCCCCAGCCGCGGGTGAGACTTCAATGTTTTTTTCTCGAGGAAGCGAACCACGGACCTAACTATAACTGTTTTGCTTCGCTGCAAAAGGTATCGAATAATGGTATTGAAGAAAGTGATACAATCTCGTTAAAAAAGTGAAATACTCCACTTTTTTTGCGTATGATTCGGCATCAGGCTACGGAGCGAATTGTTATATGGTACAACCGAACATTGGTTCGACCCATCACCCAAGTCAAGCGATTTGCTCAGCCCCCCCCCCTGGGAACCTGGGAAAAAATTATGGTGACGACCGGGGGGGGAGGCCGGGGGTCCTCAGATCGCCATTTTTTATAGTGTTATAGTGAACCATTTTTTAGATCAAGACTACATTGATGCATCGATGGTATCAATTAATCCTACTAATGCAATAAATAAATGTTTTCTCCGAGAGCAGACAGACAAACAAATTCTCCTGCGACAATGACACCAAATGTTTGTTCAACGGTTCAATGGCTGAACATTCATTAGTGCCCTGAGGACACATAGGTGCGGTTTCGGGCACGACAACCACATTTACTAATTGGCTGTTCAGATGTGAAAACGCACCCCAAATTCCATGTACGAAGCTCCAAGCCGAACAGCGCTACATAGGATGGGCCGAGCCTGTTTTCATGCCCTGAGGACCCCCCCCCGCCCTGATAGAAGTCCATCTTGGTTCTTGGTTGAAGGTCCGACCCCCCATCCCACCGGATGTCGACGGGTCCGACCCCCTCTGTGATACATCACACCTTACGCCGAACCCTGTTCGGCATTCAGCTCGGAGGAAACGCCTAAGATTCGATGAAATGATTAACCTTTGATTTGGCTGTGTACTTGTCTCCCGAACAGAAAAAAAAATTTAGTGCAGCATTGTTAAAACAAATCACGTAAATCTTTTCTAAAATCATGCTAATGTTTACAACTTACACGTTTGCAAAATAAGATTCAAGCTTTGGCTACACAAAAATATTAAGGAACAGCGATTTTGAAATGAATTAACCTACAGTGCGTTTCATTGTTTATGAACAACCTACTTTTCAACTATAATTTTCTCCGGCTTGACGCTGGGCATTTTTCACTAACATAAGCGTATTCAGGGTGTCAAAAAAACTTATATATACATGCCATCAGAATTTCACCTCTTTGAGAACGTTTTTTATAACAATTTACAATGATTTTTTTCAATTTTCGACCGTTTCATTGTTTATGAACACCTCCTACTAACAATGTTTAAAACAATGCCCCGTTTCAACCTACCTATATAGGTGGGTCGAAAATAACGAGGTATTTCTTGTCTCAATATGGCGCGCGACTGTCGACTCTCTACTGTGGAGAAAGCTCAGATTAGAGGCCTCAAAGATGCCGGGTTGGTGCCACGTCATATCGCCGCCCAAATTGGAAGAAGCCCTCGCGTCATTTACACTTATTTGAAAGATAAAGACGCCTACGAACACAGTTCATCTTGGGGACGTGTGCGGAAGCTCTCCCGAAGGTACGAACGCCAGATTCTTACAGTGTATTTATACAAATGCCGTAGACTAAAATAATTGCGGCCACACGAATATATCCTCTGGTTTCAAGTCAAATTTACATTGTTCCCTCGTGCACTTGTGCGGAGCGAAGGTAGAGACAGCGAGAAAGTGTGGGAAGAAGGAGACGCAGCATACGCGCGCTGACGCACATGGGCGGAAATAAATTTCACTCGGAAACAGATGATAAGTAGGTGCTCAGTAGCACGCGCGTAATTTGATATTTAATGCTACACTCGGTTTCCGTTGTTAAAGGCATCGTACACGATGAAAACCATACTTGGGTTTTTGATTTTTCGTGTTGTTATATCCCTATAGTGACTGACGGTTGCAAAAAGCCCCCTCAGAAACGTCAACTTTTCACGAAAAACCCATTTCAAGAAAGCTCAATACAAATTTGAAGTTCCCGCCAACATCACTTTGGGATAGTTGCGCGAAGAACGCAAGGAACACTTTTACGATTCGTTCCCTGGCGCAGCGTCGGAAGCAATTCACCGAGGATGCCATTCAGACGAGCGATCTTTTTTTCTTGAAAGAAACTGAAAAGGGTTACTAACCTGCTGCGTCCATCGCTGTCAGCTGCTTTCGATCGATGCCGAACGTGAAATCAAGTGGCATGTGAATTGCGCCCTACGACGCGTCAACACACGATCGCCCGGCAGCGACCACGGAGTTTTGCTCCTTGTAACAACGGATCGACCCCAAGGCCGGCCCCCAAAACCCAGGAAGCCTTTTTCAGGTAAGTAGATCTCCGTTCAGAGGCGATTTTAGAACTCCAAACTTTCTGAGTGACACTGTCATGACCCCCTAGTCCGACAGAACACAAAAGCTGGAATTCGGTTTGCATCGTGCACGATGCCTTTAAGTACACAGCCAAATCAATGGTACTTCATTTCACTAAATTTTTAGCGTTTCCTCCGTTGCAAGCCAAATCATACGCATTAGGTATTTCACTTCTTTCAACGAGATTTCTCACAACTTCTTTAATGCCAAATCACAAACTGCTTTGCTTCTTTTTTTGTTTTCCGGTCCTGTCCTTCCTTATTTTACCGAAAACCTGAAAACGGACTCCATAGTCGCGTTCAGCGGCACAAATAAGGCGCCGAGACGGAGTTTAGGCCCGAGTTGTTCCCGTCTTGAAATCCGCAATTGCAGACTCCAGTCGTTTTCGATTTCCTGGTCCTTTCCTTTCGTGAATAACCGAAAACGCAGCAACATATGTACTCAATTTCATATACCGTATTTCCTCTTTTAGAAGCACATGTACTTCTAATTCTCAGCCCTCTCTTTTTGATGTACTTCTATTAGAGGTGTACTTCTAATAGAGGGTGTACTTCTATTATTCGGCGCAATTTTTTGAATTTCCAAGGTAGACTCTTCTCATTTCTTGATTTTCAGTATAACACCAAAAACTTGTATTTAATGAAATTTCAGACAATGCTCAACTAAATTGATGCTTCCACAATCTCTGATATCAGACATTCACACATTTCCCTAGTTAATTTCTTCCAAAAAATTTATAAATCCGTTTTCGATTTTGTTGACACGAGCTTCATCGGCTTGTTATGCTCAAAAACAATTTGAAGGCAGCGTTCACGATGAACAGTCTCGGTGACTTTCCACAGTCAAATGATTGTCGAGAAGGATCCTAGGCTGCCAGTGTCGAAAGAACAGTAAAAAACGAGCCAGGAGTGGCAAAATAACAGCTGCAAACAAGAGTTCTGGTGTCCCAGAACCGCCCGGTGCTCCACTTCCGCCCACTCGATGTGAACAAATGAAGACTCAGATTACAGGAATAATCAAGTCAAGGAAGTACTGATAAGTGAGCTGATCGCTTGATTGCACCTTCATAGCGGTCAATTCCTCCACGCTCAAAAATCAGCGTAAAAAAGGAGGGCCTATTTTGGCTCAAAAACGCGTTTTTCGCGTGGTTTTCAAGCATGGCTTGCTATACAGGGCACCAGACCTTCCGTAAACCGAGGTGATATCGCAAGTGAAATTCATTGTGAACACTGCCTTCAAGTGATCGCCTTTCGAGAGTTTCGGTAAACCATTCCAAACCATTTTTGGGTGGTTGAGCCAACTTTTCACGCTCTTTTCTAAGAGAAAAAAAACAGTCTCTCAAATCCTCGGGGTAGTTCAAATTTCTGTTTAAACAGTAGTTTCAGAACCAAATTACTCTGAAGAATCGGAAAATGTTGTGAACACCGATTTCAACAAGTTACGGAAGTCTTCCGTAAGTTGTTGGAATCAATTGTCTTTTAACTACTCGAAGCCTATATGCAAAGCGTGAAAGCTTAGAGTATCGCCCGAACTTGTTCTTTGTAAAACCAAAATAGCCATCGGGTACAAGTGATTTGTGGTAGTAACTCAAATCTTCATGCGAAATTTTTCTTTTATGAGAATCCTCAGATTCTCTACCTCATATAAAATAATATCATCAGTTTATAATTATATTAAGGGTATAATATAATATCATCAATTAAGAAACCACTTCATAATTTTCCAGTAGAGCTCGTGCTGCTATTCCTTCCAAAGTTGTTAAGAAGTCGTACGGATTATCGACCAGGATGTTGTAGATTATCAACCACTCACACATTTTTGGCGGACATAACATTCTCGTAGCCAGATTCTCAAGCTACGTTGGTGATCTCAGCTATCCCCATTCTACTGATTGTGCTCAAAAAAGTGAGAGTCATTTTCCAGTAGAGCTCGTGCTCAATGCAGTTATTGGCAATAAACATGAAACTCAAAACATTTTGAGGGCGCACGATGACTTAAAGGCAGTGTCCACGATAAATTTCATCCTCGGTTTCTGGCCGGAAATCAAACTCAGGGTCTTACTGAAACACTGGGGTCGGAATAACGAACGAAAAAGAGCTCAAATGAGCTCCATACGGCTCCAAAGTCCGCTCGCTCTGGCTCTTCCGCTCGCGGTCGAGTTTCCCGAGGAACAGTTTAGTCCGATTCTACATTAACATTGGGGCGCATTTGCGCACGTTGTCTAATTTAGGCCCATGCTCGCGCAACTCATCCACCGTTGAACTTTCAAGAAGAAGAGCTGATTTTGGATGTTTTTCATGATTCTTTCTTCACTGATGAAACAGTCAGACTCTAAACCTTCGTTTTCTGTTGGAAATTCGATAACGATTTTTATCGTGGAAACTGCCTTTAAGTACTTCACTCATGTCCCAGGTGAAATTTTTAAATTGATATCTCTTTTTTTTCAGAGTTTCAGACTTCTTTCGTTCTTCACCTTCACTTGATTGGAAGAAGCATAAACAGTATAGTTGCACACGAACGAAATTTTCGAAAAATTTTTCGAAATTTTTTTCGTTCGATTTTCGTTCGTTCGAAATTTTTTCGAATAAGGCTGTATTGCTGATAGTTTCGAAGTTTCCAAGTAGTTTGAGATTTCTGTTAATCAAATGCCACAAAGCGGTCAATGCCCAACCTCGGACACGCTGTTTTATTTAACTCGTGTTTGCTTCCCTTTTCGAAATTGATATAAACAATAACGGGGTTTTAACTCATCCAAGACCACTTGCCCCACCGGTGGAACACGTTTTTCGAAAATCGATTTCTCCGCCGCAAGAAGGAACTTACAAACTTACATATGCTCAAAGCACTGACCTACTCTAGACTTGAATACAAACCCCGTGGTCTGCCGGTAGGCCAAACCCAACAATGGATTTGGACTTTTTCAGAAACACCGTCTGTTGAGGTGAAGGAAAAAGCGCCTATGCAGCCATTTCAGAAGCACCTTATATTTGCCCTTTCTGATTCTATCGCTACTTTTTATGTTTAAAGGGAGACGTATATCGTCGAAACTTGTTTACTCTTCTCAAAACGTTACAACTCGCTTGACCGTATTGCGGTTTCGGGGTCTTGTTCCTCTAAAACGAGCGGGTGTTGGGAGTTGAAACTGTGATAATGTTTCTTAAGCGTTACTAGCTACATACAATATGAAAAAAGAGAAAAAGCAATCGCCCGTGGAACGCTAATCAAGCTGGCGTGTCCCACTGGTTGGAAACGGTATACGGTGACCCAATATTGCATACAGTCGTGAATGGGTTAACAGAACATTTGATTGGCAGTCGAAAAAAAAAAGAATTTGGGAAAGGACGTGTAACGCACGAGCAAAGTGAAGGGTGGAAAACGATGAAACTGATCAATAAAGGAAAAGGTTGCAAAGTCTCCCAGTTAGTTGTTCCTGCAAATATTTGTCACGCTTCCGACGTCTACTAGGTTGCTTGCCGAAGAGCGCTATTTGTAACTAGCGAAAACTAAGGTGCAGGTTTCTCCACGCTTATAAAGCCCATCGAAGCATGATTTTAGCATTTCAAGCCGCTCGTAGCATTATCGAAAACTTCAGAGCAGGTGTGTGCTTCGCACGCACCACGATTTCTACCAGTTTATTGAGAGAGGTTTACAGACAGAGTCTATATAAGGGGAAGTTTTTGAATATCCTTCTTGTGCGTTTCTGAGAGCCTTCAAACTATTATTAGAATTAACAGCAATGGAGGCTAGCGTGTCGACACTTATTCTGTTCAAAGGTTTAACCCGGTCCGCTTTCAGGACAACTACGGGTGTGCGTTTATTAGCACATACACTGTTTCCCAGAATCGGTCAAAAAGCAAAGCCCACCGAATTGAGGTTGGGAGAACTGAATGGTCCAACACATCTGCCTACAGCCCCGAAAAAATTAGGTTGCAAATAGCAATTGTGGAATGAGCTGATCGCGAAGGTGCTCAGTTCTGCTGAAGCTATCATTCACTATTTCCGATCTGCTGACGTAGCCACGGCTCCTCAATATGTCTTCTTGGTAACATTTAGAGTCGGTCTCTGCACATTTTTCTACGAATTCGAGGAGTGTCTCCCCACGATGTGCATATTCCACCCCAAACTGATAGACCGCAGAACATGCATGCAGCGAGGTTCGGAAATTCATTTTCCATCAGCACAGGCTATTGTGGCAGTTGTGAGATCACTCAAACATACATACAAAACCCGCACTAATTTTTTCAAAAAAAGCCGCAAAAGTCGCGAAATCGCTTAAGGTGACCCGTTCAAAGAGCTATGGGCATATTTGGAATCAGCATCTAGAGCTCTTCATTTTGAGGACAGAAATCTCCTAACCTGGTCCCGTTTGAAGCGAGAATGGACTCGGCTGATGTGAATGGGATAAAAAATCGACTTTTCCGGAATGGGCTGCCGCAGTGCTTAATTGAAAGAGGACCAGAAAGTAAAGTTTTAGGCCCAGGTCGATTGGTCCCGTTTGAGCTGAGGACGGGATGCCGATGGTTTTTCGTTCACTCGATTTTTCTGTTAACCCTATATTCCTTGTTTGCAGGTCAAGAAATGTAAGTACTCAAATGAAGAGCTCTCGATGCTGGTTCCAAATATGCCTCTGGCTCCCCGAACGGGTCACCTTGAGCCGAGTTATGACGAAAAGCCGCGATTTCGCGACTTTTTTGAGTAAATTAGCGCGGGTACTGTAGTTCTATACACTCGTGTTTGAGAGAATCGGCGAATTTGTCATTCCCGCACATCTACAAAAGATCTCGATATAGCCCTTCCCTAGAGCTATGAAATTCCTCAGCCTTCTAGCCCGTACCTATGCCATAGCCGTGCCTAGTTTTACGTGTAGATCTCGATTACAAAGAAAGTTATAACAATTTGATTAGAGCAAAATCCAGCTGAAAAGTTTCTGTACCAGAAAAGTAATTATGTCCCAAAATGCTGCATATGTTCCAAAAATCACTTTCTCCACCACCTTTGGATCAGGGAAAAACGAAAATTTTTCGAAAACGAGAAATCGAAAAATAAAATTTCTCGTTCCGAGATCAATTTTTTTGTGCAATTAGGCCAATTGGCATACAAGCTTTTTTCGAAAATTTTTGGTTTTTTATAATTGAATTTTTTGGACGAAAACGGAAAAAGTTAAAAAATTAAAAATCAAAAAGCGCATTTCTGCAATGTAGCATGGCATAGAGAAGCATTCTACAACTTTCTAACCCGACAAATTTTCGTTTCTCATGCTTCGGTTTCGGAAATTTTTCGTCCATCCGTCCTTGCTCTGGACGTGTACTTTACTTTTTCCAACCGAAAAACAGTGTTGACAGTGATTTTGGTTTCAGAGTTTCCCACTCAAAACACTGCGTTGGTCATCAAGTCTTACCATTGTTACGAAGAAACGGCGTGAAACGCACTAAAACGTCTTATTTCAGTGACATTATTCTCTGGCCTAGACTAGTTGTCTTGTTGGATGAACATATTCACGGTGGTTGTCGCTGGTAAAAAATGGGGCTATTCGCAAATGGAAGAATATTTTAGTCAAAACAGTATTCGTTGGGGTCCCAAGTAAAAAAAAACGGAGCAACAGAGAGTAGAGAATGGCAAAAGACGGGTCCACGAAGTAATTTAGATTTTCACAACGAACACTTTCTGTAAGAGTAAAAACAGCGGGGTGAGAATGCAAGATTTCGTGTTCTTCTGGTGCGCTTTTCTCGAATTCTTTGCCATTCCAGTTCAAACCGAAGACAAGACTATCAATTCAGAGAATAATTAAAAAATAAAAGATTATCGAAAACACTGCTCTCAAAAAAGAGTGGCGTTGGGACTCCTTTCCATCAATCGTTGCCCAAGAACTTCTCTGCGTACTTGCATAGTACAATAGTATGGTCCATCTTTCAAGCCTAATCACAGCTATCATCACCTTACAATTAGTCCGCCTAAATAACAGCGCCTGATATATTTAAGCAGTCTAGAAATTTCTCGAAGATATTAAGTCTTCCTAAAAACTCTAATTCCAACAGTACAACACCTCCCCCTTCCTCGGTCACCGCGCCTAATTTGGTTGACGGGCGGGGTGGGGATGACCACGACCTTGATGGAATAGGGGGCGGGGGCTGGCCTGCATGAAAACCCCTGAATCCTCGTGCTGTATCTTGGGGCGGCATGCATGAACGCTGCGAAGAAGGTCAGGGAGCCGCTCCTCGTCCTTCGTGCGAAGCGTAGAGCCAGAGGTGACCCGAAAAACATGCCGTCGGCTTGACGTTGGGACGCAAACTCACTATGCACAGCAAACCCCACGCCTAACAGCTGTTTTTGTTTGATTGGGCCTTATCTAGTGCGGCTATATTTCTGTGAAACTTTAGAAACAAACGGGAAAAATTATTCAAAAAATAATCAACTATAAAGAAGAAATTAAAAAAGACCGAAGTTAAGCACGATTGAATTTTGAAACAAAAACAGTTAGGCGGGGAGTTCACCGTGCGCGGTGAGGTTGCCTTCTTACACAAAGGTGACGGCATGTTTTTCGAGTCACCTCTGGCTCGACGCTTAGCACGTAGGACGCAGAGCGGCTCCCTGACCTTCTTCTCAGAGTTCATGCATGCCTACCCTGGACGCAAAACATCGTGGATGACCATTACGAGCCGCACCTTTGGAACTGAGGCAGACGGAAACCTCAACTACGATTCCTGCACTTATGATGCCTTAGTACTTTACTGGTAAGATTTTTTCTACTGTGAACCAAAAAAATAATTCGCAAAATAGGAAGTAAAAGAATGAACATATTGTTGAATCGCGCTCGGAAAAGAAAGGTGGGCGGACATTTGAAGGGGCGACAGAGAGGCTAAATGCCTTCCGATGCCTAAACGCTGGCATTTATTCGCCTCGATCACTGGCATTCTGCCCACGCACACGGCCTCTTGAGGTGCTCTGAAGGGAATATAGGACCTTCCAGTGCAATGCACAAAACCGTTCATGTGTTTTGGTCATAGCACATACGGTGGCGCTTTTTCGCTTTCCAGCGCACTTTTCTAACTCGTTTAAAAATCAATGATGACGATTTGCACATCTGAACTGCGCGCTTCCTTGTCTCGCTGTCCGCTCAATTCTAGAGGAACGTCATCAATTTTTTAGGGGGTGCGCGGAACTTTTCTTTTCTGACCATTTGCAGCCATTTTTTCTATTAGGTTGATGCTTACCCAACAAAATAATTTTCATCACCTTCGAGGATCCTTCGCAACCGAATTCGCAGATCACGAATTCCCGACGCGTAGAACTCTAGCTGTTTCGAGTAGAAGTATTCTTCTCAGACCATTTTGACTTCGTCATCGTTAGTGAACGGTTTTCCATCCACGAAGTGCTGCATCGAGCGGAACAGATGGTAGTCGGAAGAGGTAAGTTCTGGGCTATATGAAGGGTGAGGAAGAAATTTCCAGCCCAGGCCCAGCAGTTTCTCTCGATTCATCCCATTAGGTGAGCCTTCTTTGTTTTTGAAATAAATGTTTTTTTATTCGAAGTCGTGCAAGTCCGGAAACTTTTGCAACAACCTAATATTTCCCCTAAAAATAGATAACTTCCGTTAGAGAACAGAAAGAAGCTCGTAAAGCGCGGTTCTTCGCAGAGTTGGTGCAATGAAAAGTAGCCGAACTCGAAGACGGCAAACTCATGGATTCAAGGTGAATTTCACCTCGAGTCTGTACAGTTTTTATGCTTTACGTTTCCACATCGCTTTAGCGGCTACCCTTACCCATAAGTTTACGCTTGATGAGCACTTAGAAGCTATGTTATGGGTGAAATAGCGCGGACCTCCGTATCCGATCGTTCATTAAAAGCTTAGAACAGCTCCTGAACCCGGCTGTCATGCGTGTGGGGCATCTGCGCGGTATTCGAGTATAGATACTTTCTATGCGCGCGCGGAGACTCTGAATGCTCCAGCGCTGCAGCTATGGAGGAGCTAGGTAGAGTTGGATCCTACAATACCCACACTAAGTTTGGGCAAAAGGCGAAAAAAAGCAAGGAAAACTGCTTCTCTCGTATTTTGATAATAACTCGCTTCAAAGTGAACGATTTTCAAATTTGAAGACAGTTTTGGAATCAGCATTGATCCCTCTTTCTTTTTGATCGATACGTGGCTTACTCTGAAACAATGCATATAGGGTTGACACAATCAATCGAGTGGGTGAGTATGAGCTGCTGAAATGTGTGACTGGGTCTACTCTAGTTTATTCGAATATTCGGTTCAGTTTTTCTTTTCATTTTACAATTTGTATTTTTTTATATTTTCAATTCTTTAAAAATTTAATCTCACTCTTCCTCTAGGTATTATTTATTAGCTATTCATTCAGTTATTTGCTTGAAACTTTTTGGTTCTTAAATATTTTGGTTTTTCTATTCGTATTTAATACTTATTTCAATTTGCTTTATTGGATTTTTTATACAACTTTTCACTGTAATTTGAATACTTTATAATTCAGTTTGATTACTATAACTATCGCTTTATCTGAAAAATGGTTTCAATGACAACGATAAAATATTATTCGGATATGAATCGTTTCAACTTTGACTTCAGACGAACAATTCATAACACTGAAAACTTTTAGAGTCTTCGATGTAGGAGCAAATTCAAGTTTCAGGTGTTTGTGTCAATATTAAAAATTTCTTGGAGTTATTATTTTCAGAATCCGAAATTACCATTCGTCGCCTTGATTTCTAGAATTTTTTCAAGTTTGTGAAAACAGTTATTTTTTGAAGTAGTTATGACATATTTCACCCTTCCATGAAGTTGAAATTCTTCAGAATCTATGAAACTTCACCTGAAAAACATTACCAATCGAATGTTGTCGTATTGTGAATTTCGAAACTGTCTCCATACCTGGGAAACAGTCAAGATTTACTTTTGATCCTGCCTGGTTTTGGATGAACTCCGCGCTGGCAATGGTCCCCTTAGCTGCCTGCGCCTCCACTACTTCCACTCTATCTACCTGTTCCTCTCGACGGTCTAACGCACTCCTCGCTCGAAGACAGTCCCGGAAAGGGATTGAATTTGAGCAGCGAAGATGGGCTAGAAAGACAGCGGTGGAAGGTGCGGTCCTTGGAAAACCAATGATCCGAAAGCATATTGGGTGGCTTCTGCAATGTTGGTGTACGGGGACGAGATAAAAAGCAGTTAACGGTATGAAGGGCTGTTTTTCGGACAGCTTCGGAGGGTGCAGAAAATAAAGCTTAACTGTGTGGGTGGCCAACATCATACAGGCCATAAAACGGCCAATGTCTCACCGTCGACTGCGTAACACGCGCTGCGCGACCGCACGCGCGTCGGAAGCAGACGGGTTTTGGCCGCCGCGCGACGAGTTTGGCCGCCGCGCGACGTTTCGGCCGCCGCGCGGCGGCCGAAACTCAACGAATCGCGCGGCGGCCAAAACTCGTCTGCTTCCGACGCACGTGCGGTCGCGCAGCGCGTGGTACGCAGTCGACGGTGAGACATTGGCCGTTTTATGGCCTGTACGTGCATTTAGAGAAAATCGGAACAGGAACTAGCTCTATGGGTTGTCCTTTCCTGGGATTCCAGTCCCGTTCTCGAACTGTGTTATCGGTGAGTGAATCCTTAGTCGCAGACCATCCAGAAACCGACGCGCGCGGCCGCGGCGCATACCGCACTGATGACTCCACCAAGCAAAAGGTGTGACTCAACCAACTAACCGCTCTTCGACAATTGCGGTCAGAAATTATTGAATACAAGGAGAAGGATCGGAATATGGAATTTTCATTTTCCCAATTTCATAAAAATCACCCGCGAGCATTGCACCCACACGGATAAATGCTTTCTTTTCTGAACCCTCCAAAGCTGTCCGAAAAACAGCCCCTTATACAGTTACAGGCCATAAAACGGCCAATGTCTCACCGTCGACTGCGTACCACGCGCTGCGCGACCGCACGCGCGTCGGAAGCAGACGGGTTTTGGCCGCCGCGCGACGAGTTTCGGCCGCCGCGCGGCGGCCGAAACGTCAAAACGTAAAACAGCCCTTCATACCGTTAACTGCTTTTTATCTCGTCCCCATACATCAACATTGCAGAAGCCACCCATTATGCTTTCGGAACATTGGTTTTCCAAGGACCGCACCTTCCACCGCTGTCTTTCTAGCCCATCTTCGCTGCTCAAATTCAATCCCTTTCCGGGACTGTCTTCGAGCGAGGAGTGCGTTAGACCGTCGAGAGGAACAGGTAGATAGAGTGGAAGTAGTGGAGGCGCAGGCAGCTAAGGGGACCATTGCCAGCGCGGAGTTCATCCAAAACCAGGCAGGATCAAAAGTAAATCTTGACTGTTTCCCAGGTATGGAGACAGTTTCGAAATTCACAATACGACAACATTCGATTGGTAATGTTTTTCAGGTTGAAGTTTCATAGATTCTGAAGAATTTCAACTTCATGGAAGGGTGAAATATGTCATAACTACTTCAAAAAAATAACTGTTTTCACAAACTTGAAAAAATTCTAGAAATCAGGGCGACGAATGGTAATTTCGGATTTTGAAAATAATAACTCCAAGAAAATTTCAATATTGACACAAACAACTGAGACTTGAATTTGCTCCTACATCGAAGACTCGAAAAGTTTTCAGTGTTATGAATTGTTCGTCTGAAGTCAAAGTTGAAACGATTCATATCCGAATAATATTTTATCGTTGTTATTGAAACCATTTTTCAGATAAAGCGATAGTTATAGTAATCAAACTGAATTATAAAGTATTCAAATTACAGTGAAAATTCGTATAAAAATCCAATATAGCTAATTGAAATAAGTATTAAATACAAATAGAAAACCAGAATATTTAAGAACCAAAAAGTTTCAAGCAAATAACTGAATGAATAGCTAATAAATAATACCTAGAGGAAGAGTGAGATTAAATTTTTAAAGAATTGAAAATATAAAAAAATACAAATTGTAAATAAGAAAAGAAAAACTGAACCGAATATTCGAATAAACTAGAGTAGACCCAGTCACACATTTCAGCAGCTCATACTCACCCACTCGATTGATTGTGTCAACCCTATATGCATTGTTTCAGAGTAAGCCACGTATCGATCAAAAAG
Organism: Aplectana chamaeleonis; assembly: GCA_029168955.1. Taxonomy (NCBI): domain Eukaryota; kingdom Metazoa; phylum Nematoda; class Chromadorea; order Rhabditida; family Cosmocercidae; genus Aplectana; species Aplectana chamaeleonis. The sequence continues at coordinate 743,295 of JAPDOI010000251.1, read as the reverse complement.
AAAGAGGGATCAATGCTGATTCCAAAACTGTCTTCAAATTTGAAAATCGTTCACTTTGAAGCGAGTTATGATCAAAAGACGAAAAAAGCGAATTTCCGCGCTTTTTTCGCCTTTTTGCCAAAACTTAGGGTGGGTATTGTATTCAGTTCGAATGGGTACGACTGAAATTGATGGCGGGGGTATCATTCAGATGTTAAAACTGTCACGAAGGTACATAGAGTTCGCGCAATCATTTTAGTCTGGTGAATGGACGGGGCTGCGACGGTAGATCACCCCGCGCGAATCAAAACCCTTTTCTCCAGTGAGGCCGCCAACCCCGCAGGGCTAGCCGCCTGGAAACCTAAAACGGAAACCATAGGTGCTGCACCGTCATGTTGGAGCGAGCGAAGCGTCAGGTCATTTATACTAGAATGGCACACCCGCGCGGTACGCTCCAGGGTTGTGATGTACGAATAGCCATGAACAAGCAAGACTTCTAGTCAATTGACTTACTTTGACTTAATCGGTTGGCTTTCGCCTGACGCGTTCATTCCGCATCTTCACCGAGGTGTGCCGTCCGAGTAGTCAGCCGTTTCCATTTGTCACAGCCCTCAGCCATACTTTGAACACTTGACTTACTTGACTTAATCGGTTGGCTTTCGCCTGACGCGGTCATTCCGCATCTTCACCGAGGTGTGCCGTCCTAGTAGTCAGCCGTGTCCATTTTTCACGGTCTTCAGCCACAATTTGAACACATTCCATCCAGCTGTCACTATTCCATTTCCTGCGAAACGAAACATCGCGCCTGAACTGTCTTTCGATGCCGAGTGACTTTAAATCCTCTTTAACCACATCCGTCCAGAACTTTCGCCTACGCCCAGGTGGCCGTTTCCAGACAGGATTTGGAAGCATTTTTAAAGCGTGTTGTACGAGACGATCCGGAGTTTTTCTTAGTATATGCCCGAGCAGTCGAAGTCGACTTTCCATTGCTGCTTGAGATGGCGTTAGGAGATGCTGGCACCTCCCTCGTGTCAAGCGTTGATGTACTGCGTCGATTTCCTTGTAAAGGTCTTCGTTATGGCATACACGCGGCCAGAAATATCCAAGCAAACGCCTAAAAGCTTCCTCTCCGTGCAATCCAACCTTTCCATCTGCGTTTTCGGTGCTGCCCACGTCTCCGATCCGTACATCATGATAGGGCGAATAGCGGATAGGTAGACGCGCAACTTGACTTCCTTCGCGATGGTGGTAGACCACAAACACTTGGTTAGAGAATTGAATGCAGACGTAGCTTTCGCACATCGTTGTCGAATATCCGCTGCATAACTACCATCGTTCTTCAGCAAACAGCCCAAATAACAGAAATCGTCCACCAGTTCGATACGTTGTCCGTCCACACAAACTCCAGTTGAAGGCCTCTGAGAGACCCACATCTGCTTGCATTTGTCGGGACGAAGACGAAGTCCATAGGCTGCGGCATACTTCGAAACGAGGTTCACAATCCTTTGCAGTTTTGCGTTGTTTTCAGCGAATAACACAATGTCGTCGGCGTACTCCAGGTCGACAAGGGAGCGTCCTGATGGTGTTAGGATCACATCCGCAGGAAACTGTTCTGCAACTCTACGCATGACGTCATCAACGGCGAAGTTGAAAAGAAAAGGTCCTGCAACGGCTCCTTGCCTTACTCCTGTTTTCACCTCGAAAGCTGACGTAAATCCGACAGGTGTACGAACTGCTGCTGTTGTTCCTTTGTTCATGTCCTCGATTAACCGAACATACTTTTCCGGGACTCCATCTGCTCGCAGAGCATTGAGCAATCGATCACGATGAGAGAGTCGAACGCGGCTTCAAAGTCCAAAAAGCAAGCTGTAATGGCTTCGAAAACCGCTGCCACGATTCAATTACTCTTCTCACGACGAACACTTGGTCGATGGTCGATCTTCCAGGTCGAAAAACCGGCTTGCTCATCTCTGGTCGTTCCTTCACGATGTTTGATAAGTCGCTCGAGAATGATACGTTCTAAAACCTTGTACATGACACGAAGTAGAGAGATTCCTCTGTAGTTCTTAGGATCCGTGACGGATAGCTTCTTGTGAAGAGGTACGATGATCGCATGTCTCCACGAATCGGGTATCCTTTCGCTCATCCGTATGGCACGGATGGTGTTGGTCATTTCACGAATCCCAGACGGAGGAAGAGCTTTCAGCATTTCAGCAGTGATGTTGTCATCTCCACCTGCCTTTCCATTCTTCATTTTCCGGACACAATCCAAAACTTCAGACTCAGTCGGCGGTTCCTCACTGACATCGTAATGTGCTCGCTGAACATGCGGGAGCTCAGGTACTGATGGCGCTGGACGGTTCAGTAGTGAACTGGAAGTAACCCTTCCATATTGGCCGCGTCGCATCCCCAACTGCAACTCCATTGGTAGTGTTCAAGACAGGAGAACATCTCTTCATCTTCCCGCTATACTGTCGCAGCAACGTGTAGGCTTTCTTCGGATTCTTCTCCTCCCAAGCCTTCTCGAACTCCTTAGCTCTACACGTCCACTCTCGTTCGCGGTCACTTTGAAGCTGCCGACGCAACTTCCTCCTCAGACGCTTCTCCTCCACGAAGTTTCCTGCAGTTCGTAGAGCACATACTCTGTTGTAGGTAGATGTTGTTTCTTCTGGAGACGTAGGCGAACTTCTTCTTAGGCTGTACAACCGGGAGTGCCTCTTCGAAGCGTCCTGGATGCATTTGACAAAAAGAATCCGCGTCGCAAAGTTTCTTCTTAGTCCGTACTCCGATGTGAATAGAAACGCGTTGTCGGAAATTCCTTCTGCACTCTTCATCTCTGAGACTTGTCATGTCAATCCTCTGGAGAGGCTGAGCCCCTCGCTTCCTCTTATGAATCCTCGCAGTGAAGTTCAACAGAACAGGTCGGTGATCCGAATCGAATGCGACATCCCACACAGCTCTAGATCTTCGAATGTCCGATACTGGAATATTCCTCGTCAGGACATAGTCAAGCTGTAGTTTCAAAGTTGTCATCTTCCGCTTCCGCTGCTCTTCTGGAGATAGCCGGGTTGGTCCCTGCCACGTAAGCTGATGGCGGCGATGATTCCTCTTGAATGTCGATGCAATAATCAGACCACTGCGTTCACAAAAGTCGACAAGGCGGTAGCCATTGTCCGATGTTTGCTCCACTGGGTAGAACCATTTACCGAGTACTTCGGATTCCTGATCAAGTCCCATCTTCGCATTTGCGTCAATCCCCACGACAACAGCATGTTGACAAGGTATCCTGGCCAGCAACGTATTGAGTTCCTCATAAAACGCATCCTTCGAATTGTCTTCGGCGGTTTCAGTGGGCGCATGAGCACTCACTATCCACAGATTGAATCCTCTGTGATCCCGCAGTCGTACGAATGCATTCCGACACGACGTTGAGCCGAACTCCTTGACCATACCATTGAAATCCTTCCTTACAGCTATTGCACAGCCTCCCACTCTCCTATCGTCAGCGTTACCGCAGTAGATGGTGTACTCTCCGACGCTGATGACGGGTCTATCCTTGAGGCGGGTTTCCTGCAAAGCAGCAAACGGTGCATGGAAATAGCTCAGAAGTCTGGATAGCGCAGTTTTTTGGATATCACTCGACAGCGATCGACAGTTCAGGGTGGCGAAATTGTGGCTTGTGGCCAAAGACTCCATGACTCCCTAGGTACGGATCCTAAGGTGTTATGGACCAGAGGCCTTAGTGTGCCGGACACACACTTAGTGTGCCGGACACACACTTTGAACACAATCCAACCATTGGTCGCTATCCCACTTCCTGTGAAGTATAACATCGCGCCTGAATTGCCTTTCAATGCCGTGTGATTTCGAATCCTCCTTCACCACATCTGTCCAAAACTTTCACCTAAGTCTAGGCGGTCGTTTCCAGACAGAACTCAGAAGCATCTTTAGAGCGTGTTGAACAAGACGATCTGGCGGTCTTCATAATTATACCCGAACAGACGAAGACGACCTTCCGTTGCCACTTAACATGGCGTTGGGAGATGTTGGCACCTCCCTCGTGTCAAACGTTGATGTGAGGCGTCGATTTCGTTGTAGAGTTATTCGTTATGGCACATTCGCGGCCAGAAATATCCGAGCAAACGTCTAAACAGCTTCCTCTCCGTGCAATCCAACCTTTCCATCTGCGTCTTTGGTGCTGCGCCTTCAGTTCACTACTGAGTCGTCCAGCGCCAACAGTACCTGAGCTCCCGCATGTTCAGAGAGCACATTACGATGTCACTGAGGAGCCGCCCACTGAGACTGAAGTTTCGAATTGTGTCCGGAAAATGAAGAATGGAAAGGCAGGTGAAAATGACAACAACACTTCTAAAATGCTTAAGGCTTTCCTCCGTCTGGTATTCGTGAAATGACCAACACTATACGTACCAGATGAATGAGCGAAAGGATACCCGATTCGTGGAGACATGCGATCATCGTACCTCTTCATAAGAAGTTATCCGTCACGGAGCCCAATAACTATAGTTATTTCTCTACTGCGTGTCATGTACAAGGTTTTGGAACGTATCATTCTCAAGCAACTCATCAAACATCGTGAGGAAACAACCAGAGATGAGCAGGCCGGTTTTCAACCTGGAAGATCGATAATTGACCAAACGTTCGTTGTGAGAAGAGTAATTGGATCATGACAGCAGTATTCGAAATTTTTTCGCTTTTTAGGAATTTGAAGCCGCATTCGACTCTCCTAATCGTGATCGATTGCTCAACGCTCTGCGAGCCGATGGAGTCCCGGAGAAGTATGTTCGGTAATCGAGGACATGAACAAAGGAACAACAGCAGCAGTTCGTACACCTGACGGGTTTAAGTCAGCTTTCGAGGTAAAAACAGGAGTAAAGCAAGAAGCCGTAGCAGGACCTTTTCCTTTCAACTCCGCCGTTGATGACATCATCCGCGAAATCGCAAAGGATTTCGAACCTCGTTTCGAAGTTTGCCGCAGCCAATGGACTTCCTCTTCGTCCCGAAAAATTCAAGCAGATGTGGGTCTCTCAGGCTCCGTCCATAACAGACGGCCAGTGACAAAGCGTCAAGGCGTCAAAGCATCATGTGCCAGCGCTCAAACGCTGGCGCATGACGCTCGACGGCTGGAGCATTCAACGTGTGCGAGGACGGCACGTGGTTATGATGGTATCGATAATATTAGTGATAGCCGTTACGGTCACTATGCCTCCACCGTCAGCGACGGCATGTGGATCGAATACACACCGCGGGTGTGGCTAAAGAGCAGTTCGGCTGGCACACGCGACGAGCGACGGAAAAACGCTGTGCGCGCTCATCGTCCTTGGGGCGCGTTAACCGAGGACCTTCGAAAAAAGTAGCGTTGTCCCATTGTAGCTGTCCCCTTTAATCATTTTTTGCATTTTATTCATGTTTTTTTGCTTATAATGTGCTTTTTTAGACGCAATGCTTCTCATACCATCGTTTCAATGGAATCCGCACTTTTTATACAAGTTTTCTTAGAGTTCTTTTTGTTTGCTTCTTGGAGCGGAATGGGAGATGATGATATTCATTCCGACGCCGACCCTACGTCTGACGCATCAACCTACATAAACAAAATGTAAAAAACGATTAAGGGGAATGGCTAGAATGGAACAATAACAACTTTTTCGAGTGCCCTCGGTTAACGCGCCCAAGGACGGTGAGCGCGCACAGCGTTTTACCATCGCGCGCGTCTTGTGTACCAGCCGAAGTGCACCTTAACCGCACCCGCGGTGTGGATTCGATCCACATGCCGTCAGCGACTGGCCGGCTGCAGTGGTCGCTGGGGAGTCAGATCAATAACAAATGTTGAAGATGGTAACCCCCAGCGTCACTTTACGGTCACTTGACGCTAGGACGTCTGCTATGGACGGAGCCTCAGAGGCGTTCAACAGGAGTTGGCGTGGACGGACAATGTATCGAATGGACGATTTCTGTTATTTGGGCTGCTTGCTGAAGAACGATGGTCGTCTCTAACCAAGTGTTTGTGGTCTACCCCCATCGCTAAGGAAGTTAAGTTTCGCGTCTACTTACTTAAATCAATAATTCAAGCATATTTTTTTGTGTCTGATTTTGTGGTAGTTACCACTGCTGCCATAGGTTTTACTATAGGGAACTCTTTGACTCGGGTTTTGATTAGTTTCTTAATCAGGAAATTCATTAACTGCCCTAAGATTTTCAGAATTCCACTTTGTTTATTGCAGACACAGTTGGTCAGGGATCTTAGACGACAGGTGTAATGTGTAGGTTGAAGGCAGCGTTCGCGATAATCTTCAATTTTGAGATTATTCGCTATCTTGATTAAAGGGCCCCCGGGTAGAATTATAATGACGTAGAAATTGTTAAAAACGCACCAGAAGTACACGAAATCCTTAAGTGTCACCCCGCCTCTTAAGTATCACAGGAAGTGTTTGTTGTGACAATGAAATCTTTTGTGGACCCGTCCTTTGCAAATCTCTACTCTCTATTGCTCCGTTATTTCCTAAGAGCCCTAACTAATCCTGCTTTGCATAAAAGATTCTTCTATTTTCGATTGACTTAGATTTCCACCGGTGCCAACAACCATGAACATGTTCATTCAATCGGGAAACTAGTCCATGTTATAGAATAATGTAACTGAAATACGTTTTAATGCGTTTCTCGCCGTTTCTTCGTTATTTTGGTAACACATAGAGGCCAACGCATTGTTCAATGTAAAAAACTAGGAGACGAAAATTATCGCGAACGCTGATTTTGAGGCACAGTATCAGGAATGACTTACTTTGACTTAATCGGTTGGCTTTCGCCTGACGCGGTCATTCCGCATCTTCACCGAGGTGTGCCGTCCTAGTAGTCAGCCGTGTCCATTTTTCACGGTCTTCAGCCACAATTTGAACACATTCCATCCAGCTGTCACTATTCCATTTTCTGCGAAACGAAACATCGCGCCTGAACTGTCTTCCGATGCCGAGTGACTTCAAATCCTCTTTAACCACATCCGTCCAGAACTTTCGCCTACGCCCAGGTGGCCGATTCCAGACAGGATTTGGAAGCATTCTTAAAGCGTGTTGTACGAGACGATCCGGCGTTCTTCTCGGTATATGCCCGAGCAGTCGAAGTCGACTTTCCATTGCTGCTTGAGATGGCGTTAGGAGATGCTGGCACCTCCCTCATGTCAAGCGTTGATGTACTGCGTCGATTTCCTTGTAAAGGTCTTCGCTATGGCATACACGCGGCCAGAGATATCCAAGCGAACGCCTAAAAAGTTTCCTCTTCGTGCAATCCAACCTTTCCATCTGCGTCTTCGGTGCTGCCCACGTCTCCGATCCGTACATCATGATAGGGTGAATAGCGGATAGGTAGACGCGCAACTTGACTTCCTTCGCGGTGGTGGTAGACCACAAACACTTGGGCAGAGAATTAAATGCAGACGTAGCTTTCGCACATCGTTGTCGAATATCCGCTGCATAACTACCATCGTTCTTTAGCAAACAGCCCAAATAACAGAAATCGTCCACCAGTTCGATACGTTGTCCGTCCACACAAACTCCCGTTGAAGACCTCTGAGAGACCCACATCTGCTTGCATTTGTCGGGACGAAGACGAAGTTCATAGGCTGCGGCATACTTCGAAACGAGGTTAACAATCCTTTGCAGATTTGCGTTGTTTTCAGCGAATAGCACAATGTCGTCGGCGTACTCCAGGTCGACAAGGGAGCGTCCTGATGGTGTTAGGATCACATCCGCAGGAAACCGTTCTGCAACTCTATGCATGATGTCATCAGCGGCGAAGTTGAAAAGAAAAGGTCCTGCAACGGCTCCTTGCCTTACTCCTGTTTTCACCTCGAAAGCTGACGTAAATCCGACAGGTGTACGAACTGCTGCTGTTGTTCCTTTGTTCATGTCCTCGATTAACCGAACATACTTTTCCGGGACTCCATCTGCTCGCAGAGCATTGAGCAATCGATCACGATGAGGAGAGTCGAACGCGGCTTCAAAGTCCAAAAAAGCAAGCTGTAATGGCTTTGAATACCGCTGCCACGATTCAATCACTCTTCTCACGACGAACACTTGGTCGATGGTCGATCTTCCAGGTCGAAAACCGGCTTGCTCATCTGGTCGTTCTTTCACGATGTTTGATAAGTCGCTCAAGAATGATACGTTCTGAAACCTTGTACATGACGCGAAGTAGAGAGATTCCTCTGTAGTTCTTGGGATCCGTGACGGATAGCTTCTTGTGAAGAGGTACGATGATCGCATGTCTCCACGAATCGGGTATCCTTTCGCTCATCCATATGGCACGGATGGTGTTGGTCATTTCACGAATCCCAGACGGAGGAAGAGCTTTCAGCATTTCAGCAGTGATGTTGTCATCTCCACCTGCCTTTCCATTCTTCATTTTCCGGACACAATCCAAAACTTCAGACTCAGTCGGCGGTTCCTCACTGACATCGTAATGTGCTCTCTGAACATGCGGGAGCTCAGGTACTGATGGCGCTGGACGATTCAGTAGTGAACTGAAGTAATCCTTCCATATTGGCAGCGTCGCATCACCAACTGCAACTCCATTGGTAGTGTTCAAGACAAGAGAACATCTCTTCATCTTCCCGCTATACTGTCGCAGCAACGTGCAGGCTTTCCTCGGATTCTTCTTCTCCCAAGCCTTCTCGAACTCCTTAGCTCTACACGTCCACTCTCGTTCGCGGTCACTTTGAAGCTGCCGACGCAACTTCCTCCTCAGACGCTCCTCCTCCACGAAGTTTCCTGCAGTTTGGAGAGCACATACTCTGCTGTAGGTAGATGTTATTTCTTCTGAGACGCAGGCGAACCTCTTCTTAGGCTGTACAACCGGGAGTGCTTCTTTCGAAGCGTCCTGGATGCACTTGACAGAAGAATCCGCGTCGCAAAGTTTCTTCTTAGTCAGTACTGCGATGTGAATAGAAACGCGTTGTCGAAAATTCCTTCTGCACTCTTCATCTCTGAGACTTGTCATTTCAATCCTCTGGAGAGGCTGAGCCCCTCGCTTCCTCTTATGAATCCTCGCAGTGAAGTTCAACAGAACAGGACGGTGATCCGAATCGAATGCGACATCCCACACAGCTCTAGATCTTCGAATGTCCGATACTGGGATATTCCTCGTCAGGACATAGTCAAGCTGTAGTTTCAAAGTTGTCATCTTCCGCTTCCGCTGCTCTTCTGGAGATAGCTGGGTTGGTCCCTGCCACGTAAGCTGATGGCGGCGGTGATTCCTCTTGAATGTCGATGCAATAATCAGACCACTGCGTTCACAAAAGTCGACAAGGCGATAGCCATTGTTCGATGTTTGCTCCACTGGGTAGAACCATTTACCGAGTACTTCGGATTCCTGATCAAGTCCCATCTTCGCATTTGCGTCAATCCCCACGACAACAGCATGTTGACAAGGTATCCGGGCCAGCAACTTATTGAGTTCCTCATAGAACGGATCCTTCGAATAATCTTCGGCGGTTTCAGTGGGCGCATGAGCACTCACTATCCACAGATTAAATCCTCTGTGATCCCGCACTCGTACAAATGCATTCCGGCACGACGTTGAGCCAAACTCCTTGACCATACCATTGAAATCCTTCCTTACAGCTATTGCACAGCCTCCCACTCTCCTATCGTCAGCGTTACCGCAGTAGATGGTGTACTCTCCGACGCTGATGACGGGTCTACCCTTGAGGCGGGTTTCCTGCAAAGCAGCAAACGGTGCATGAAAATAGCTCAGAAGTCTGGATAGCGCAGTTTTTGAATATCACTCGACAGCGATCGACAGTTCAGGGTGGCGAAACTGTGGCCACGCTATATCGCTCGAACGTTCCCTGTGTACACTCAAAAGTCTGCTGGGTTCAGTAGAAGCAGGGGCACCAACGAGCACGTACCAACAGACTTGTATACACACCCCCAGTATCAGGAATACGGAAAACAATTCGCTTTTGCGCAGTTGTGGGTTCCAGGAGAGACTCGGGCTCCGCGTAAAATAAATCGCTCCAATGCGGTGTTCCGTTCGAGCTTGTGTTGGCGAATTGCCAATCTGACGATTGCTGGCAAAGGCGTCCAACGAGTGCGGCCTGGTGACGCGGCACAAACTCTACGCGACTGTACGCGCATACCACCCCTAGCCAACCCATTTGAATAGCGGTTGCCGGTGAAGCGTAAAGTAAGATCATGGTACATTATACCCACGGTTGAATATCACTCCCGGTCTCGTTCAAGAATCCGCACCCAGTAGTTACGCCTAAATCACCGCGAAAACGCACAGGGATAGGGCAGATACGCACCGATAGTGGATTCGCTTTGTTTACACTTTTTTCGCCTTTTATAATGTAATGGAATGCAGATGATTGCCTTCCAGAAAGAAGGATTAAAGAGATACTTGTTATTTACTTTCAACGCACACTTCTTGGACGCCTATACTATGTATTACTAACAGTGGAGTTTGGCAAATTGTGAAATGATAGCATTAATCACACTTGTAAGATGTTTATGAAATTCAATGCTAGAAAAAAATCCTGTGTAGTGTGCGCTAAGCACTTTTTTACCCTTTGAACCCTTTTCTGCTAGCGCACAATGTCAATAAAGAGGCCCGCCCTAGAAATGCCAATAATAAATTTGTTTTTGCAGTTGCACTGAACGCTCTAGACACTTTCCAATCCAGGAAAATTGCAGTTTACGGGAAATCGAACAATATAAAACATTTAATCGGCTGTCGATGAATCGGCAACAATAATCCATAGTAATGTACACTTGTGAATGTTTAGCACTGTAAAATACTGTCAATTACCCGTGTCAGAGAAGATATCCAAATAAGTACACCGAGAGTTTTCACCTTAAGTGCATTGCATGAAAACTGCGGAAACAGAAAACCGCGTAACTCATAAGGAGCCTCAAATTTCGTAATGATACTCGGAACAAAGTTTATTCTGTGTTGAAACCTCACCCCACATCCGGTGAGACGTCTTTTACGCGCATTTTGCATCTCCATTCCCGGCTTTCATGCAATGTTTTCGGAATGCAAACGGAATTAGTCAGCACTTTTAGGCGCCGAAAATTGCTCCTAGACGTTGGAGAAGTGAGATCCTTAGAGAAATGTCCACAACCCGTAAGCGGCTAAATTACTGAGCTGCTAATTCGATCGATCGGTCGCGAAGTCTCGAAGTCGTCTTGGTGATCGTAGCTGAAAATAGTGATATTACCATCGTTTTCATTACAAATAGTGATAATTGAAACAAAACAGAATAATGAAACAATAAAAGCAAGCGGACCACTGGGTGAAAAAAAGAGAAACTGCTAATTAAAAAGCGGGTGTTGGTGCTCGGTACACATCCAGCCGAATGTGGACTGACGCGTGCACTGCCACACGCGTGTGTGTACCAGGGCTGTGCGTAATTGAATTTTGTATTTTCGTAAATCGTAATTTTTGAAATTACTCGTAATTCGTAAATCGTAATTCGTAAATCGTAACTGATAATGAATAATGAGCCCACACATGACCCAAACCTCATTCGATGTGTAAACACCGTAGCATTCCAGTGAGGAGGTGTTTCCATATCGAAGTAGGCTGGAGGTTGGGTTTCAAAGTGAAATTTTTAGAGCAGCACTTGAATAAATATTCAGTACACATACGTGGGATAGGAACGACTTTAATAGAGAAAATGGAAACTCTAAGTTTATTTAAAGGCAGGGTTCGCGATAAAAACAACTTTTGAGCTCTCTTTATGAGAATGTAGTTTTGGCCATCAAAATAGTAAAAATACGTGAAAAAACCCGGAAATTCGCGGGGAAAACGCTCAAAAACAAAGTATAACGGCTAATTACCGGTGTCGGCCGGCCCCCTAATTAACGCGATTTTCATTAATGCTCGCTTATCCGATATTAATTTCGCTGTTAAAGCAATCAGTGGCCTTCAGAAATGTTCAGAAATTAGTTTAAAAGCAGAATAAAATTTGACAAAACAGGATTTTACCCAAATTTCGATAATTGGGGGCGGGAGGACACCAAGCCATAACTTGCTCCTGAGCGTTTTTTCTCCAATTTTTTACTTATTTTCACTTTTGTGATGGCCAGATCTACCATTCCATGGGCATAGCACAACAACCGATTTTATCGAGAACCCTACCTTTAAGTACCACACCTGTGCCAGGTTTCGCCCAACTTTTGAATACGAAAGCATAGGGAATCATCGCTCTACCAAACACAGTTCAGTTGAAGCCAAGGAGGGCAACACTGTGATGAGAAAAAATTTACGGTTGGATAGTTTTAGCCTTAACCTTTTGAGGAAGGATGCTTAGATAAGGTGGCCATCCTGGCCATCCCAAAGGGGATATATATTTACCGAACCACATCTTCACGCAGAAAACGAGTACGCTCTATATTTGTAAAGCATTGCTCTGAACGGAGTTATAAGCGTTCCTCCACATAAGCGTAGGTTTGTTGGGGTAGAGACGGCGGTCTTCTTTTTCTTCTTATCGGCTACAGGAGTTTCTTCTCATAGGCATAGGAAGGCAGCTACATCACACGGCTTGTTCCACATATCACGAGCAGACAGAGAAGTAGGTCTGGCGGAGCATGAAAATAAATGCAATGAATCATGCCCAGTATTCTGACAGTCAAGACATTTATCTTTGACCGACTCGTCGATCCTGTGTACGTAGGCTTTGAGGTATGAAGAATGACCGCAACGTAGACCTGCCAGAGTGACGCGAAAGCGCCTGGGCAGATCTTCCTCACAATCATCAACTGTAGGAGGCACGACACCAAGGATCGGGTTGGGAGGGGCGCAGGTCAGGTACTCAGACACAAATCTAGTGTGCTCGATTTGTTGTAGAATCTTTCGTGTGAGCTCAGAGGTGGCCCATCTTTGATGATCCAATGTAGAAATAGCAGCATGGAGTGGTGTGCGAATATTACGGTGAGGTGGATCAGATGACAGAAGTGGCTAGTTGGGATGTGCGGCGTTCTTAATAATGTCAATGTGGAACTGTTGAGATTGCAGCTGGCAGTGTTGTTTGACAGGAAGTACTGCACATTCTTGATGGAGAAGGGATATGGGTGTTGACCTTGGGCAGCCAGTGATGAGACGTATGTACTGCAGAGTTCTGCACACGTTGAAGCTTGTTCCAGGACGCCTCTGACAGATGTCTGGTCCATATCGGAGCCCATATTCCAGAGTTGGCTGTGTCATGGTCTTGTACGTTGTGCGTAAAACTTGCTTTGTGCTACCCCAAGGTGGTGCACGCCAGAGCATGGAGGATGCTATTTCGCGTGTTGGCCGTAGCAGCTCGAATACGTGTGTTTCTGTGAAAACGCAATGAAAGGTCCAGGAACACACCAAGTAGACGAGGGTGCTTAGATAGGGGCAGCAGATTTCCTTCCCAGAGAACCTTGGGATGCAGTTTGTGCTCAGCATTTGCGGTAGTGCACAAAGGCGGTCTGAGTGCTAAAGGTTGATTAGGATTTGGAAATGCAAAACGGTAAAGGCTCCCTAAAAATCTGAGCTTTCGAAAATTAGGTTCTCCATCTTCTTTTTTCTCGTTCAGAATTTGCTCCTCATTATTGAAACATTTGAAAACTTCTTTGAAAAGTAGGAGACTCTGCAGCAATAATTTCTTAAAAATGCTTCAAACCAAATTTTGAAATTAACCCCTCTTCTCTCGTAGCCTCTGGAGATAGACATCAAAGGTTAATTTGGGAGTCCCCGTGAGAATCTTTTTTCGAATAATGTTTTCAGGTTAGAAAAATAATTTTCCGATTCTCCGGCGGATTTGAATTCACGAAGTTCCTCTTTCTTGCTTGTATCTTTTTAACCGCTAAAGATGGATGCGTGGGGAAGCTTGTTTTTAATATCTTCGCAAAATTCTGCAATGAAGTGTATATTGGGTTCCAACCTTTATTTGCTCCATGAGCCAGCCAGGCCCTTAGAGCCGAGCCCCATCTTTACTGCCTATTTATATCGGAATGGAATTGCTGTCCGCAGTTGCAGACGACCGCTTTAGAAGTTTACAGAGAGCTAGAAGATAGTGGTGCTGGGACAAATATCAATCATGTCAGGACCTCGCGGTCACAGCATGATTCTGTTTGCAGTACGTGTTGCAACAACGGTTGTCTGCAACTGCGGACCGAAATTTTGGTCCGATAGAGACTGCAGCTCCATCAAAGGTCTGCGTCTCTGGTGTTCATCTTGTGACAAGGGCATTCCATGGAAGTAAGCTCTGGTACATCCCTAGTGACCTGTTGATTTGAATTATCACCAGCAGCGGAGTGGTCGGCCTCGGTGAAATATAACTAGAGATAAGGAGGTTTCGACGAAAAAGCCACAGCTCCGCGCAGTGGGAACCGAAAACATGAGTTCACTATGAAACAGAGTCTAAATAGCTGCGAAGCTACCGACCTGGCTCGGCTTGGGGCAAGGAAAGGTTGGAACCAAATGATAAGTTTGGGTCCGTCAGAGTGAGAAGGGGAGCGATTGGTCATTCCTAAACCCGTTATCAACAATTATAGTTCTCCATGACTGACCTACTGCTAACTTCGACCGGCCGGGCATGCACGGGTACGGGTTCACCAAAAATTGAATTTTTGAAGAGAAATAAAATATTAGGAGTGTGTTAAATTTAAAAGTGTTGAAGTTGTGTTGTATTGAAAGTGTTAAATTTATATTTGTACTAGGCCGCAGATTTGCATTGCTCATTTAACCGCGTTTTCACGTTTTATTACGATTTGTTACAATTTTGGTCCCAAATTTCGTAATTCGTAAATCGTAAAAAATCTGCCGAAAACGCCCGTAATTCGTAAATCGTAAACCGTAATTGGTAATTACGCACAGCCCTGGTGTGTACCACAGTCGGCTTGATGAGTCACGCCGACTATCTACTGGAATCGTGTTTTTGCGAAAAAAAAACCTGCCTGTAAGTAGTAACATTTCCAAAGTGCTCTCTAAAATTCTGGACATTTATAAACGGAAACCATCTAGAGACTGGAACATGTACCACCTCAACATGTGAAATCTACCCCTTCCCCCTGGGGAAAAGGCGACAGTGGGGTAACGGACTTTCATTAGCGACAGAAGTGCATAGAGCGTTAAACGCATCTACGGAAACGATTCGCATTATTGGTACCTTTTGAGCTTACGTAATAAAAATGTGCAGTATTCCGCCCCGAGCCGCTGGTTCCAAGAAAGTATCAGCGTTTTCCATACTTCGCAAAAAGCATCGGCCAATTTTTAGGGTGTTTTAGAAAAAAAATTGGATTTCGCTAGAAACTTGTACGTACTCTAGGGTGCTAGACATGAATCTGGGCTCAGTTTGTTGAAATTCTGAGGTTCACTGTAGGTTACGATCGGTAGCATGGAACATACATAGGTAACAAATCCTACCTTCATAATTCAAAAAAAAACGACAATCAGACATCGAATTCGTATTCAGCACCCTGAATAACCCGCATAGAAAATTTGAGTCAAATCTGAGACTTTGACCTACCTACAGTATACCTGCCGTAATGTACCCTGAGCTGTCAGCAATCAATAAACTGATCTCAGATTCGTCTTCAACTCTCCATCGTAGGATTCCCGAAATCGTCAAAATTTCGTTTTGCTCTGAAATTTTCCTCCAGATGGGAAGCTTTGAACGAATTTAGTCGAAAACTTGAGGAACGAATAAACCTCGAATTCGTGATCAGCCCACCGATCAATCTCAATGGGGGGAGTTTAGGTCAAATCGTAAGTATTTCCTCAATCGCACTCAGAACCCTTTATTTTATATAAGTCTAAGTTCAACCAACAATCCGTACAAGTGGACAAGGCTATCATTATGTGCGAAATTCAGAAAATGAGTTTACTTTCACACAAACCTTACCCAGGGGGTTTCTGGGGGCTGAACGCGATTATGAGGTCCAATCACAGATTTTCGAAAGATTGCTGCGCGTTTTGGAAGGTACAACTGGATCGTAACTCTAGAGGGAAATCCCCATAACTTTTTACAGTGTGATTCTAGGCAGCTGCGAAGGACATATTTGGACTCTATATCCAGAAATGGTTCTAGCAAAACACACCTCGTTTGGAATGACCACTTTGGCCGATAGTGGTTACCTTGTAAGTGAGCTCAACAAACAATCCGTACAAATCGAAGACGCCATCATTTTAACCAAAGTTAGAGAGAAGTGGTCATACTCGAATTTTGTCCAGCTGTGTTATTTCGGGCACTGACCACGGTTGTGAGATCCGTCTCCAGATTTTCGAAAGATCACGAAAGAAGATCACAGCTCATCTTTCTTTGAGCCAAAAGCTCAGGTTGGGATACTAAGCAGTTTTGCTATGCAATTTATTCTCGCGATGCGTTCGACGCCTTCTACACTATCCTTGTTGAAGAATGCTTTCAATTGAACCGCCGCCTTTGTCTAATTTTGCCCTCCCTTACTCTTTTATGGGTGAACCGCGTTGGCATAGTCGGTGAAGTACCTTCAAAAATCACTGTCGAGCTTGCAGAGTTTTCAAATAATCAACCCTAATACAGCGGACATTATCGATGTTCCGCGACTCAAGAAAAGTAAACATCAAACTAGACACTATCGTTTTCGAATAAAATTTGTAGCATGGATCACAATAAACAGACACAGACCCCTGACCATCTCGATCGAAACCTGTGAGGGTTCTCGATACATGAGTGAAGAAAAAATGAAGTCCTACCCGAGCCGTCGCTTGTCCCTGATCAGCAATATTGTCATTCCGACCACCGATGTGAACCAGACATAGAGCATAAGGCCAACAAAACAGACAATAACAATCTGAAAATGGGAAATTAGTGACCAGACGTCTCGTGAGAGCAATTGTTTGGCATGCTTTCGAATAGAGAGGCTCGACCTCTTTTGAATTGGTCACTGCTTCGTAACACACACTACACTAGCCCTTCGACATGAAGCAAGTAACAAATTTCACAGATCCTATATTATAGTGTTCCCAACTTTTGAATTTCACACTTAGCACCAAAAAGGTCGAAGCTCATAATAGCTATACTATACCGTTAAACTAATAACTACACTGTTCCTTTCTCCTTAGCGAGCATGTTGATAAATAAATCATAATAAACTAGAAGACGGATGGGACTTCATTGTAAATAATGAGAAGCGGTAGTAAGCGATGAGAAGTCCCCACAAATTTCGGCAGAATGCAGAGCTTTGAGTCCTTTCTGTAGTACATGATTTGCATAACATTCAAATGCAAAAGTTGATCCCAAGTTAACAAGCTCCAGATTTTATGATCTGATGAATGTAGAGAATGCCGTGGCTGTCACCTAATAAGGGAAGTGTTTTTAGTGGTAAACGCATCTGCGAAAACGACTGTTATTGTTAGTGCCTCTTGTGCATCAATAGTGAAGCTGCGCAGTGTACCGCCCGAGCTGCAGGTTCCAAGAAGTTAAAAGCGTTTTCATGTTCCGCGAAAAGGCAAGGGTACTCATCAAGAATTTTTTGGGTTTCTAAAAAAAATTCAGATTCAGCTCAAAACATGTGTGTAGGAATAATCTAGGGTGATGAACACGAATCTGAAGTGCGTCTGGCAAAATTCTTAGGTTTACTGTAGGTTGCGGTAGGTACCAGGGTATCATTCGGAGGGCAAACCTACCTTAGTATTTTTAAAACCGACAAACGGACGTTCAATTCGTATTCACCACCCCGAATAACCCCTGTAATCAAATTTCAAGCGAAACCTGAGACCTTGGCCAAACTACCGTATACCCACCGTAGTTTACCGCAATCTGTCAGAAATCGACAAACGGACTTCAGATTTGTGTTTAGAACCCCAAATAATCGATCGAGAAACATTTTGAGCCTTTTCTATGGGACCGTTCTGAAAATCGTCAAAGGTCACATTTTGCACTCAAATTCTCCCCTGATTGGAGGCTTTGAACGAATTTAGTCGAAAACTTTGGGAATTTCGACCGATAAACCCCAGATTCGTGATCAGCGCCCAAACAACCAACCTGGGAAGATGTCAGGACAAATTCGGAACACTTTTTTAAAACGCTTTCACTGCTATAAATAAACGCCCAATCGAAAGTCCGTAAAAAATCCAAAACGCTGTCAGTGAATACAAAGTTCGGAAAATGTGCCTCCACCCAAAGTTTGCTCGGGGGGAGGGGTAGTTTAGGGCGCTCAACACGACTATAAGGTCCGTTTCCGAATTTCCCGAAACAGCTCGGGGCGGAATGCTGCGCAGTTTTACTATGGAGGCCCGAGAGATACTAACAATATAAGTAGTTTTTGCAGATGCCTTTACCGCCACAATCACTTCCCTTGTAGGAAGAAGTCTGAGGCTACAAAATGAGGTAGGGCTGCGATTCATGAACGTTAAACCACAGGATACATATGGGTTTGTAGAGGAAGTACTGTCGTTCTCTGGGCCAAATTCCGGTCCGCATTTGCGGACCACGGCTATGGCCCCATGCGACACGTGTTAATCGTTCTGGGACCACTTGGCCCCGACACGATTCAACCTTCTCCCATCACGATTATCACGTGTCGCATCATGAAACAGCCGTAGTCCGCAATGGCGGACCGGAATTCGGCCCAGAAAACGACAGTATATTTACAGCTGCCAGTTTATCTAAGGCCCCGGTCAGAGTTGGTGCTATTTGCATCTGTATTGCCCCCGCAGCCCCCACCACCCCCGCACCCACCCGGTCGATACGTATGTTTAAAATGGTGGAGTGAGGTTGAGAAAATCACTCGATGTATCCAACTAGATATGACGATGATTACGTGGCCAACAGGATTGCACCTGTTCAGAGAAATAGTAAAGGAGAGTATGGTGAAGTAACGGAGGTAGCAGTAAGGTTAGCTTTCTAGTGATACGCAATGTTTTATCATAGGCCCGCCCACCCGGTGATTTTCTCATCCGCCGTCATCCACGTATAGCATGGATATCGACCGCGTCGGATACACCGTGTGATTTTCTCAACCTCACTCCATCATTTTAAGCATACGTATTGACCGGGTGGGTGTTGGGGGATGTTGGGGGTGCTGGGGGTTGTTGGAGGGATACACCTAGTGATTTTCTCAGCTTCACCTCACCATGTTGTTCATACGTATCGACCGGGTGGGTGTTGGGGGTGTTGGGGGTGGGGGGATATACACCGAGTGATTTTTGCATCCCATTTGCAATGCATTCTGTGTGTATCGACCGGGCTGGAGACGTCGGCTCATCCAACTATGACCGGGGCCTAAGAGCAGAATGAAAACTACGATCATTTTGAAGATGGTTTAAAGCAAGGTACGGCGCGTGCTGTGGATATCCACAGGGGGGGGGGGCTGAGCTGCGTAGGGATGGAAGAGGGGGAAGTGGGTCTGAGCTCTGCTGGCAGGACTGGACCATTCTGTATGTTTTTTGAAGGTTCATCTTCTCCAAAATTAGCAACCTTCAAAATGAATTGTTCACTTTCTTCAATTCTCACAACAACAAAAAACAGACCAAATAGCGCTCCTAAGGAGGGTTTAAGAAAATAGGCAAAAATTTGACCAACTAACGCTTCTGGGGGGGTCTGAGAAAGTCGCCAAAATTTTGCTCTTCAAGGGGGGTCTGAGTAAAATTGGTCTTGTCCACACCTCGTGCAGTACCCTGTTTGAAAGTCCATTGCGAACAAAAAAATATGTTCAAATTTTTCCCAGTTCAGAAGCCCTTTTCATGGTGACGGCATCACCTGGAATCAGTGGCATTCGTGAATGTGAATGAACATATTGAAGGAAGGTTTTTTGTTCTATGTATCTTTTAAATAGGTCTGAGGAAAGCCTGCCGATTACGAGATCTCAGAATTTTCTAATCAGTGGCATCTCCAGAAAGAAAAATGGCTGCTACTGTAAGCATACAACATATGAATAGTTTTGGATACAATCGTAGCTTCTAGTCGTTATGAAGTTATCACATTCATCGAATAGCGTCATTTTGGGAAAAAACGGTTTCCCATATTTCAACAGAAATGAGAAAAACTCGAAAAATGAAACAAAATAGCAAAAAAAAACATGAAAATCAAGAAAAGATGGGGAAAATCCGATATCAAACAAAAATGTTTCGAAAGAAAGCCAAAAACCATTCATTAGAGATATCACTCACGTGGGGACCATAAAGTCTTCTAATGTCATTTGATGATATGAGCACAGTTATCGCAACTCCAATCGCCAAACAAACATGAACAATCTGAAAAGGAGTCAAGTTGAGCTATGTTCTCTAATGCCAGGCAACGAGAAGCTACGTACTGTTGTTCTGTCATGTTGCTATTTTATGTTACGTCATGTCATGTCATTTTATGTTATGTAATCTTAGTTTATGTTATACTATATTGTGTTATGATATGTTATGTTATGTTATTTATGTCATTCAGTGTTTAAAAAATCAAAGTGACTCACCGAATTTAAAAGGAAGGGTACTAGAAGGTAATGTGTGTCAATCAGAACCCCTATGATTAACAACATTGCAGAGGCGATTTGAAACAGAACAAGGCAGGTGATTGGAGCCGTAACCACCGACTGAACATCTTCCGTAAGACTGCCGGAGACCGACAGCAAACAGCAAATGGCTGAAACACTGACAGAGATAGACAAGAGTGGTAAACATGGATTAAGTAACTTTGAAATACAGTACTAGAAAAAAATCTGCCAGCATTCCAATTCAAAATAACTTAGTAACATAGCGGATCCCGGATTAAGGTCCTAGTTATACTCCATGAAACACTGCGCAAATACGAGACAACTGTCGCTCTCAGGTCCTCCACTCTGCAGAGTACTCCAAAGCAGGAGTTGTACACAATAAAGCGGGGAACATTTCATTCCGCCGGTGTATTGCAAATGTATGACAAAACACAGCACAACATAACATAACATAAGACTATTTAGGACTGCATAACGCATCGCATCATAGCATATGATAAGATAGCTCTTCGCAACAAAGATTATCTACACAGTTTAGCATAACATAACCACGCATAACATAGCATGACATTGGATAGCACTGCATAACATAGCGTAACAAAACATTACACAAAATAGCATAGCACAACAAAAAACAACATAGCACATATACGCAGAACCAACCACAACACAACGTAATGTGACATATCATAACATAAGAAAGTGTAGCATAACATAGCAAAGTAAAATAAACCATAATGCAGGGCGTTTCATGATTGTGAACATAAATTTCACTGTAACACTTTTTGGGCTTTTCGATCGTAATTAGCATAGGGAATGAACTTTAATTAAAGTCGTTCTTCGAGGTATGAACAGCAGTTCAAGTTTTCTTAAATAAAAACTGTCGTTTTCCAAATTTTTCCTAATTATAGAACACTCCTGCCATTTCGTGAATTTATTAATCATACCAAAATAGCAACTAATCTATAACAACTAATGTCTTTATTGACACAGCTCAAAAGTCCTCAACTGACTCAGCAAATCACCTGTATGAGACACTCAGCATTAAATAAAAATATATTTGCCATACACATGTTGCTGAAATAATTATTCCAAGTATGGTTTGTATCTTATCTTCAGCTAACCGCGTTGAAATTCTTATCACTCTCTCTTAGAAGCGGAGCGGTGGTTCCTCCATTTCTACAACACAAAGCTTTCATAGCTGGGGCGCGGCCACCTCTCAACCAGTGATTGACGATACCTGTAGAGATGGGAAATGGCCACGAGTCGTGAGGATAAGTGCTTGGTGTGCACCTTCACACATTATGGCACATTTTACGGCGCAATTCTCTTGATGGCTGCAAAAGTCTCAATCTGCTATCGTTCCAGATTCTTCCTTTCACCGTCTACCACCTTACCCTTCCTTACCCTCTGCATTGCTTTTGGCCGTCCGTTATCTCGCCCCCAATTCCCAATCTCCAATTTGAATTTTGCCGTTTAAAGGACCTTCTCGGTGTTAATTAATTATTGTTCGGCCTGCTGTTTACCAGCCTTGTAGAATCCTAGTTCTTAGTAAACTATTTTAAGTTGATCGCGGTCTTGTCCAACTCGAGGACAATTTCGAAATCACCTGGTTCTATTATTGTTTGTGGCCGTGGTGGTTGTCAATTTACACAAAATTGTGATTGTGATTACAGGAGTGTCCTATAATCATGGAAAGTTTAAAAACCGGAAATTTGTCTTCTGAAAATGCTGAGATGTTGTCACGACCTGGAAAGATGTCTCTTTAGGTTTTTCTCTGTGATGATTACGATAATTTTGGCAGAAAAGTCTCATCATTCACAGGTGAAGTGTCACAGTAGAATTCCAGACTATGAAATACCCTATACCAAATCGCATTCCATTGCAGATAACGTGAGCGCAATCCTTTGAAGTGAAGTCTTTAGTTATTGTTTAATGATATGGATAACTCACTGACGACCGAAATTGCGATACTAAGCATTCCTATGAGACACGACGCCACTCGTAACCGACAACACCCAATATATGAACGGAATCTAAACATTTAGGTCGCCATTAAATGTAAATGAAATACGTGAAAAAGATTTTAGGAGTGAAACTGTTTGATAGCAACTTACGAATTCATTTTGCTATTCGTACTGCACTGCGAATGCAGTTGGTTGCTGTAGTAACTGGGCGAGGCGGATAGAGCAGATACCGGAAAAATATATACACTTTTAAACTACTACAGTAACGAATTGTCCTACTAACTATATTTGGCTTGATATGTGTGACCGTCTGAGTGTGTTTGTTTGTGTGACAATGAACGGAAATTAGTCATCGCCACCCGTCGTTAACAATTGACACCCAGTTGTCACACACACTGTCCACGCATGCAGCCTTGGTGACTGACCTCCCGTGTCAATGAGCAAACATTCTACTGCATATATTAGGATTCATGCGTGCCTATTGCTTCAACTGCTCATTCATAATCACTTTCTAGAGAGACAGCTTTCTGCAATGAGCTCAAGAACTGAGCAGGACATCAATCTAATCCGAAATCTTCACCAATCCATGGAGAAGTGTGTCATAACTTCTTACTTAGTTTCTCGTCTTTCGAATCTGTGTCAGACAGTAAAGGGTTATGCATTGCATTGCGAAAGCTCTCTGCGTGAGCTTTATTGAGCACAAAGTAAATGATTTCCGTGAAAACATACAGTAGCGCGCGAAACTTTTCTGCAAAAAAAGCTTTTTGTGACGTATTCTGCTCATGAAACTCTGAGAAATACTGCCGCGACTCCACTGCAACTCCTTCGGCTCGGCGCCTGCTGGACGAGTCGCGGGGGAGATGCAGGGCAGAACCGCTGACTATTCTTCATTGACCAAATCGCGGTAGGGTCGCGGAAGAGTCCTGAGGGAGTCGCGGTAGATTTGCAAAAGCTTGACCAACGGAGAAGTTGCGGCGAGGCCGCGGAAGAGTTAAGGGTCGCTGGGGAGTTGCGAGACAGTCCGGGATCGCGGTGGAGTCGCGATAATATTTCTCAGAGAAAGCGCAACATCGCCATATCTCGCTTAGAAATTGACGAAACTGTTGAAAAATGTGTATTTGGTTCCAAATTTCATGTCGACCACAGATCAGAACACGAAAGATTTCTGCTATTATGATCGTCTGATCAGTTCATTGTGAGGGATTACGTGGTGCAAATGTTGCATTTCTCGATGTATTTCTTGAGTTTAACATAGTATTTTCTGACACTATCGTGTAGGACTCAATGGAAGCAATTCGAAATTACTTCAAAATTAAAATCGGATCACTGTGAAGCAAGTTATGGCGATGCAACGCTTTATGAGCGCAAAAAAACGCCGCAAATGCTTCTTCTGCAACAAATTGCGCGGTACTGTACGGGCTTAAAGGCATCGTTCACGCTGGGAAACACTTTCCCTTTTTTGGCTCAATTTTCCGATTGAGCCCGATAGACCACACCGGTAAACTTTGACGCGTCAAAACTTAGGGCTATGAGGTTGGAAGGGGTTAAAGATGAGGATTCGACACCAGTTCTCACCAGCCATCTAGCACAAGGAACAAGAGCGCCATATGAGGCGCAAGAGATACTGTATAGCAAACTCCTATCTCGGAAAAACTTATCGTCCAAATTTTCACACTGGAAGCTTTTTATTTTTAAGTGATTTTGGTAGGAGAAAGGCAAAAGGAATTTTCTCATCTAGAAAGCTTAAAGCGTAAAACCACTTCAGACGTTCAGAAAAACTTATTGCACTGGACACACCGAATTCGACGGAGAGTGCGAAAAATTAACTTTTCATAAGGTTTTAAACGCGTTTATTTATGAAAATCAGGAGTTTTTTGGGGTTTCTTTGCTATTATCGCCTATCTTAAAGGCAGTGTTCACGATAATCTTCGATTTAGAGATTAATCGCTAAATCGATCGTTTGGCCCCGAGTGGAACTGAAATGACGAAGAAACCGAGAAAAACGCACCAGAAGGGCACGAAATCCTCAAGTATCAGCCCGCCTCTTAAGTGTCAATGGAACTGTTCGTTGTGACAATGAAATGTTTTGTGGACCCGTCTTTTGCAATTATCCATTCTGTGTAGCTCCGTTCTTTCCTTCGGGCCCTAACTAATACTGTTTTGCCCAAAATATTCTTCCATTTTCGAAAAGTCCCATTTTTTACCGGTGACAACCACCGTGAACATGTTCATCCGACCAGACAACTAGTCCAGGCCATAGAGTAATGTCACTGAAATAAGACGAATTAGTGCGTTTTTCGCCGTTTCTTCGTGATTTTGGTCACACTTGGTTGCCAACACATTGTTTTGAGTGGAAAACTCGGAAACGAGAATCATCGTGAACACTGCCTTTAAGAGCTTCTCTAGTCGAAAACAAAAAAAATAAGACACCGTTTTCAACACGTACGATGCCTTTAAGGCTGCTGAGCACAGCGAGGCACTGCTCTGCAATTCAAATAATCCATAGATTCTAAAGCACGCCCACAAGTACGCCGAGAAGCGGCGTGGGTGTGCACCTTGTGAAACATACGCTAATATCCATGGAAAGAATGTTATGTAAGAATACTAAGATATTTTCGAGCTACATATGTGCTTGTATTACTATGGCAACGAAATGCGGATACCTACTTTTTTTCCTAGGAGTACATGCACTTCTATTTTTCAGGCCGTTTTTAAAGGCAGCATACACGCTCGTAAACGTCGTTGAGATAACTACGTGAATCGAACCGTATGGCTTACAACATAATGCTTACGCATTTTGAAGCGTCAAAAACGACCCACAATGCCGTTATAGGAGTAGCAAGTTTGGCCCCGCCCGTATTTTGACGCCCCCTGTTTTTGGCCTTTTCCTCCAACGCAGGGTTGCTGGCCCATATTTGCCGTCCGTGGCGTGTGTGGTTCACTTGTTAGGCAATCTACCAACAGTACCGATGGTGAATATGACCCAGCAACCCTGCGTTGCAGGAAAAGGCCAAATACAGGGGGCGTGAAAACACAGGGCGGGGCCAATTTATAACTCGTGTAACGGCATTGTGGGTCGTTTTTGACACTTCAAAATGCGTAGACGTTGTAATCTGGGCCATACAATTCTATTTCCGTAGTTAGCTCAATCAAGTTTACGAGCGTGTATGCTGTCTTTAACCCATTCACGACCGCGTGTCCCACCGGTGGGACACGCGTTGACTACCACTTCGGACCGCGTGTTCCACCGGTGGGACACTGTTTTTAAAAATCGATTTCTCCACCGCATGAATGAACTTTTAAACCTACTCATGATCAATGTATTAACCTATTCGAGAGTCGACTATAAACTTCGTGGTCCGCTGGCAGCCTCACAACTACAATACTTCTGACCCTTCGAATGCAGCGAGGTCGAAAGCCGCAATTATGAGTACAGATCGCATTTTTACAAGCGATCAAAGGCGAATTTTTACTTTTTCTTATTACTCGAGGAACAAACCTTGCTTCTAAAAGTGCTCAGATCGTATAGCACTATTCAATATATCACAGAAATATGATTACTGATACTACGCACCATTCCCGCGTTGAGAATCGGCTTTTCTTTCGCGCGTATTTTATTCACAGCAATTTTTTCATACAAAAATCACCAATATAGAGACGCTTGGTCTATTTTGGAAGGCCTGCTAGGTTATGGTTGGTATACCATGGCCGGGGCTCCATCTTCGGTGAAAACTACCTTGGAGAGGAGTGGAATAGAAAATGGGGACGTGCCAGAGCAGAAAACGAGCGAAAATCTAAAAAACGGTCATTCAACTAATCATTCCTAGTCAATTTGTAATAATAGAACTATTTTATACGTCTAAATGTAAAAGAAACAAACGCTCAAGAAGGTTTTTAACGAAAAATCTAACCCTAGAAGGCACCGAACCGGAGAGGTGAGTGGGTGGCAGAGAAAAAAAATGGGCGAAGTTATAAAAAAAGTCATTTCCATCAGCATTCCCAGTCAATATGAAAATTGAGGAGCAGTTTCTACGTCTAAATGCCAAAAAGAATGCTAACAACGTTTACTACAAGAAAAACTCCTGTCGGAATGCGATAGGCCGCAAGGGCGAGGGGGGAGGGAAGCTAACGCAAAAATTAGTGCAAATCTGAAAATTTCATTTCTCTAAGCTATTCCTGTCAACTGAAGAGCAGAAGAATGTCTATTATGGTAATCTACGAAAATTACTGTTTCAGAGCGCTAAAATTCAACGAACTCACGTGATTTTGAGGATGGTCTTATCCACACAGTTAAAATTTAAGGAGGCCGTTTCTCTCAAAGGAAAGAGTTTTGGAAGCTCAAACTTTGGCATCATGATTTTGACTTCAACATTCGTACACTGAACAAAAAAAAACGAAAATCGATTTTTCGGTGGCGTGCCATTCGAGCAAAAGTGGCCCACCGGTGGGACACTGTATACGGTGGAACGTGCAACCACCCAAAATTAGGCGTGGTCGTGAATGGGTTAAGCACACTTCTATTAGGGTGTTACAATTAGAATGCGCGCTCGGTGTTAACGCTCATTTCCAAAATATTCTAGAATTTGGAGAAGTCGTCTTCGCCACAGGTTTTGCTTACTTATTGTTCACCTTCTGCTACTACATACAGTGATTTTGCTCGCTCTTATATTTCCTTGTGAAAAATTCTTATGGATGGTCATCTCAAGGTATGGTTTCCGTTTTCATTTTAGTCTGACGCATGGAGCGGGCGGCTGGCCGTGCGGGGTTGGCGCCCTCACTGGAGAATGGGGTTTCGATTCGCTCGAGGTGATCTACCGTCGCAGCCCAGTACATTCATCAGACTAAAATGATTGCGCGAACTCTATATATGTATTGCAGGCATACATACTTTTCGGCGACCACTTTTTAAAGGTTGCACTCCGTTGAGCTTTTGGAAAATATTCTATCGGAAAGTTTGATGTTTGACGTGAATTTGAAACAGTTATGGCTTGCCTATTATCCTAGAGCAACCATGCCCGCATATGCTTTTCCACGGCCATTCCTAAAGAACGTTTCACAAGGAAATATAAAAGTGAGCAAAATCACAGATAATTGCGAAACTTGAAGGTTTAAATAAGCAAAACCTGCGCGGAAGACGGCTACTCCGAATATGCGCATATTTCCGAAATGAGCGTTGGCACGCAAAAATAATAGAAATGTAGTTCAAACAAAAGGCTTTTTCTCGCCTTGTTCTCGGAATTCTCAGTGTGGAATTCGATCACAAAACTATCAAACTTGCAGTCAACAACCATGGGACGTCAGCTATTTAAAGGCAGTGGTCGCGATCAAATATGCTTGTCGTCTTTTTCTCTCCAAATTCTTTCCTGGGTCTCGAGTAGCAAGACCTATAAGAAAAAATCGCGAAAAAACCACTGTTTTGGGCCGGGAATTTGAAGCCTGAACTTTCTTGTCTTTTGATGGTGGACGAGCCTTCCACATCATCAGCATCGATGACCTCTTATATCAAGAACATCAGCTAGCTTGAAATTGAATGTCAATCAATGAACCTTTGAATTTATGTACACATCTAGTCAAAAACATTGACTGAAGTGATGCTTTCATTATTCAACTGTTTTTATTCGTTAAATTTGCATTTATTTCGTCCTCTGAATGTCGATGATTTTTGACTGCTCGGCATGAGACTGCGATCTGTTTCGTCATCGCTGTGCACGTGTGCACGAACTAGCTTTGGGCCCTAGAAACCTTATTTGTAGACCGTTTTTCACCGCGCTACCTTCATAGTTTTTCAGCTGTTTTTGATCTAAGCTGATTTTTGTAGTTTTTTCGATGACGTTTTTCATCGTGACCACTGCCTTTAAGTCCGATTAGGCCATCGTTTCCACACTTATTAAAGGCAGCGTACGCAAAAAAACTACATCCTCTTTTTCTGCTGCTCTGCGAAGTCAGTTGCCTTAATACTCGAATTTTTGGGAAAAATCTGTTCAAAAATCTCGGAGCATTTAATTTTCTTTTATACGTATATCCTTGTGTGTTGCGTGTAATACAAAAACGTCGGAAATTCGAACGTCTGAAGTAGTTAGCACCTTAAACTCCTTGAGTTGATCAATTTATTTGCCCTTGTATTCACGGAAAATTTCTAAAAATGAGGAGTCTTTAATACATACGTTTGAATGCGAACATCTCTTTATTTGAAGAATTATCATTTTCGATTGGCTTAAAAACGTTTTGACGTTTCCGCTCTTCGTGCTGAATGAACGACCGAAATTCTAGCCACCTGACCAGCAGAGCACTTTTCACGAAGCTATTGTAATATGAATACGTAACGTTGAGGTCTTAGGGGTATGGTACACTTTTGCGACACACGGTCGCGTCGCTCTGCACGGCGACAGCAACATCCTCCCGCCCTTTAAATCTGTCGCTGTCGCAGTGCACAGCACAGCGACAGCGACAGTGGTAGCGGCAGGCTATGGCAAACTTGCAGTATGTCAGCCCTCCGCGACACGTCGCTGCGACCCACACGCGACATCTGTTCCTATGACAGCCGTTGCCGTTGCTCCGATGCGGGCCTCGCCGCGATTTGTGTTACATTGCATGCCTGTCGCCCATTACAGCGACAAAGTATACCATGCCCCTTAAGCTTTGTCGACTATCTGCACTTAGTTAAAATATTGGGCTGAGAAGAAAAAACCAAATGTGATATTTACTGCCTTATTATTACCGTCATTTTTCTAGCCGCGAGCCGGTTTTAGAATCTAAATTTCTAATCTCCTTATTTGGAATGCACTTCTGATAGAGGTGTACTTCGAAAAGCGGATGCACATCTTTTTTCAGCCTTATCTTTTTGATGTACTTCTAATATAGAAAATACGATATTCCGATCACAGATAAATCCGCTAACTCTATTTCCTGTTTACATGTGGCAGTAAGTGTTGGTTGGGTTTAGTACCAAATAGCATGTCTTCTGTTTGGAAATTGAAGGTTTCAAACGAATACACTTCGGTCGATGTATGCTCAAGAGGGTAAGCCCAACTCCCATCCCACTAAAGACTTCATGCGCAGAGCGTATCCGCACACACAAAAAGGGCGGAAATTTTAGCGAGTCTAGTTAATTTACAATCGTCATTTTGCATTGGTTTTCATGGCGTTCATGATGACAGGCGAGAAAAAATCCCAAACCTTTGGATAACGTAAGTGGCGTAAAACATATCATAGTCATGAATGTAGTGTATCAAGTGGAAGTACGGAGGTGAACCAACCTCGGAGAGCTTGGCGTCGTCGATAACGATCGGCTCGGAGACAGGAAACTGGAGAGATGAGGATCGTCTGACCTGAATAGAGAAGAGGTAGGAAGCAATTGACACTGGAGAAGGGGGCACTTGGAGAAGCTCAGAGAACATTAAGGAGCGGAAAACAAATGTTCTATGAATGTGAACGTTGTCGTTGTCAAGCCCATGTCATCTGTGTTTTCCTACGGCACACATACACACATACACACACGAAATCGAAATTAGTTTCGCCTTACTGCCGAAACCCCGGAGATGAGCATGCGAGAGAGGACTAGTCCAACGCAAAAGGAGATCTGAAGCCTCAAGAATTTATGAGCTTGAAAAACTTTGAACGCTAGGAAAACACGCTAAATAGGCTAGACATTCCACTGGCATAGGAAATGTCGTGCTCTTTCCTCTGAAGTTGAAAACAATCATTCACTCATCTATTCATTCTTCTTTTTATTCATCCATTTAAAATGTTTGAATGACAAATTCCAATTTTCTCATCCAGACGCGATCGAATTTCAGAACCGCAATTATCTCACAGCTCAAGTACCTTTTACTGATATCGATTGCGCTCTCTGTTTTAGAGTGAATTTGTTGCTTCCATTTGTGGATGAATCACATATAATCACATGAACAGATAAATATGAAAATTACAAGGCAGCCGAGTTAAATACATAACTTAGTGGTCAGGCAGGACTCCAATCTGCATCGCATCCAGGGATGAGCGACAAAAGCTTTTGAAAAAATCGGCAGACGGAAATTGACAAATTTCGTACAAGGACGGGTTGCAAACGACAAGTGGCAATCGACAACTGGCAAAATGAAAAACCTCGTACAGGAATCTATACGAATGTTAGAAAAGCAAGTAGAAAAATAATATTAATACTTTATCCACATTTCGTATTCCAATAACAAAACAAGAAATGGTAGCAAGTTGTTTCAGCATGGGATACCTACTCAGGCAGACTGGGGCGTCGACAACAGGTTGATGAGTTGTCCTCTCATAAACCGCTCCCTGTTGACAAGTCAAATCGCGCGTATTGTCAGCCTGAGACCTGCCCGTTGCCCAGCGACCTCCGCCTGTTGTCGAGCTGTTGACAACTCGATGTGTCGCGTTTAGCGGCCTATTTAGCAGCAGTTCACATCCTACAGGACTGTTTCGTCTAGCTTAGGTACTAGTTTTTACCGACACGCTTCGCGGTCGGCACTCCGACACGCGTCGCGGCTGGGTCGCCCAGCTTCCACTGGGGTCACCACCGGATAGGCAGGACCTCCAAATGCTGGGCGGGGCCAATGTGCCACAAACTTGGGTAATTGGACCGGATGCGCTTTCACCATTCACAGCATTCCTGAAAAATGCGTCTTATACTGCCCTTGTATCTAGAGCGTTAGCTGTGCAACAGCTCGACATCGACGAGATCTCAACTCACGGCCGTAATTGCTGTGCAACAGCTCGACATCGACCAGAGCATAACTCGCGGCCACGGCCCCGCCGAATATGCTCGCGGTGACTCATAGTGGGCGGATCAACCTGTTGTCGACGCCCCAGTTTGCCAGAGTAGTGGTTCTATTTAGAGGACACAAAGGTTCTATCCGAAAGACGCGAGAGCTGGGTCATCAATTGTCATTAGAGCGCGTGTTGCCCACTATGAGCTCTGCGTCCAAATCACGACCTTTGTTATCTATTGCGCACTTTTTGCCAAATTTCATCGAAAATTGAGGAAAAAACGGCTAACTACGATCGACAAAATTCGTCCGAAAATGGCCGGCAAACGACAATCGGCAACTGCCAAGCTACAATTACAATTGTATTACATTTCTAATCGCTTTCCGGGCAAGAGTTACCATTAAAATACACATCACTGTGATGGTAACACTCTCACTCGAAAGTAGCTCGGGGCGGGGCACTGTGCAGTTCTAGTATAGATGCTCAAGAAATACTAGCCATATATACAATTAGGTTTTGTGATGGCTGTCCTCCGCTCCCCGGATATTTAAAGGCATCGTACGCGCAGAAAACCGTATATTATTTTTTCATGTTTTTGTGTAGCTTGGCCTCTCTAGTGAACGAAAATGTCGAAGGGGCCCATGAAAAACCTTTATTTGGGAAGAAAAGTCAATCGGAACACAATGTAAATACGAATTTTAATTTCGCGCCAGAATCTTTTTTGAAGTTTTTCTGCTTCTGGAGGCCTCGTCACTGTCATTTTCGGAGTTTTTCTGCATGAGGAGTTCGTGCCGTAACTATTTTTCATGTTGTCTTACGCTCGTACCAACATTCTTGGAAAAAGTCCTAGATGACTGGTGAGAATTGGTGGCGGATCTTCATTTTTGGCGCCTTCCAACCTTATTGCCCAATGTTTTCAACGCGCCAAAGTTTACCAGTGTGGTCTACCTGGCTCAATCATGAAATTGAGCCTGAAAAATAAAATTTGATTTTCAGCGCGAACGATGCCTTTAACATGGTTGTTTCCGAATCTGATCCCTTTTCGATCTATACCCATTCCTCTGCTGGTGTAGCGGTTTTAAATAAACACAAATCCAGGAATCAATGCAGTCGGAGAGAAGCTTAGAAGTAAGCACTGTAAATATTAGTTCCCATCTTATTCTGAATACAATGGTAATCACTCTAATACAAATCTGCTCTATGAGGAAACCATGGGAACGAGAGCTAGTTGATGAAAAGACAATTCAGCTGAGTGCCGAGTATTACGGCACTGTACCAAGTGATGAGGAGGCGTTCCGTTTGTCAACGCCGATTGTTGTTTTTGCCTAATCGTCATGGACATCCATTGCGTTATTGGCTTTCCTTCTTACATGTTTGTATGTGGGTCTTCCGACGGGAAGCACATAGAACCGCACACAGCTGAGCCGACGCTGTCCTTCGCGTGTGATAATTGTTGTTATTCTCCAACAATGCACACAAACACAAAAGATGGCGGCTGCTCGTAATTATCGTGACATTAGCCGTGGTAGGAGGTTTTACGAAGTGCAAACCACAAGGAACAATGATTTATATCTACTGCAGTTCTAGTAATTGAACTCCTAGGGCCATATCCACTTCTCAACTAAGACTTCCCTGAATCAGAATGGGCAGAGAGGGGTCATTGAACAGGGCCAAATAAGACCAGGATAAATTAATTTTTTACTTCCAATCAAGTATTCCAATTATTACTGACATCTTCATCTAGCCTCCATCACTTCGAGAATGTGGGGCAATAACGACACCCTCAGTGACTTCTCCATCGTCGATCTCCGAACCAAACTCGCGCACCCATTCATACAAGCAAATTCTAGATAATCTTTTGCTGTGCGGAAGTGGAATCTCTAACAGTAAGACCCTTCCGATTTCTGTCTCCCCCCATTTCTCCGCCAACAAGATGAAATTTCCGAAAAAAATATATGTTTTTAAGCTGTTTCGGGAGTTTGTGATCATGCATTAACATTTGAGAAACCGCGTGTCCACACTGCTCACCCGCACTATAAAGCTTTTAATACTTTTTGAAGGTAAAAGAAATAGGGTCTTTCTTAAATGCAAATTAGTTCTTTATGCTGAAACCTGCTTACCATTATAGTGGTCATGCATTGCCAGTGTTCCTGATTATTAAACCCCCATCCTCGAAATTTACCCTATTCTAATTTCCGAACTCCTCTGGTAGGGAATATGTACATTGTCTCAAACTTTGCTAAGGAGATAGAAGCAATGCTGGTTACGGACCTGATGTCGATTTCAGGAAAAGTGCCGCCGGTGACGGCAGTAAACTGTAATAAATAAACGCTTTGAGTTTTCCTGAAACTTCGCGCCGGAAGTTATTTGGCAACCAGCGCATAAAAGGGTAAAATTTTCACGATCCTCCACCTAGGTTTGAATGTTCGGGCCAAGATCCTTACGACACCCCACTTCCCGCCTCTCATTGTGTCTCGAGACAATGGACGCTTGAACCGGACGCTAACGAGGATCAAAAACTCTACCGAGGTTCCGGTGCCAACTTGAACTCGACTCTTTGGATCAACATAGAGGACCCTGACACAGTCGACGAGCTCAGCCCAAGCACTATGGTCCTGCGGAGCAAGGCGGTCCTTCTCATGCAGAACAATATTGAGCGCTTTCGAGAGAGGCTAAGGGAAGCTTCTTCCGTTTCTGAAGGTGTTCATCTATCGATAGCCTTATTGTACTTCATTCAGGATAAATGAGTTTAGACTAAAACCTGTCAAATGGAAAGAAAGAGTAAAAAGCACAACAAAGAAGCATGGGAGGAGGCAGTGATTGGCTAACAAAGGGCGCTAGTACGCCCCTAGGAGATGAAAGCACTCGAAAGAACATATGTCCTTCACTTGGCCAAATGAATGAAGGAGAGTGAAAAGTTTGAGAACAATGTGTAACTATAGT
Source organism: Aplectana chamaeleonis (assembly GCA_029168955.1). NCBI lineage: Eukaryota > Metazoa > Nematoda > Chromadorea > Rhabditida > Cosmocercidae > Aplectana > Aplectana chamaeleonis. Next base: position 709,241 of record JAPDOI010000251.1, on the reverse strand, counting down.
AGCAGGCTATACAAGACACAACCTCAGTGCAACGGATCTTTAAAACATCGAAAAACGCCGCGGTGGATGTGCCGCGCTCAGAGAGGAAGTTATCTGCGGTCAATACCTCAGGGGCAGCGAAGTAGCAGGAAACTACACTGCTTAATTAGAATTGAACCAACAAAACTAATTTTCGACGAGGACCTGACTTCTTGCTTGAATCCGAACGGATTCAGAATTAGCAGTATCTTGCACTTTGGAACATAACTTCATGCGACAGTTGAAAACCTTTGAACAATTATAGCGTGAAATTTGAAAGCTCTTGCCATGTGTTCCGACACCTAAGAACGCGTAGGATCACATTGCCAGGCAAGACACGGAAAGGAACACACCAACTAAACAAAAATGACAATGTCTTGTGTTACAGAACATCAAAGCAGTAAGATAAGCTACCATAACTTACGAAGCTGCCACATGATTTTTTACCCCATTAAAGTTTACCAAGCAGATGCACATTGAGAAAAAGAGCTTGTGATCGTGAGCATTCGCTGCTACTGCTTACCTCATCGAGAGCAGCAGCAGCGCAAGCTTGCGATGAGGTGGCCCCGCGCGCTGCTCACTTAACGACACAGTCCAACTTGAGAATAGGTTTTTTACTTTTCCCGTTGACCGAGGAGAGAATTTAGCGCTGATCACAATGACGTCCCGAGAATCGCACAGAACCCTCAACCAACGGAGTTATGGCCTCTCACAATTTGTAAAATTAAGCACATGAATTTTGTGGGCGAGTAGCCTCAGACATTCTTTCTCGACATTCATGGCCACCGCACTGGAGCAGGCCGCATCATAAAGCTAGACCGATGAAAAATGAAAGAGCGCAGATTCAGATCAAATTCTGTCGAACGCCTCCTCCCTAATGGGATCAATAATTAGCTGGTGGGCGTAACCAACTCTTTCTTCCCCGGAAGGCGTGGTCGACTTTTCCTTCTTTTTTCTAGATTTTCTGAGCACATTGAGGTTTAGCACTTGGCAGCGTTGCTGTACAGGGCGGCCGGACAATAATATCAAGAACTTTTCCTTAGGTTGGACTGTGTCTTTGAAACGAGGCTCCCGTTGTATCGTATTCTTTGTCATAACTGCTCGGCTTGATGATGTGACCCTTCTCGATAAATAGATACTCTAAAAACAAATGGTAGACATTAGAGTGAGGACTTTTTGAAAAGAGACCGAACGAACGAATTTCAAATAAATTCGTTCATTTTTTATTTCGAACGAACGAATTTCGAATAAATTCGTTAATTTTTTATTCCAAACGAAAGAATTTCGAATAAGTTCGTTCATTTTTTATTCCGAAAGAACGAATTTCGAATAAATTCGTTCATTTTTTATTCCGAACGAACAAATTTCGGATAAATTCGTTCATTTTTCATTCCTAACGAACAAATTTCGAATAAATTCGTTCATTTTTTATTCCGAACGAATATTCGAAAGTCGAATATTAGAATGACGAATAATTTAGGCATCCATAACAATAACGCGTATCTACGAAGTGAGCGGCAATAACAAGTTGAATTCTTCTTCTAGAGCTTTATTTCCACCTACAATTGAAATTAATGAGGCACGACTCATCTCTAAATCTGTACTGGCTACAAGGCAAAGAATTCTGCAAAATCAACTTTTCCGCTCTAACTTGGCCTAAGGAGCTTATTTGAGGAGCCTAACTAACTTTGCTTGCCCCATAAGCCAGCCAGATTGGTGGAGCCGACCTCCATAGTTATCTCCATAGGGTGCTCTCGCCTCTGTGGTTTAAATGAGAGGCGCAGAGTTCTGCTGGAGCCAACAACGGGGCTCGGCTCCACCGACCTGGCTGGCTTATGAAGCGAGCAAAGTTAGGAACCCGATATATCATTTGACGCGGAATTTTACGGAGATTTCAGAAACAACCTTCACCAGGTTAAAGAGTTATAGGCGAAAAACGGTGTTTCGTAAAATGAATTAGGCTTAAGGATCGAGAAAATATTTTTCCAAACTGGAAGCACAAGTTGGCGCAGAATCTCCAAGCACAAAAAAGTTATGGACGAAAAACCGGCAGTGACACCCACCCAATCTTGAAAATGACGTGCATGAGTGTTGGGTGACTTTCATTCTTTTTCGGGGCGTTTCACCGGCTGTCACCGGTTTTCCCAATGATGTTCCCCCTTCACCTGCTTAGAGGTGAAGGTTGGTGGAGTACATGGCTCCAGCCAACGAAGCTATGGTTGGTGTTATCATCGCACAGCGGCATGGAAAAATGTGTGTGGCCAAGTGCGATTGTCATGTGGCTCCCTCTGTAAGAACCGCCCTAGTAGCATCATCAGACCGTGTGGGGAAAAATTTAGCTCTTGCGTTCGGAAAAATGGAACAATGGAGTAGTGAAGAAAATGACATCAGTCTTGAAAGGTATGTCGATTCCATCATACATTAGAGCTGATTTTCATATTTTTTGTTAAATCAGCTCGGTTATTCGAATTCGAATAACGTTCGAATATTCACCTCTGCGAATAATCGAATTTGAATAATGTTCGAATATCCAACTTTTGCGAATAGTTGAATTCGAACAATATTCGAATATTCACCTTTTCCGAATAGTCGAATTCGAATATTATTCGAATACTCACCTTTTCCGAATAGTCGAATTCGAATATTATTCGAATACTCACCTTTTCCGAATAGTCGAATCCGAATAATATTCGAATATTCAACTTTTGCGAATAGTTGAATTCTAATAGTATTCGAATATTCGCCTTTTCCGAATAGCCGAATTCGAATAATATCCGAATATTCACCTTTTGCGAATAGTCGAATTTGAATAATGTTCGAATTTTCACCTTTTGCGAATAGTCGAATTCGAATAATGTTCGAATATTCACACTTTTCGAATACATATTCGAATGTTCGAATAAAAATTCGTTCGAAAAAATCGAATATTTATTCCAACTCGAATATTCGGTCCTCACTCTAGTAGACATGATTATGTAAAGCCTTAGCTGCTCGGATGAGTCCGGGTGGAGCAAGCAGCGGAGCGGTCGGGCACAGCAAAATATAAAAGTGATAAGGAGATTTTCACATGATAAGCCCGATAAACCTTGGTTCGACCGGCTCAAAATGAGCGACCTAGGCTATGGCCATTGTTATACCAGAAGTTTGCGACCGCGACAAGTGCGGTCAACTGTTACGAATCGTGCCGGGACCAGGCCCACACAGTAGAAAAATGCTGTCGCAAGAACAGATTGCAGCACCTGTCGCGGTGGCTGGCTCGAAAGGGGATGTTTGAAATGTGGAAACCAAGCGGTAATCGGCCGCTGTTGCGACTGTCCGTCGCACTGCATTGCGATGGGTGTCAACGTCAGCGACCCAGCCCAATTCGGCATCGTGCCGGGTGTTTCTTGGCCCTGAGCGACAGCGACGTAGCAGTGCTCTGCGACAGCGACAGGCCTGTCGTGGGGTATAACAATGGCCTATAGAATGATGCATTGAACTCTGACCCTTGACCGAAATCATGACGCCACGATGAAAAACGAAGGAGTGGAATGGTTTGGTAACCATGATCAGTTGTCCGCATAAAGGAATGACTTCACGTGCCTTGCGACCGATAAATAATGAGGTCGAGTCTAAATTAGATGGAGCTATGCAGTAAACAATGTCATTTTAGTTACGAGATGCCAAAACAATGGGAATCACACTACTGGTGAGAATGTGAAAAAATTTTAAACGACAGATAAATGAAGAACTTCACTTCATCGTTCCAGTAAACAGTTAGTGGAAGCAACGAGGAGGATCTGATAATCGCGGCGAAAGCCCCACTCACCGGTGGTGTCACTAACTTCACCCGGGTAGCCGCGAACAACGCGTCCGTCCATTCGCTGGACTAGGCTTGGGCAGTGTCAAGCGGTTGGCGTCCAGTTGGACAACGAGAATGACGTAAAATTAACTAAAAAAAATAGAAATTCGGGGAGGGGACGTGAAAATTTTGGATCAAAGATGGAAAAGGCACCCCACGGCAAGTCAGTTGGGTAGTGTTAACTGCTAAAAATACAGTGTAAGATTGAATGACAAATAAAAGAAGAAACAAAAAGGAATAATATCTTCCGAAAAATGTGACTAACCCAAATGTTCGAGAAAAAAATCCAGCTAAAGGGGACGTTAAATATTTCAACATTCTCAAAAAACGTCGAGGTACGGTACAACGGTCTGCTTGACCCTGGACACGGAAGGGATTATTCCAAAAGCGGGTTCCTGATTAATTCTTCTTAAGGTTAACCCATTTGCATTACGCAAGTGGTCGAGAATCGCGCAAGAAAATCTGAGAAGATCGCCAGCTGAATGAATCATCAAAGTATAAAAGCAAATGAGTAAATTCAGCACTGCTCGGAAATCATCACTCGTATCATTGAAACTTAATTCGAAAACTGCCCTTGATTATGAGCGCCTAAATAAAATGGCATTTCGGATGACGCCTTTGGCTTTACTTCGACTTTCGAAAAATGTAAGACTTCGAAGACCTCCCTCATGCATAATGCGTGACAACATAAATTATCAGACAGCACCCGCATGTTTCACCTCTTTTAAAGAAGTGGGATCCGTAAGTGCTTTCAGAGATAGAACTCTACAAACGGTGTGAATAAACTTCTATGAAAGCCACATAAGTTGGGTTTCGGGAAGGTCTTACTCAAGGTCTTACTCAACGAATCTCAGGTCGTTAGAAGTGGAGATGAATACAAAATGTCTTCAGAGTGCTGAACATAGAATATTCAAATTTTCGCATTCACATAGTGCGTCAGAAGTACATTTCGCATGTTTTTTTGTGTTCTCCAGGAAAGCCTTAGGATGAGAGCTGACTATACGAGAGCAAAGTGATGCTCGAGAGATGGGAATGAAACTTTACATGGCAGCTCTCGGATCAGAGAACAGCATTGACTACTGCTTCCGACGAGATCGCCTTCGTTTACGGGTCGCTTTCCTACTACATGTGATTACGATCTACGGCACCTGGCATGCGTTCCGACGATAACCACTCAGGGTAACTTTGCAGTTACCTATGCGGTGATCGGATTGAATCACTATTATTATCTATCATTATAGCTGATCTGTCAAGGATTTGACCAAATCGGAGAATTCTTCCTGTGAACCATGAAATCTCAGTTAACACCACTCGCGCTGGAACTGCTTAGCGGGCCCATTGAGTGCGTTGCACCATTTGATAGTGCTAAAGTCGCTGGTGGTGTCCTCGTTGGACGTGCCACAGGAAACAGCTGTGAGAGTGGTCTCCTAATGAACAAGCACAACACAGGCAGGATCGACAGCCAGCCTTCTTCTTTTGGTGTTCTTGATTGCCCATCCAATACTTCTTCCGTTGGAGTTGATGCTCTTGATGTGTTGGGTGTGCTTGCCATCATACGAAGCGCTGAAGACGATCCCCACCAGGAAGAAATGGGATCATTGTCGGCTCTCCTGTGAAGAATTAGGCCCTGGAGTAATGTCTGAACAATGAGAGGTAGGTAGGATGGAGATGACATGATTCGAGAAAAAATTGGCGACGAGCCATGACGCAGATGATCAAAGTGATGGATGGACTCAGCTTCTGTGAACACTCCTTCGAACGTGAGAGAATTAGAATTCCGTGCACAGCTGAATTCGTTGAAATTTCACATGTACAGCAAGATAGGGAGAAGTACATCCGTATGTCAATAGCTGCACTTTAATGTCTATCAGAAAGTGAAAGCTAGTGACTGATGGCTTTGAAACTCAAGGCATGCGTAAGCAGACGGCTAAAGTTCAATCGCATGAGCTTTGAACTTCATCCGAGGCAAATTTCCGCGGAGCGAAACAATGTACCCGGGTCTTCAAAGTGAACTGCGATTCTTTGAAAACTCCACTAGAACAGCGACGATTCAACTGCTGTATTTACGACAATCTCGTCACATGGAAGGAAACATTTTTGCCGGCAAGGTCTATGCAGCAGTCTGGCTAGGAGAGGTTTTGTGGATCACCCAGCCACTTGCAACCAAATATTTTCCAAATAGGAGTACTTCTGAGGGTTTTCATACCCAAGATTGTCGCCAAAGGTCGTGCTTGTGGATAGGTGCATTTAACAGCTCTCCGAGGATTTCATTTTTGACGCAAAATCAATGCTAGTCAAGTCCCTACGTTGCAGTTCTGAAGCACCGCTAGGCACTGTTTGTACAGCACTGGGTTTTCTCAGCAAGGGCGGGGATGAAGACAGATATGGTTCGTATTTTGTCTTTTGGAAGACGCATTGTAGCTGTTATCTCGCTGTCGTGAAAGAGGAACGTTTTTTTCTTCATTCCTACCATTGTACCGTTTATGGAAACAGCCGCTCCATATCCATGATAGAGCAATCATAGCAGCGTTGCGGCTTCCTCCCGTGCATGAAGCTTTATGAATAAAGCAAGACGGAAGGAGCAGGAGTTCGGAGCATTGGGTGTGTGAGTATTCAAGGTAGAAACAAAAGTAGAGTTGATGAGCTCTGCGAACCCCAAGCGACTTGCTGCAAATAAAGTGACTCCAATCTATTGTACAGGTGAACTTGAAGTCCAAATTCGACGCGTTATTATCACCTCAGTAGTGAAAGAATATCGCGAGAAGGTGAGATTGGAAGAAGTTTCTTGCGTATAACGCCATAATAGCTAGTATTACGTCTCGACGAAACAATCGCCTTCGATTTCACCACATCTCACCGTAATAGTAAATATTGAGGGCTATTGTAGCGCCAATATCATCATGGCCTACCATTTCTGTCACGGAGCATGGAGGCCTTCCATGCCTATCTGGGAGCATGAAAGCCCAATATGCCTGTTGAGGAGCATCACGAAGGCCTAGCAGCCGCCATTAGGGGCCGCCAGCGGCTAGGCGGGGCCTAGACCAGCCTGAGTGGGGTCCAATTCGGTAGTTGACCCGGCTTAGAAGTTGAAATCTGAGTCCTGCCCCTAGAATGCGTCGTATACTCCCTTTATTCAATTGGATGCGCGTCATTTGAAGGGTAAAATTGATGAGACGAGAATTGTGAGCCAAAACGATTACGTTATCACGTCGGCGTGGATCGTCCTACTAAATGCCTAATCGTCGCCGTTTTCAAGATAATTTCAGCACTGTGGCGAATATGGCGATGAACTCACCAAAATGAGTCACCGAACACGACAAGGTGAAACTAACGCTGCAAAGGAGAAGTAGGCGTAACGGACCACTTCCTGGTAGGCCACACGCAAACGTTTGGCTGCAAAGGGTTGGGACAATATGAGTAGAGATCAAATCGATCGAGACAGACAGGGGACCACAGGGTTATGGCAGATCAACGGATGGTGATTAGGTCAGGGCGACCAAGAAGGGAAACGAGAAGACGTTTGATACGGGTGGTCACGATGGCGCAAGACGTTACTGGAGAGCTCTTGGTGAGAAACCAGTCTATGCCGGCTCGCGAAACATCGGAGGAGGCAACATTATTCTTTAGACCCCCTTCTGCAGCAAAGGTGAGGTCAGCACTGCTTTTGTTCCATGCAAAATGGGATTGGAAGAGTACCGAGCAATCTGACTCAGAGACAGTCTTCCAGACAGATTTTCCAATTGATTCTTCCTAGGAGTGCTGGAAATTTTTTCTGATCACTTTTTGTTGACGATTTTATCAAAATTTTAGGTGTTACTATACTTGTGAAACGCAACAAGCAAAAAATGGGGTGTGTCGCACAAACGAAAGTCGAATGGTGATATGATGTGATCCATCGTTTTCGGCGCAGCAGACCACAAAGAAACTGCAACCCTTACTCAAAATCTCCGTTCAACATGCGATAAATCAAATTGGGAAGTGTTTGTCTACTTGTGCAACGCACAGTATGAACCTTGCCTGACAGTTACAACCGACAGATGACGAGTTGTATGTATATACAAAAGACTATTTCGATATCCCTTTCCTCTATTCTCCGCCCCCGCAGACACCTCGAGCCCTCGACAGTTTCGAGATTTATACAATGGAATAATGTTTCTTGCTTCTATCTCAAACAGGTTATTATGGTGAAACCTTCCTGACGCGTTCCGAAAATCCGTCGTTTTCCGAGGTCCAAGTGGTTCAGAGTCGAATCTTCACTGAATCCTAAGCGGTCAAAGCTGGGAAGAAGAAGCAAAATCACATCTTTAAAGGCAGTGTCCACGATGGAAACCATGTTTGATTTTTTGGTGGAGATCGGCAGCTGCGGGGCCTAGCGAAACCCTAGCGTTGAAAATACTAAGAAACATGAGCTCGGAACGGTCCCCTACGACCCCAAAGTTGGACACTCGTCAGCTCGTCACCCCCAGATGCACATTCCACGCCCACCGACGTGAACAAATGAATGCTCGGTATTGTGAGATGAGCGATGGCTTCTGATTAATAGCCCCGTTCTTCCCTTCATTCTCAACTTCTCTCTTTACTCGGGTCAGCTCGCATACATCGGCTGTAAAAGACGGAAGTTACAAGCCTCGGACAACTCGTCCACCATGTTTCCTTAGCTAAATTTTTGAGGGACCATAACTCAGTTCCTAAAAGGTCTTGTACGATTTCAAAAACATCATTGGAGTCAGCATGTGACCGTCTTCAAGAAGGGCGGAAAAGCAGAAAAACGATTCTTATCGTGAACACTGCCTTTAACTCAAAAGGTTGAGCGGTGTCTCACGAGTGGGGAATGAAGCCTATGTTGTTAGTTTGACACCCAGAGACCAGGCTACGTGCTTTTTCTGAAATGGAGGAAAAAACGAAAGCAGGAAAAATTTGTGAGAAGAAGAATGGAAATGAAGACACAGAGTTGGTCTTCGGATGCCAAGCAGGGATGTGCGTAATTGAAATTTTGTAATTCGTTAGTCATTAGTCGTTCAACCGACCAAAACACTCGTAAGTCATTAGTCGTTAGTCGTTAAAAATCTAGGCTCTGAAAACAAGCACAGTTGAGGCAGAAAAAAGCCCTTATGAATAGACAAAAAGGAAGGCATGGAGATATGTGTATTTTCCGAGACATTCATGGTCATTAAAGACACGAATCATTCCTTGTTAGAGAACCAAGTTCAAACTGCGAACCGACATATGCATTATTAAAAATTTCTCCGATATCGCAGCACGAAAGCCTAATACTCGAGAGTGTGTGCTTATAGATTTTTGTCATTTTTTTCGATAAGAAAAGAAACAATATGGGAAACCGATCAAATCAAGAACTCGGTTTTTTAGTGAAAAATTCGACTTTCTGCGCTATATGATGTTATTTGAGATCTACCCGATGGTGACAACACGGAGAATTACCAACTTTGCACTAATTGTTCTTTGCTCAGCGTCGCGAGCAGAGCGCTTGCGTGGTTTAGAGCTCGTTCCTATAATGGGGAAATGCCGGAATAAATTAGCAATGAAAATGTTACATCTGAGAGGTCTCAGCATTACTTCATAGAAACCCCATATTTGGAATTTATGTTCGAAAATCGAAGGACGGCACCCTTTACAATCCAATCATCGGATACATCTCCCGTCGTTGGGCAGTTATGGCCTGCAGGCCCCGCTCCATATTATCACCTCTGATAGCGCCCTCTGTAAAAATCTCCGCTGGAGCCGGTCACTGTCGAAACCGGCTCACTGAGCCTACCATAAAGTCGCGCGACCGATACGAAGTCGCATAAACGCTGCGCCTGACCTTGCGCAAAGTTCGGTTGGGGTTTTAATGTGCAGCGCCGGAGGAAATAATGAATACTGAAGGCTATGGTTATTTTGTACCATTCACCTGGAACAACCAACAGGGCAATATGTATCAATCCTGGTGTAAGCCTTGGGTTGGAGCGCGATTCGAGTGACTATTGGCTTTCTAACGAATTTTGGGATAGCTTACGAAAATAATTTCAATTTCGTTAGTCGTAACACCCAAAAAGCCCGTTAGTCGTTAAATTCGTTAGTCGTTAGTCGTAATTACGCTCATCCCTGATGCCAAGCCGAACCAACATCCGCTTGATACTCACTCGACAGACGCTGCATAATCTATCGACCCAGTGGCGTGATTTTACTCCTCACCCCAGTTTGAACTGTTTGGGATTGAGTGAAGATTCGACACTGAGCCATTCAGGCCTCTGAAGACGACGGATTGCCTAAGCGTCATACCAATAAAAGTTTAACCCTAACACTCTGCAAAGCACAGAAGCAAAAAGCGACGCTGGCAACAAATGCCCAGGTTCCGAGAAAACCGAGCGTGAACTCATCTGTAATAGAATATCCTATGGATGATGCGTGAGAACAGGAAAAAAAATATTCAAGACTTGGCTGCGACTGTTTCAGGGAAGTAAGTCGAACCACAAGAATGCAATCATAGACCGGCCCAGACCAGACGTCGGCTACGATCAGGAAAGACGTCGTGTTTTGCGTGCGGAATGGGCCTACATCAGTCCAGCAGACGTCTCCTCTCTATTGTTGTGCGTCGCCTGCACGCATGACTCTTAATGCCATCTGAAAAGGCAACGGCCCGAAACTAAGTGGTCTGCACATCAAGTACGGAAAAAATCTCTAGCTGGGAAATCTGGTTTCATGCAAAACTCTAAAGTCAGCTGCGGCTGCATTGCATTCTATCAAATGCAACGTGTCTAGCACTTTCGAAGAGCACTCCAATGTAGGCAACGCAGCTCTATATGAACTGCCAACTGAAAACTCCTTCAGGAGACGAGAAACACAAGGATATTTGCATTGTAAAAGGACACTACATAAGCAGCAGTCTTTCACGAATTATCTTTACCATTATGAGCATAGAATCAGCACGAAAGAGTCTATTCAGATTAGCTAGCTACTGCACTTAATAACATTTAGGAGCAGCTGATCATCTGAACGCGCTACCCCATGGCAACAGTACACCGAGGAAACAAAATTCCTGGTCTCGTTAGCGATTCACCTTCTGGTAGCATTGCCCACAATTGTGAAGCCCACGTGCTTCTGCTGAAAAGGGGCTCCTCTAGGCAAAAGTATTTTGGTGAAGATGGTTACGTAGCTTTATCACCGATCGGGTCCGATTCCAGTTTTCGCTTTACTTGCAGAGCAAATCACCAGAAATTACCTCAAAAACATGAGTAGTTTCAGCTTTTCTAACAAGTTAGCGCTTAACAGATTGCAACTCATCGAAAAATCGGAGCAGATCGGAAATAACGCTATGCACCTGGTTAAAAACCGGAACGCTCCGATTGAGAGGAAACAAAAAGTACCGCCGTTCTCGGAGCCGAATTCCGGTGCTGAAGTCCGCATTTGCGGACCGGAATTCGGCTCCCAGAACGGCAGTAAGTTAGAGGTATCACCAGCAAACGGAGCTTCAATATATCGTCGCAGCCACGTCTATTCATTAGAATAAACTGAATAGGTGGACCAGGATGAAGCGGTTACTGTCGCGCCCATCGTGACGACCTCGCGCCCGTGTATTTCAAATGCCATTATTGACGCCGAAACGAGGCCTCCGATTCAAAATATGCGGTTCGCGCCGGCCGCGTGGTGATACCGTACCCCACAACGACGAGTCAACGGGCCTAAAAAGGTGGCGGGCCCTCATCGTTTTTATTAAGACGGCGTTAGGCCCTAGTTATACACCAGCGGAATGAAAACGTCTCGCGATGACATTGCCGCCGCATGCTGCGTGAATTAGGGACTCGTCTGCAATGTTGCGTCTTTGACGCAATACTGCAGACAAAAATTTTCCAGGCGTTTTTAATGGTATTTTATCGGTTTTTTCGCTTCTGACACTTTTTACTTGCAGAATATCACTAATAATCAATTCCTCTCATCATTACAATGCTCGTTATGTCGTTTTGGTGATGTTTTACCAATTTTAAATCTGAAAAATAATCAGCTAGTGGAAATTGGCAAATTTCCAACAGGGCAGGTCCCGGAAGGATACAGTATACGGTGCCGCGGCGTGTATAACTGCTCTGTGCTGCCTTCCGGCGCGTTTTTCTGCGACTACTGTTCCTTTTGGAATGCCTGAGCACAGTTAGGGCGCATATAAGTGATAGTTGTCTTGCTATTTCCGCAGCGTCCCGCCGGTGTATAACTAGGGCCTTAACGATTCTATGAGAACTCACACCCATCGTCTCGGGAGACGGGCGACGGCAGAGGAAAAGGTTAGAGCGCAGACGGCGAGGGTCAACGCGCAGACAGCTAGTGTTCATTATCATTGGAGCGCGATAGACAGGTCGTTGTCGTTCGAAGGGCTCAGTACGCATTACGAGTTGCCAGTTTGAGCTCTTTTCAAAGATTATAGAGGTCGGCATGCTGTTTTAGAGTGGTGGGCAACCTGATTTATCCAAACAAATGCAAGCATAGTGGAGTAAAAGGCATATAACAACTATCTAAAAAGAACAACTTCGAGAAGCATTTACTACATCTGTCGTCTAACCTATTGGCTACCAAATCAAAATAATGGCTGGGCATTGAGATCAATAGTGAAACACTGTGTTTTAACAAGAACAGCTTTCACAAACATCCACTACATCAATGAGCTGATCTTGCGGCTATATAGTTTAGATATGGATGGCATTCTGCTTCTGTAGGAGGCCTATTCACGGTGTTAACAAACAGGTTGTACCCACGGAGCTCTTCAGTAATTTCATCCTGCCTGGTTCCTTCTCCTGGTGGGTATGTGGATAGCTCTGACCAAGTTCATCGTTAGACAGTGGCAAAATCTTAGAAAAAAATTCAGTATGAAAACGTCCTTTCGAAATACACTGGTATACAGTGATTAGTTCTATAAGTCTCATACTTTTGACGACTGGAATTATTTTGTGCAAGACTTCGTTGGTTGTTGAAGGCATGATGTAGTTGAGAGCCTGTGCATTGAAGTTAAAGAAATAACATTACAAGTAAAATATGGCCATCTTTTGACACTATAATAATCGCTCGATACCAGGCTCGTGAATGTGAACTTAAAGGCACAGTCCAACCTCAAAATCTTTTTTCCGTTTTTCTGCCTATATTGAAAACGGCACCACGCTAATTCCAATGATGTCTCTAAAATTGTAAAATACCCTCTAGCAACGAAGTTTCGGCCCCTCAAAAATTGAGCTACGGAAGCATGGTGGACGAGTTGTCCGTGGCTTGTAACTTCCGCCATTTGCATCCGATGTATACGAGCCGACCTAGATGGATAGAGAGACTGAGAATGAAGGGAAGAACGGAGCTACTGATCGGAAATCATCGCTCATCTCGCCACTGTTGAGCTCGAAAGTTCGTAAAAGGGGCGTGCCAAAGTGGCTTCCGGATGTGGGAGCCCCAGGGTGGCTTCCTCCTATATCTCGCTTATTCGGAGGAATTGAGAGCTCGCATTTGGCAGGAGCTATGTAGGGTGGGTCTACTTCACAATTATATGGGAATCTCAGATTTGGTCCCTGAGCTTGGACTGTGCCTTTAACGCGAGTGACTCCCCAGAATTGAACCATGATGATGAAAAGTTTGCGATTTCAGAGGAGGGACAATCCATTTAGAAATTATACGACATTTAATGATGGCATTTGATGGCATCCATATTACTCTCTCTGTCACCAGTTACATCCTGCACTTCTGATATTCACACCCTGCGATGTATTCGGTGGCTCATTTCATGCCTTCCCCCGTTTGCCGTCCCGGGTGAACGGCCGCGAAGGTGAGAGAGGGAGACTGCACGACAACGAGACGCTCGCCGCCGCCTGTGACGTCATCGCGCTGTCTCGGGTGCGCTCGGGTGTGAGTTCTCCGGCAACCCGGCGTTAACCAGTTCATCTCATGTTTATTAAATCTGTTGTTATCTATTTATCACGAAAGTGCGACATGGTGCATCGGCGGGGAAATCGTGGACCAGGGTGAAGTGGTTGCTGTTTCCCGGGACAACGGTGGGGAAGCGAAAATTTCTCGAATTTTGAAATTGGTTCGGGAACGTAAAAACTCTGGACCGAGAGTGAAAAAAAGGGAAAGGTGTCTTCTGGTCCGATCATGGGGGGGGGTTTTCTACATTTTTCATGTTTTTTTTTTATTTCTCACAATTTTTCTCAATAGTTTCGGGTTCTTAAAATCTACAGTAGTTATATTACGAGCGTTTGTTAAAGTTTTAATTTTAGAATTAGCAAAAGTTGACACCAACGAATACTAAACGCCCGATTTTGATGTTTCCTTTTTGAGTCGTGGTGTTACCCAATTAAGCCCTCTATTCAGTTTTCGTTACAGCCTTTCGACTTCTCTAACAAATCAAAGCTTCACGAAGAAATAGGTGGAGCTCACGAACATGTTTGCTAGAAATTTTGAAGAGGTAGAACGAAATGATCGCAGTGCTCGGTCTCCGTCAAAACACTGCCATTTGAGTCGTAAAAGCCACTTGAACTTTTTCTCGTCAACAGCTGGTCGGCCGGCTTCAACTCTTCCCCCTGGTTTCCGGTTCTAAAAAAGTACAAATATATATTTCTCTTCTTGGACCACAAAAACAATTGTATACTCCATTTCTTAAAAGATCTAGAAAAATCCTGCTTTCTTAGAAAAGACAGACATGAACCAGAAGAAGGGAGGGATTAAGCATAGAGAAAAAACTTTTGTTAGTATATAATGAATGCAAACCAATTGTTCACGACAAAAAAAAGGAAGAAAGTTAGGAAAACGACCAGTCTACTGAGGAACCATGAAACGTTGGCCGCAGTGATCCCTCGGAGTGTTTTGTTTACCACTTCAGCTGAAAGCAGAAGTGAACATCATTGTCGTCGCCACTCTGACATTCAAAATTGCAAAATCCTAGTAATATTGTCTGACGTTATCCGTGATAATGAGCGAAATTCGGGACAAAAATTGTACCCATCATAAAATGCAACACATTGCCGCTCGAAGGATTAGGTCAGAAGGCGCACAGAGAGGCATTTTTGGGTGCTTAGCGTCTTTTTTTACAAAATCTCTCAAAATCAACTGCTTCCACATAAGAAAATTCATTAGGGTCCAGGTTAAGGGGTCCACTCAAAAACACGATGCTTTCTAGAGTGCAAGCTTAGCCGGAAAAGTTCGGAGAGTAGTTCATTTGTCATCGGGTTTTCACTGTCTCTTGAGTGTCGGACACCGGCCTCTGAAGTCATCAAAGAAATGAAAATTTAGATATGCCCAAAGCTATTTCCTTAACCAATACAGAACCAAATGAAGTATTCCAGCCGAAATTTGATAGTTACAAACACGTGAATCGATCCATTCTTCACATTCTGGCAGGAGAAGGACAATCCGGCCAGTTATAATTTAAGCTATACTCTGTTTTGGAAAGTTCTCCATAAGTGTACCATCCTGGGTCGTCCTCAGTCCCTCCTGGGGTCCGATTCATCATTGCGATAACCATGGGTTTGCCGACTTGGGTTGGGTTTAATTCGAGAATTCACGCGGATGTGCTCACGCCATGCTCTATCCACCTCAACATACCCAGGCGGGGTGGGACAGGGAGGGAGCACGTACGACCTATGAGGGACTATCAAAGGACAACTTTTTGTCTACGTTTTGTGTGCTTTACATACTTGCATATGGACCAGTTGGGACTACGGACTATCGTCCAACTATAACGAGGGTCTCACAAGAGAACTACTTTTAGCCATACTAACCATTCCGGTTGAAGTGTACTTTTCTAGAACCAACTTGAGACGTAGAGTCCGAATATGACCTTCGCAGCTGCCTAAAATCACTCTTGCTGGCGTTTTTCAGAACTTCGCGGCAAGGGTACTCTCCATGAAAATTTTAGGGTGTTTTGAAAAAAAAATTCTCGATTCCACTCAAAACTTGTATGACGGGGTAATCTGAGGTGCTGAAAAAGAATCTGGGGTCTGTTTGTAGAAACTCCGAGAGTTACTGTAGGTTACGGTAGGCATAATGCCCTTTAACTGGCTTTACCTACCCTAATATTTCGAAAATCAGGAATTTGACCTCAAATTCGTGTTCGGCGTCCCAAATAACACCCACAGAGAAATTTGGAGCCAAATCTGAGACTTCAAGCGACCGTATACCCAACCGTAACCTACCGTAATGTATCAAAAATCGATAAACGGATTGCAATTCGTGTTTAGCACTGCCAATAACCCCGAGAGCAACAATTCGAGTCATATCTTTCGAAGAACTCCGGAAATCGTCAAAAGTCGTCATTGGCCATCAAATTCCCCCCCCCTTCCCCGATGGGAAGATTTGAACGAACCAAGTCGAAAAGTTCGGGAAATCGTCAAATAAACCCCAGATTCGTGATCAGCGCCCCAAAACCCCCTCAGGAGAACCCAGAAATACTAGTTCAAAGCGCTAGTCTGAGCAAAGTTTGGAAAATGTACCTTCAACCAAAATTTGCTCAGTGGGGTACTTTTGGGCGTTGGCCACAAGCATGAGGTCCGTTTCCGGATTCCGCAAACACTAATGCACGCTTTTGATAGAAAAAAAGGCGGGAAATACGAACTTTGACAGGCTATAACTTTTTTCGCAGATGTCCGTAGCAAAATCCGAGTTCAGATTCGAAGAAAGCGTGGCAGAGTTGACCAAAAAAACGTTCAACAGCCTTCTGATCCGAGGGAACACCATGCGAGGTTAACTAGTTAGATTCGAGTTCAGCACTCCAAATAACCCCTGAGAAACAATTTGAGCTACATCTACATATCGTAACGTACCGGAAATCGTCAGAAGTCGCGTTTTGCCCTCGAATTTTCACCCGATGAAAAGCCTTGAACAAATAAGAACGAAACTTCGGAAAATCTACAAAAAAGCCTCATAGACACTGTTTTCTTGAGCGCCTTCAAGCCCCTTATTCGATACCAGCGGCGTCGCCGGCTGACGCCGGCCTCTGCCGCTGGGGTCCGGCTACGCCGGCCCATTTGCCGGCTTCGCCGGCATCTTAAGTATAAGGCGAATGAATCGAACTCCGCTAATTCTATGTGAGATGGCGTTCGAAGTTCTCACGCTTGCCGGCCATCGCCGGCCTCTGTTGCTGGAGTACGGTTGCGCCAGCACGTGAGCTGGTTTCGACGAAAACGCTCGAGGAATCAGAAATTACAAACTATTTCAAACCATGCAAACCCTGCTAACCTCCTTTCTTATGCAGTTGCACACCGACCCTTACCTAGCTTTAAGAGGTCCTAAAGTGGTAGTTCATTTATATTCAATTCTGTAAAGATAAAGACAACCGCTGTTTGAGATTTAGTAAACGCCTCCATGACCAACCGACACCCTGCTACCTTTATTGCCAAATGAAGTATAATGATGTTTGTGTTTTCTGGATGCATATTTTGATTAACTCACATTTCCATCGTATATAAACCCGATTTAGAAAGGTTGGTGCATATAAACAGCTAAGCAGTTGAAATGAGTGGTTAAGGGGGAGGGGACGTGAAGAAAGGGGTGGTATACACTCTCTTATAGATGCACAAAACGATTTTGAAGCTCTGCGCTAACCCACTTCGGCCCCGCACACTTTCTACGGCGTCCGGCGCACTCTACCTTGGGTCCCGCACACTTTTTTCGGCGTCCTCTGCACTCCCACTTGGGTCCCGCACACTTTCTACGGCGTCCTACGCACTTCCACTTGGGTCCCGCACATTTCTACGGCGTCCTACGCACTTCCACTTGGGTCCCGCACACTTTCTTCGGCGTCCTGCGCACTCCCACTTGGGTCCCGCACACTTTCTTCGGCGTCCTGCGCACTCCCACTTGGGTCCCGCACACTTTTTTCGGCGTCCTGCGCACTCCCACTTCGATCCCGCACACTTTCTACCGCGTCCTACGCACTTCCACTCTGGGTCCCGCACACTTTCTTCGGCGTCCCGCCCCCTCCCACTTTGCCCCCGCACACTTTCTATGGCGTCCGGCGCACTCTACCTTGGGTCCCGCACACTTTCTACGTCGTCCGGCGCCCTCTACCTAAGGTCCCGCACACTTTCTACGGCGTCCGGCGCATTCTACCTTGGGTCCCGCACATTTCTACGGCGTCCTACGCACTTCCACTTGGGTCCCACACACTTTTTTCGGCGTCCGGCGCACTCTACCTTGGGTCCCGCACACTTTCTACGGCGTCCGGCGCCCTCTACCTAAGGTCCCGCACACTTTCTACGGCGTCCGGCGCATTCTACCTTGGGTCCCCCACATTTCTACGGCGTCCTACGCACTTCCACCTGGGTCCCACACACTTTTTTCGGCGTCCGGCGCACTCTACCTTGGGTCCCGCACACTTTCTACGGCGTCCTACGCACTTCCACTTGGGTCCCACACACTTTCTACGGCGTTCTGCGCGCTCTTGAGCCCGTACCCGTAAGGTAGCCCGTCTTGAAAGTCAAGCCGAATAAACGGTCAAACAAACACACAGAGAAACGCACACATACATAAACACACACACGCACACACAAATTTACCAAAATATATATATATAGTAGGATAAGCAAGCGCTCAACCGACAATCCGTACAAGTCCAAAGCGCTATCACTCTTCTTTACATGGGGTTTATTTTGGGCGCTGATCACGATTATGAGGTCCGTTTCCAGATTTTCTAAAGATTCTTCGGTGTTTCGGAAGATGCATTGGGCTCGGAAATCATGGGCCGTACTCATTAATGATTTACACGCGAGGTAAGTGTAAAGTCCTTCAAACTTGACGCTTACCCGGTATTCACACGCTTACTTACTCGGAATTTTCGAGTAAAAATCAAGGTAAAATTTACCCGACGTACGGGGCCGCGTGAATTTTAATCCCAGCCGGCTGCAGCTGCACTCATCGCGGAAAATATTTTCATCGATAATTCAAGCTTCTCTTCTCCTTATAGGTTATTCTGCCTTTTTTCTGACTCAATCAATGAGTTTCTTTCCATTAACAGAAAGTTATTAATTTTTTACTGCGTGTCATCATAAGATTTTGTTGTCAGTCGGTAGACTGACAGTGGTAGACTTTCTTTCCTTCCGTCCACTTGATTTCTTTACCAAATTTTGAATGCATCAGAAAATGCGACTAAAGATTCTCTTTTTCGGCTTTATACTCCTCGTGCGATTCTTCACCGAACTCTGTGATTTAGGTTATATTGTGCTCATGCAAAAGTAATAGTGTTGAGTGAAAAAACAATTTTCTTGGTCCGATTGAATTTCGCAGGTCATGTTAATAGAATATGTAGCTGTCGAAAGCGCGGTCGTTCCTTTATCTGATATTCTTGGCGCTCCTTCTAGAGCATAATAACCTGTGAACCCCACGCACGAATTCAATTTATGGCTAAAGTACTCGATATTTCCGCATTTAAAATTTGCCTCTGTGCAATGAGTTTGGACCTCAAACCTAGCAGTACCCGTAATATTCACATCCACCAAAGGTAGTTTGCGAATTGTCAACTTTTCGCAACCAATTTCTGCTTTTTCTCCGAATTAAAAAAAAATACTTGACAATTTGCAATGAAATGCATTTCAAAAGAAAAATTCCAGCGGTATACGAAAGAGGGACAGCTGCATTTCTAATGCTGGAATTCATTCTGCCAAATAAACTAAGGGTTTGAATCTTCTTCTCTACAATTAAATAAGCACGACTCGATATAGAAAAATCCTTTGAATTTTTTTTCGTCGACTTGTATTACGCAAAAAAGGGTATATTCATCGTTGGCTGATCGGTGATCACTTCCAGAAAATTTTACGAATTTCCCCCTGAAACTCGTGACCCACCAAGAGTAGCTCAGAGCTCCGAAAAAATCTTAGATAGGAACAGAATAGTTCTTTTGAACGGTTTATCAAATTTGGTTGAAAAGCTGGACCGAAAAAAAAAACAAAAAATAGCAGTAGGTAGTGGGTAGCTTTGGCTACAACCTAATACTTTTAGAGGGAAAATTCCATCATATAGAAGAACAACAATTAGAAAAAACCGACGAGTGCCTCTGAGAAAAATCTTGCTAGAAGAAATGGTATAGTCAGTAATGTTAATGCTATTTTCTATATATGAGGAGCCCCCTATAATGTACTTTGAGGTTTTCATTAACCACGAAAAACATGCACTTCTCTCTAGCCTCCTTGAGTCAAAGAAAGAGTGAACCGGCGAAAGAATTTCAAATTGACGACGCCTATTCAATGTTTCGGTGAGTGCACACTGTACACATTTTGCGCGGGATCTTACCCGGGTAAGTGAGAGTATCGTGAATGCCGTTTCGCGGTGAGTAAGTAAACGGCTCCGGGTAGGGCAAATGTAAAGTAAGATTTACCCGGCATTTCAATGATGATTCCGGCCCCAGGGGAAAAAAACGCTTACAGCTTTTCTCAGAATGATTCCGGGCAGCTGCGATGGGCATGTTTGGACTCTACGTCTAAAACTGCTTCTAGAAAAGTTCATTTCATTTTGAATGGTTAGTATGGCTTAGGCCTCTTTCAGAGTTCAGTCGCCGCGCGACGCGACGGGATGATAAACATGAGCATCGAGCGAGATCGCGTCGCACGTCGATAGGTATTCAAAGCATGTCATAGCGGCGATTAGCGATGGAAGTGTAAAATAGGCCCTATAGTAGTTCCCTTGTGAGGGCTCTTACGACCCCTTTCTGTGTATTCGAAGCTAAAGCGGAACCCTGAAAAATGATGCAACTCTGCTATACCAATATACGATGCGATGAAAGATTTTCAATAATTCCACACAAACAAAGTCCACATAATTTGTGTAATATTATTCTTCTCCTAATGTGCACATCTGTGTATGAGAATAACAGTGTTTTTATCGTAAAAGCCAGTGATGAATCAAATTGCGCCTCAGGTCCCTCTCACATCATCTCCTGTCAGATGTAATCATTTCCCACACAAAACACTGATTCTTATCGTGTGATGATACCGAAAACATGAGAAAGAAATGCTAGTCAGCGTCGAAAATCAGAATTCATGGCTCTATTTTTGGAAGGAAATAAATATCTTGTGAAGATGATGCTATTAATCACGGGATTAAGTAGTCGAGAATAAAGGTGTTTACCGCAACCTGCTGCAGACTGCGGCAAATGAGTGTCACTGACCAGAAAACTAGGCAGTGGATAGTATCATGTGAATGCTATAGCAACAGGCATTCCACCTTCTGTTCCCTCGAGAGAATAGAAGGCCTTTCTACACTCTGGTGAGATGGAACCTTGCTGCCTGGACATCACAGCAGCATGCCGCATGATTAGGGCACATGGGAAAGGAAAAAGCTGTTAAAAGCCCTGGAAGATGATCACAGATGGTCAGTAGAATGGAATCCACCTCTTCCAAGAAAAATAGGTTTTACTGGTAAACCTGACAGGATTTGTTCCTATTCTAAAGCTTAGCAATTGATGGCAGGGTTCGCGATAGAAAAAACTTTCAAGCCCTCTCCATGAGGAATGTAGATCTGGTTAACATAAATATGAAAATAAGTGAAAAAACCAGGAAAGTTATGGGAAAACGGTAAAAAACAAGCCATAACTGCCAATTACCTGTAATTAACGGGATTTTCATCAATGCTTGCTTATCCGCCTTTTATTCTGCTGTTGAAGTAGTTAGTAACCACCAGAAATGCTCACAAACTACTTTGGAAGCAAAATAAAAGTTGAAAGAGCAGGTGCGAATACCAAGCAATAACGTATTCCTGACAAGGGAACCACAATAAGTCATAGTAACCATTCCAAATTGAATGTACTTTACTAGAACCATTTTCGGATGAAAAGTCCGAATATGCCCATCGCAGCTGCCTAGACTCACTCTGAAAAACGTTATTGGCATTTTTTACACGATTTTTGGTTTTTTTTGCCGTAACTGCAGTTCAACGTCGCAGTGCACGTTTTGGTATGTTCACACAAGGTGCTGAGTTGATAGCAAAACGCTTGGCTCCGGGCGAGATTAAACCAGCATATTCCCCTTTCCGGGGGAGCGCCTTATCGCACTGCACCACCGAAGCCCCAGCGCCGCTCTCACTCAACTGCTCGGTAAATCTTCACCAAAGCAAAGGGAATATGCTGGTTCAATCTCGCCCGGAGCCAAGCGTTTTGCGATCAACTCAGCACCTTGTGTGAACATTGGCATTTTTTCTCTGACTTTCGTACTTATTGTACCCCTCCAAAAAGCTCTTTATTTCTGAGAATATCCGGACAAGGACCTCATAATCGTGTTCAGCGCCCAAAACCACCCCACTAAGCAAAGTTAGGCTGGAGGAACATTTTCCAAACTTTGCGCAGACTAACAGCGTTTTGGACTTGTACGGATTTTCGGTTGGGCGTTTATTTATACCAATATATAGTATAGATTAAAGGGATTTCGAAGCGTTTTAGAAAAATATTCCAGATTTGACTGAAAATTCGCTATGGGGGGTATTTGGGGTGCTGAACACGAATCTGATGGTTCATTTATCGATTTTCCAAAGTTTTCGACTGTATTCGTTCACAGATTCCCATCGGGGGAGAATTTGATGGCAAATCGCGACTTTTGACGATTTCCGGAGTGCTATAGAATATGCTCGAGTCATTCCTCTGGAGGTTATTTAGAG
Organism: Aplectana chamaeleonis; assembly: GCA_029168955.1. NCBI lineage: Eukaryota > Metazoa > Nematoda > Chromadorea > Rhabditida > Cosmocercidae > Aplectana > Aplectana chamaeleonis. The sequence goes on along the minus strand of JAPDOI010000251.1, from coordinate 686,785 downwards.
TGCTGAACACGAATCTGCTGTCGGTTTATCGATTTTTGGCAGCTTACGGTAGATTACGGTGGTTTGGTCAAAGTCTCAGATTTCTCTCAAAGTTTCTATGTGGGGGTTATTTGGGGTGCTGAATACGAATTTGATGTCCACTCGCCGATTATCGGAATATTGAGGTAGTTTTTGCCTTCTAAATGGCTTGCTACCTACCGTAACCTACAGTAAACCTAAAAAATTTGGGCAAGCAAACCCTAGATTCGTGTTCTGCACCCCCAGATAACCCCTACATACATGTTTTAGCAAAATCAGGAGAAAATTTAAAAACGACCCAAAAATTTCATGGAGGGTACCCTTACCTTGCCGCGAAGCTTAAAACAACGCTCATAACTTTTTTCAGAGTTGGTCTAGGCAGCTGCGATGGACATATTTGGACTTTTCGTCCGAAAATGGTTCTAGAAAAGTACATTTCATTTGGAATGGTCACTATGACTTATTGTGGTTCCCTTATGAGCGTTTTTTTACGACTTTTTGCTTATTTTCACATTTGTGATGGCCAGATCTACAATCTCATGAGAATAGCACAACAACCGTTTTTATCGCGAACCCTGCCTGTAAATTCTTGCATCATCTTCTGCAAAATCCTCTACGGTTACATTGGATTCAAAAAAGCAGTTTTCTCACAATTCAGAGGGTTAGTTACTCCGGCTGGCCCTGAAAATCTAGCCATTTCAAGGGCTGAAGAAGTTGTGAGGCGCTACTTTTTGGTGAATAGGGAGGACCCAGATTTTGGAAAATTGCAAAAAATTAATTGCTCTGTCCAAAAAGTACAATATGTACGTCCAAAAACGGTTCTAGAATAGTTCATTCCATTAGGAGTGTCCAGTTTGACAAAAAGGAGTTTCCTTATGAGTCTTTGGGGGTTTTTAGAGTTCTACCGGAGCGCGGCGCGATTTCATGATTCATATGTGAATCGACGAGCGGCGTGTTATCGATCGATGCCCACAGAAAACATCTCATAGCGCCGCGCTGCGATGGAAGGCCCGGATCACACTTTCAGCGACAGCGACGCGACGCAATGTTTACCATCGATATCGACCGAAAATCGATATGCCTGAGATGCACTGTCACCGTCGCTGGTCACGAGAAGTACGATCCCGGCCGAACTCTAAAGTAGACCTTTGACCAATCTACCGTATGCCCACCGAAACCTATCGTGATCTATCGAACATAGAAATCAGATCTTGTTCGCCATCCGCAAACAACCCCCACATAGAAGTTTTGGGCCAAACCTATCCTTCATTAATGAGAAATCATCAAGAGTCACAATCGGTCATCAGAAAATAGTCCTATAAACGTATACCTTATTATACCACTTTGTCCAAGGTTCCTTCCCTAGTGAGTGTGAAAACTTAGAAAACGAGAAATAATTCGAAAATAGTGTTCTCAATCCAATATTCACACTACACACATATATTCCGAATTAAAGCAATAGAATGCTCTGAAAAATAAACGACCACTAACCTCTATGCGAGGAATATTCAGCTGGTTGCCATAGGAGGACTTAATTTTACGGATCGTCGAGTACATCACTGGCCACCTGAAGTATTCATTATGTGAAAATGTCGTCGTGTTCACGGCACGATTTCATTCAGATTTGCACGAAGTGGTGGAAAAGAGGGAGATTTGCCGTAGAGGAGACCATACTGGTAGCAAATTATCAGGCTCTAATTAGAATCGCCAGCTATGTTCGTGTCGTTGTTGTGCAACGTTTCTCACCGAACAAAACGTCAGCCATTAGCGCATACATATTCAATGGGGGAGAGTCCAGAGATCTAGAACGATGAATACCAGCAGGAAATGAGTTGGCGTACTCTGGAGGTTCAAGAAATTAGAAAAGGTCTCTGTTCGAAAACAATATATGTACAAGCAGTGAAATAGGTACAAGAATGAAGGTGACCTAATGAATTATTCTATCAAAAAGGGGTCTTCCAAGCGAAAGAGGTTTGGTTGGCGTCAGAAACGTCCCAACAAAAAGAGAACAATAGATAAGTAGATTGAGGAGAGTCTACAAAAAGTGAACAATATTCTCTGAGAGTAATTTTTCTTGGTGAACACTTCTTAACAGCGGAAACAAACCGTTGTGGCATTTTACGATGATGGGTATAGTGTCTTTCGGAAAAAGCACTTCTATTCGTTTAGCGAGATTTTACGGGATTACTCTTGCTTAATGCTGTATTTCTATTTTATTGTTTTGCTTCTCCTTACAGCAAGACCTAACAGTCTGTCTAAGTCTTTGCGACGTCATCTTCTATTCTGATGGTAAGAGTTAGGTTTACATGCACATACGTTTAAACGGTTCTTGCGTAATCAAGACCATTATTGGAACCACAGAAAGCTTCTGTGTAGAACACCGCAACGGTTTGTTTTCGCTGTTAAGAAGTGTTCACCAAGAAAAATTACTCTCAGAGAATATTGTTCACTTTTTTGTAGACTCTCCTCAATCTACTTACCTATTGTTCTCTTTTTGTTGGGACGTTTCTGACGCCAACCAAACCTCTTTCGCTTGGAAGACCCTTTTTGATAGAATTGTTCACTTTTATTGATATTACGAAGTAATATCTATGAAAAAATCTTCAATATTTTTCAAATAGCATTGATTGCTATAATAATCAGTAAGCAACAAACTTGTTGCGCACGCTACGAATTAAGCGCTACTCACTTTCCACGACGTCCTGATGACGTCATCAGATGCCCTATGTACTTTACATGACACCATGATGACGTCATCAGATGCACTATGTTCTTTACATGACATCCTAATGACGTCATCAGATGCCCTATGTACTTTACGTGACATCCTGATGACGTCATCAGATGCCCTATGTACTTTACATGACACCCTGATGACGTCATCAGATGCCCTATGTACTTTACATGGCATCCTGATGACGCCATCAGATGCCCTATGTACTTTACATGACATCCTAATGACGTCATCAGATGCCCTATGTACTTTAGATGACACCTTGATGACGTCTTCAGATGCCCTATGTACTTTGCATGACACCCTGATGACGTCATCAGATGCCCTATGTACTTTGCATGACACCCTGATGACGTCATCAGATGCCCTGTGTACTTTACATGACACTCTGATGACGTCATCAGATGCCCTATGTACTTTGCATGACACCCTGATGACGTCATCAGATGCCCTATGTACTTTACATAACACCCTGATGACGTCATCAGATGCCCTATGTACTTTACATGACATCCTGATGACGTCATCAGATGCCCTGTGTACTTTATGACACCCTGATGACGTCATCAGATGCCCTATGTACTTTGCATGACACCTGATGACGTCATCAGATGCCCTATGTACTTTACATGACACCCTGATGACGTCATCAGATGCCCTGTGTACTTTACATGACATCCTGATGACGTCATCAGATGCCCTATGTACTTTACATGACACCCTGATGACGTCATCAGATGCCCTATGTACTTTACATGACATCCTGATGACGTCATCAGATGCCCTATGTACTTTGCATGACACCCTGATGACGTCATCAGATGCCCTGTGTACTTTACATGACACTCTGATGACGTCATCAGATGCCCTATGTACTTTACATGACACCCTGATGACGTCATCAGATGCCCTATGTACTTTACATGACACCCTGATGACGTCATCAGATGCCCTATGTACTTTACATGACACCTGATGACGTCATCAGATGCCTATGTACTTTACATGACACCTGATGACGTCATCAGATGCCCTATGCTTTACATGACACCCTGATGACGTCATCAGATGCCTATGTACTTTACATGACACCTGATGACGTCATCAGATGCCCTATGTACTTTACATGACACCCTGATGACGTCATCAGATGCCCTATGTACTTTACATGACACCTGATGACGTCATCAGATGCCCTATGTACTTTACATGACACCTGATGACGTCATCAGATGCCCTATGTACTTTACATGACACCTGATGACGTCATCAGATGCCTATGTACTTTACATGACACCTGATGACGTCATCAGATGCCTATGTACTTTACATGACACCCTGATGACGTCATCAGATGCCTATGTACTTTACATGACACCCTGATGACGTCATCAGATGCCCTATGTACTTTACATGACACCTGATGACGTCATCAGATGCCCTATGTACTTTACATGACACCTGATGACGTCATCAGATGCCTATGTACTTTACATGACACCTGATGACGTCATCAGATGCCCTATGTACTTTACATGACATCCTGATGACGTCATCAGATGCCCTATGTACTTTACATGACACCCTGATGACGTCATCAGATGCCCTATGTACTTTACATGACACCCTGATGACGTCATCAGATGCCCTATGTACTTTACATGACACCTGATGACGTCATCAGATGCCCTATGTACTTTACATGACACCCTGATGACGTCATCAGATGCCCTATGTACTTTACATGACACCACCTGATGACGTCATCAGATGCCCTATGTACTTTACATGACACCCCTGAAAACGTCATCAGATGCCCTATGTACTTTACATGACACCCTGATGACGTCATCAGATGCCCTATGTACTTTACTTGGCACCCTGATGACGTCATCAGATGCCCTATGTACTTTACATGACACCCTGATGACGTCATCAGATGCCCTATGTACTTTACATGACACCCTGATGACGTCATCAGATGGCCTATGTACTTTACATGACATCCTGATGACGTCATCAGATGCCCTATGTACTTTACATGACACCCTGATGACGTCATCAGATGCCCTATGTACTTTACATGACACCCTGATGACGTCATCAGATGCCCTATGTACTTTACATGACACCCTGATGACGTCATCAGATGCCCTATGTACTTTACATGACACCCTGATGACGTCATCAGATGCCTATGTACTTTTACATGACACCCTGATGACGTCATCAGATGCCCTATGTACTTTACATGACACCCTGATGACGTCATCAGATGCCCCATGTACTTTACATGACGATGACGTCATCAGATGCCCTATGTACTTTACATGACACCCTGATGACGTCATCAGATGCCCTATGTACTTTACATGACACCCTGATGACGTCATCAGATGCTATGTACTTTACATGACACCCTGATGACGTCATCAGGGTGCCCTGTACTTTACATGACACTCTGATGACGTCATCAGATGCCCTATGTACTTTACATGACACCTGATGACGTCATCAGATGCCCTATGTACTTTACATGACACCCTGATGACGTCATCAGATGCCCTATGTACTTTACATGACACCCTGATGACGTCATCAGATGCCCTATGTACTTTACATGACACCCTGATGACGTCATCAGATGCCCTATGTACTTTACATGACACCCTGATGACGTCATCAGATGCCCTATGTACTTTACATGACACCTGATGACGTCATCAGATGCCCTATGTACTTTACATGACATCCTGATGACGTCATCAGATGCCCTATGTACTTTACATGACACCCTGATGACGTCATCAGATGCCCTATGTACTTTACATGACACCCTGATGACGTCATCAGATGCCCTATGTACTTTGCATGACACCCTGATGACGTCATCAGATGCCCTGTGTACTTTACATGACACTCTGATGACGTCATCAGATGCCCTATGTACTTTGCATGACACCCTGATGACGTCATCAGATGCCCTATGTACTTTACATGACACCCTGATGACGTCATCAGATGCCCTATGTACTTTACATGACACCTGATGACGTCATCAGATGCCCTATGTACTTTACATGACACCCTGATGACGTCATCAGATGCCCTATGTACTTTACATGACACCCTGATGACGTCATCAGATGCCCTATGTACTTTACATGACACCTGATGACGTCATCAGATGCCCTAGGTACTTTACATGACACCCTGATGACGTCATCGGGTGCCCTATGTACTTTACATGACACCCTGATGACGTCATCAGATGCCCTATGTACTTTACATGACACCCTGATGACGTCATCAGATGCCCTATGTACTTTACATGACACCCTGATGACGTCATCGGGGGCCCTATGTACTTTACATGACATCCTGATGACGTCATCAGATGCCCTATGTACTTTACATGACACCCTGATGACGTCATCAGATGCCCTATGTACTTTACATGACACCCTGATGACGTCATCAGATGCCCTATGTACTTTACATGACACCCTGATGACGTCATCAGATGCCCTATGTACTTTACATGACACCCTGATGACGTCATCAGATGCCCTATGTACTTTACATGACACCCTGATGACGTCATCAGATGCCCTATGTACTTTACATGACACCTGATGACGTCATCAGATGCCCTATGTACTTTACATGACACCCTGATGACGTCATCAGATGCCCTATGTACTTTACATGACACCCTGATGACGTCATCAGATGCCCTATGTACTTTACATGACACCCTGATGACGTCATCGGGTGCCCTATGTACTTTACATGACATCCTGATGACGTCATCAGATGCCCTATGTACTTTACATGACACCCTGATGACGTCATCAGATGCCCTATGTACTTTACATGACACCCTGATGACGTCATCAGATGCCCTATGTACTTTACATGACATCCTGATGACGTCATCAGATGCCCTATGTACTTTACATGACACCCTGATGACGTCATCAGATGCCCTATGTACTTTACATGACACCCTGATGACGTCATCAGATGCCCTATGTACTTTACATGACACCCTGATGACGTCATCGGGTGCCCTATGTACTTTACATGACATCCTGATGACGTCATCAGATGCCCTATGTACTTTACATGACATCCTAATGACGTCATCAGACGCCCTATGTACTTTACATGACACCCTGATGACGTCATCAGATGCCCTATGTACTTTACATGACACCCTGATGACGTCATCAGATGCCCTATGTACTTTACATGACATCCTGATGACGTCATCAGATGCCCTATGTACTTTACATGACATCCTGATGACGTCATCAGATGCCCTATGTACTTTACATGACATCCTGATGACGTCATCAGATGCCCTATGTACTTTACATGACACCCTGATGACGTCATCAGATGCCCTATGTACTTTACATGACACCCTGATGACGTCATCAGATGCCCTATGTACTTTACATGACACCCTGATGACGTCATCAGATGCCCTATGTACTTTACATGACACCCTGATGACGTCATCAGATGCCCTATGTACTTTACATGACACCCTGATGACGTCATCAGATGCCCTATGTACTTTACATGACATCTTGATGACGTCATCAGATGCCCTATGTACTTTACATGACATCTTGATGACGTCATCAGATGCCCTATGTACTTTACATGACATCCTGATGACGTCATCAGATGCCCTATGTACTGATAGCCTGCGACCACTGGCAGTGGCTAGTGGCAGGAACGAGGAACGAGGGACGAGGGACGAGGGACGAGGAACAGGACACGAGGGACGCGTTACAAGAAAAAACGCGAATTTTAGCTAAGCTTCCGCCGATCTAACTTTGTTAATTTTCAATCGATTTGGCTCAAATTTTGTCAGCGGGTGTCTTCTATACTCTCTCACTTATATCCAGAAGGAAATCTCTAGAAAATTTGTTTTACAGGTTTTATTAACTACTTTACCAAAATCTAAGTGATCACAAGTGCCAGGCAAAACCAAACCTCTCCAGCCGCTTCGCGGCTGGAGCGATATTAGGTTGATGCAAAAGTTTCTGAACTTTTCACGACTTTGAATAAAACAACATTTATTTCAAAAACAAACAAGGCTCACCCAACAAAATAAGTTCCATCACATTCAAGGATCCTTCGCCACCAATTGCGCAGATTATGAATTCCCGGCGCGTAGAAGTCTAGCCGTTTCAAGTCGAAGTATTCTTTTAAGACCATTTCGGCTTCGTCATCGTTAGTGAACTGTTCTCCATCCAGGAAAAGTTGCATCGAGCTGAACAGACGGCAGACGGAAGGGGCAAGATCTGGGCTATATGGAGGGTGAGGGAGAACTAACCAGCCCAGTTTCAGTCGCCCTGCTCAGAAGATTTTCGTTTACTTGATTTCGACTTTCAGAACAACTTTCTGCTTGTCGCCGTAACGAACCACGGTATAATTGTTCTTACGTGGATAACAACTTGAGATTCACCAACTTGTCACCAACAATTGATCTTACTGTAAGAACAACTTTGTAACAAGTTATAGCCTTATGTTGTTATTTAGTTGTTTATATCGTACAGCAGAATGTAGCTGACTTGTCAACAACACTTTCCGATCCACCCAGGGAATACTACTCTATCGCTGCCTTGATTCGTAGCAGTGAGAGTGTAGAAGTGATTGGAATCGAGAATCTTCCGTGTTTCAAAACCGGCGCTCAAATTGAACTTTAAGTGAATCAACGCTTGTTTCTACCGTTTTATCATCTCTAATCGGCCGGCAAAGTGGATTTCGAGTTGTTTTCCCTCGTGGATTAGCGCAATGTAGGGATACAGTTGTTTTGAAGTCAATTCATAGTTGATAATCACCGGCAGAAGTCGATCCTTAGTTGAAATAAACTGGTTTCAAGCTAAATTAGTCAAAATAAAGTTGATTTTGTTAGAGATTGCTGGGAATCAAGTAATTCTAAAAGTTCTGAGTGAGATAAACACTGTTCGCCTTCTTCACGACAATGTTGGGCCACACGTATCTCGGATAACCCGACAGAAACTGCTGGACCTGGGCTGGAAAGTTCTTCCTCACCCTTCATGTAGCGCAGATCTTGCCCTACCATCTGTTCCGCTCGATGGAGCACTTCCTGGATGGAAAACAGTTCACTAACAATGACGAAGTCAAAATGGTCTTAGAAGAATACTTCGACTCGAAACAGCCAGAGTTCCACGCGTCGGGAATTCATGATCTGCCCCCTATCGGTGTCGAAAGACCCTTGAATGTGATGGAAGTCATTTTGTTGGGTGAGCCTTGTTTATTTTCGAAATAAATGCTTTTATTTAGAGTCGTGAAAAGTCCGGAAACTTTTGCATTCAACCTAATATATTGTAACATCTACATTAAGTGTCTAAAGGATATAGGAATCGCTTTTCGATTTGATCATCGACTTCCAGGAGAATAGCCAAACTCAAAGATGTAACTTGTCTATGGAAAACGTACTGCAGAAACAACCATAATACATAGAGTAAGTATCTGGAATAGTCATCTTCGAATAATGAGTCACGACAGTCTATTTCCTAGAGTCGAATGCACCAATTTCATAAATTCTATCATTCATATCCATCATCACCTTCGCCATTCAATTGTGAGACGAACAACAAGTTATCGCGACTTTCGGTCTCGAATAACTTTCGCATCAGCCCATCTATGAATAGGAATCTAGGCGCCCTCGTCATAGACTTCTAATGGGAGCTTCAGACTTGAGATTAGACCAACTTTGAAGATCAAGTAGATGTAGATCCAAAGCGTCACATGACCTCAAATTTCCCCTCTAGGGAAAACGAGAAATTGAAAAATTTCTACAGAGAAAACGAACCAATCTAGGTGTGTAATATTGTGCAAAGCGCTAGACAAAGGAATTGGATTCCAAACCAAACAGCAGTCGTAAATAGCTCTTGATTTAAACTAATTTTCTCCTCGGAAGGAAGCTGGTCCCCGAAGAAAAGGGATATGAGGCATGCAACATCCAAAAATGTTGTCAACTAGAGTTGCCAAGTCAGCCAACAAGAATCTGAGCACTAGGTAAAGTGGAAAAGCATTAAGTGCACTTCCTGACAAAAAGTGATACAAGGAAACAAGCTGTGAAGTTTGTAGGATTTATAAAAAGAAGGCCATTTTGGGAAACCAGATTTCTGAAAAAAAATCGAGGAGCAACCAACCATTCAACAATATTGTGGTAAAAGCGACTTAGTACGTAATCTTGATCGACATTCATACACAAGAAATCAATCAGCTGTGCCATCAATTACAAGGCGAGCAAGAAACAACCTTCAGCGAAATGTGTCAATGATCAACTACAGCACGAGTGAAAAGTATAGAAAAGTGTTAAATTCCAAAGGTACGCACAGCAATTTCACCATTGCTGTCCAACTTGAATACCGAATTCGGGTTCCGCGTCTCAACAGACTCACTAGAAAGAAAACCAGAAAGTTTCATTGAAACATTTTAAACCATCTGTCGAAAAATCGACTCACTTTGGGTTTATCTGTAAATTATTATTACTGTCTGAACCCGGTCACTAAATTCGCGAAAAATTGAAATTTGAGGTGAGCTCCAGGTGAGCTGATTTTTAGATACAGTGTTCAAAAAAAACTACTCCAGCTCAAAGATAGGGATCAGGTGCGTGCGGTAAATTCTTTTCGGTGAATTTTTTACCGTAACTTTTTCCCGAACTTTTTTTTCGGTAAATATATTAAAAACCGAAAATTCGGGTAAAATTCTGACTTCGACTTTGATATATATTCCATTGTTATATGTAAGGATACGGTAGCACAAATGACGGATACTATTTTTTATATTTGGGCAAAACTGTAAAAATTTTCGAATTTCGAATTTTCGAATATATTCGAAAATCATTTTTTTCGAATTTCAAATTTTCGAATATATTCGAAAAACAAATTTTTCGAATTTCAAATTTTCGAATAAACTCGAAAATGGTCTTTTTCGAATTTCGGATTTTCGAATATATTCGAAAAGCTGATTTTTCGAATTTCAAATTTTCGAGTATATTCGAAAATCCAAATTTTCGAATTTTCGAATAATTTTTTCGGAATTTCGAATAATTTTTTCTATTTTTCGGATGAATTTTCCCGAATTCACGAATGATAGCTTCGATTTTGAAAATTAGTTTTGAGCTGTCCATATACTGTGATTATCACTTTGTAGAAATATTCATCGGTTACACATACTCTTAATCTCAAACATTTTCAACCAGGATGGCTGCAGAATCTGTCCCTGGGGTTGGATTGTGTCGGAACTGGTTAAGAGAGCCTACCAGAATGTTAGGCGCTATTCATACGGCACGTGCGGGCGTGGCGTTGATGTATTAATAGTCTGATGCCTGATTTTCATTATTAGTCCGTCTTCGATTTCATTTTGGTTAATCATTATTAATTTAAGTGCTATCTTCTGCTACTATGATATTGATCGCATGTACAGATTTTGCTTGCTGGATAAAGTTAGGGCCCATTTTAATCCGCTCCGCCGTAGCAACGCCGCTGGAGTATTCATAGTCTCCGTAAGCGCGTCCCGCGCGTTTAGCACCAGACGCTTGGCTTCAGGCGAGACTTGACCGCCACTATCCCTCTCTGGGGGAGTGCCTTATCGCACCCAAGCGCCGAGACCCAAGCACCGCTCTCAAGACCTGCTACGCCAAGGCGCGGCCTAGGTAAATTGGCTGCCGCCGAGCTTGCACGACTTCAGGTGGGGTGGGGGGGGGGGCAGGGTCGAAAACTCGAGCTTGAAACCCTTACGCCCTTTTGCCGCCGCGCAAAGTGCCGCTTTTGAGCTGCAATGAAGCCAGTGTTTTGGATTACTAGAAAACTAGCCGAAAGTCGGCAACTAGCTCCTTTCCATACGAAAGTGTTGGCGAAATCGATTCGCGATCGGAACTGGTAACGACAAAGTAAAGCGCGACAAACGCCCCCGTAGAGCGGTAATAACGATCGAGAACTTTTCTCCGCCACCGCCGCGTTTTATTATTTTCCTTAAGAGCGGCGTTTGACCCGGCAGCAAAGGTATGAAAAGGGCGTCGGGACAATGATATAGTTTTGCGACAAGAGGTCGCGTCGCTCTGCACAGCGACGAGTGCGAGTATGGAGCTTCGGAGAACCGCTCTGCTCCTAAACGAATCATACGTATCGATCAAACGTGTTCAGATAGGTGATTGCAGGTGAACATGTTCTGTCACTTCGACAGGCATGTTTTAACGTTAGGAGCCGATCGGTTCCTCAAAGCTCAATACCGCTATTCGACAGCGGCAACGATAAGCATCAGCACATTTGCAGTATGTCAGCCCTCCACGACACGTGGCTGCGACGGATACGCGACAACTGTTCCTACGACGGCCAGTGCCATTGCTCCAATGCTGGTCCCGCATTTGTGCTAAATGCCATGACTGTCGCTCATGACAGCGGCAAGGTATATCATTGACCTGATGCGACGTTTATACTCCCGCCGCCGAGAGGCGCGGAGTAGCGCGATCCTATAATATCGGTCGTGCCACGCCGAGCACGGCTGTGCGTAACTGAATTTTGTAAATACGTAGGTTTTCAAATTCATCGTAATTCGCAAATCGTAATTCACAAGGCCTGAGCACAACCAAACCTCTCCAGCCGCGAAGACCACTACTAGCTAATGTTTCTAGAGTTTCTAGAGCTCAATTGCTCCCGTCCGTATTTCAAGTAACTGATTCTCTGAAACGGGAGATTTTTGGAAGCTAAAACCCTGGTACTGTCCATATCTGCCATACAGCTACATAATAAATGCGAAATAGAGAGAAAAACGGTTTGCGCCGTTCAAGCCAGCCTAAGGCCTCTTTCAGAGTTCGATCGCTCTGCGACGCGATCGTGGGCACGGCGACGCGACCGTCGCGTCGCCGTGGCAATCGCAGATTTTGGAAGTGTGAATGCCCAATCGCGGAAGTTGGCGACAACGCACTTTCACGTACACATTCTAATCGACGCCTATTTGATGTTCGCGGTGTCACGCAATTGGTTAGTAGAGTATATCAAACGAAGAAAAACTTCCGAATATTCGAATGAACGAATAATTCGAAAAATTGACTCTTTTGAATATTCGAATAAACGAATTATTCTAAAAATCAACTTCTCCGGATATTCGAATAAACGAATTATTCGAAAATTTGACTTTTCCGAATATTCGATTATTCGTTTATTCGCCCGAATATTCGTTGACATACTCTATTGGTCAGCCATTTATGATGAAGTGGTGAATTGTGGTTTGTCATTTTATGATAATAATTGTTTTGTATTATGATTGTTTTGCCTACTTATCTGCTGGAATTTTTTCAACTCATCAACCAGCGAATGTCATCATCATCATAAACTTGACTTCGATTCGTATTTCTGTGGATGTGAAGAATTCTGCTCTGACTTCACTTGAACTTCCCCTTATCTGGTTGTTGGAAACCAAGGTTGGGGCAATGAATTGAAAATAAATGGTTTATAGGATTATTCGATTTTGTTTGGTCTTTACTATAGTCCTTAATAAATCCTGTTTTTGTGCGTGTTGGTCCAATACACATTGTGGGAGGCGCCTCCTTTCGAGAACTTTTCGTTAAATTGAAAGACTCTACATCAAAAGGGAACTTGGAAAATCTGCGACTCTTCAAAATTTTCTTGGTGCTATCGCAGAACTAATAAAAATAGAAGAATCAACGTGAAAAAACAGGAATTTGAAGGAGGACATATGAAGCGGTCGCCGCGATCGGTCGGGTCGCCGTTCATTGCACGGCGACGCGATCTGGCCATTTCAGTCGCCCAATCGCACGATTGGGCGACTTTCCCCGCGATCTTGTCTGAAAGGCCGGCGACCTGATCGCGCGACGCGACCAGATCGATACACAGTATTTTCATTTGGTCGCGTCGCAGAGCGATCGAACTCTGAAAGAGGCCTAACCCACCAATGGAGCCCTTGTACGGTGATGCAATATTTCACACGATCCAAGCGTGTGAGAACCCCGATTCGGGCGTGCGGTGAATAGGTCAAGATGGTGCATTGATAGAGTGTGCTTTGAAAGATTGATCGGAAAAAAGGGCTTCTAATGAAATGATGATTGTGCATTTCGATTATTCGAATTTCAAAAATTCGAATATGCTCTTCAAAATATTCGAATTTCTAATACTATTCGAAAGCCTGTTTTTTGAAATATTCGAATTTCGAATACAATTCGAAATTCTGTTTTCGAAATTTTCGAATTTCGAATATTATTCGAAACCCAAAACTTTCGAATTCGGAATGGTTCGAAAATCGAAAAATCATTCAAATATTTTTCGAATAATATAATTCGGTCCGAAGTATAATGAGGATAGTGCAAATAATGAGTGTTTTACATATTAAACTAAGCTTAACGGGTGAAGCTGATCAGCGAGACATTGATTTTGAGAGAAAGTAACATTTCAAAATTTTCTGTCATGAAGGTCATCCTGTAGTTACTCCAAATCAGGGCAGCTGAGGAAAACATCCATTCCGCCTCAGCTGTGCCAGAAGGCGCGCAAAAGTACTTATTGGTCAGCAGAGAATGGTGCTGGTACGATGATTTCACAATTTCAAAGTCCTGAATAATCTGCTTCAGGACTCTGCTAATTGAAAAAATTCCAGCTACTGAGATATCTGCTCTAGAACTCTGCTGATATGTATTTCTCGGAGTAGTATTTCGATGCTATATCAGCGTGCACAACTATATCGCGAAAGTATCCCGCACATTGCATAAAGGTGTCGCCGTCCGGCACACTAAGGCCTCTGGTCCATAACACCTTAGGATCCGTACCTAGGGAGTCATGGACTCTTTGGCCACAAGCCACAATTTCGCCACCCTGAACTGTCGATCGCTGTCGAGTGATATCCAAAAAACTGCGCTATCCAGACTTCTGAGCTATTTCCATGCACCGTTTGCTGCTTTGCAGGAAACCCGCCTCAAGGATAGACCCGTCATCAGCGTCGGAGAGTACACCATCTACTGCGGCAACGCTGACGATAGGAGAGTGGGAGGCTGTGCAATAGCTGTAAGGAAGGATTTCAATGGTATGGTCAAGGAGTTCGGCTCAACGTCGTGTCGGAATGCATTCGTACGACTGCGGGATCACAGAGGATTCAATCTGTGGATAGTGAGTGCTCATGCGCCCACTGAAACCGCCGAAGACAATTCGAAGGATGCGTTTTATGAGGAACTCAATACGTTGCTGGCCAGGATACCTTGTCAACATGCTGTTGTCGTGGGGATTGACGCAAATGCGAAGATGGGACTTGATCAGGAATCCGAAGTACTCGGTAAATGGTTCTACCCAGTGGAGCAAACATCGGACAATGGCTACCGCCTTGTCGACTTTTGTGAACGCAGTGGTCTGATTATTGCATCGACATTCAAGAGGAATCATCGCCGCCATCAGCTTACGTGGCAGGGGCCAACCCGGCTATCTCCAGAAGAGCAGCGGAAGCGGAAGATGACAACTTTGAAACTACAGCTTGACTATGTCCTGACGAGGAATATTCCAGTATCGGACATTCGAAGATCTAGAGCTGTGTGGGATGTCGCATTCGATTCGGATCACCGTCCTGTTCTGTTGAACTTCACTGCGAGGATTCATAAGAGGAAGCGAGGGGCTCAGCCTCTCCAGAGGATTGACATGACAAGTCTCAGAGATGAAGAGTGCAGAGGAATTTCCGACAACGCGTTTCTATTCACATCGGAGTACGGACTAAGAAGAAACTTTGCGACGCGGATTCTTTTGTCAAATGCATCCAGGACGCTTCGGAAGAGGCACTCCCGGTTGTACAGCCTAAGAAGAAGTTCGCCTACGTCTCAGAAGAAACAACATCTACCTACAACAGAGTATGTGCTCTCCGAACTGCAGGAAACTTCGTGGAGGAGAAGCGTCTGAGGAGGAAGTTGCGTCGGCAGCTTCAAAGTGACCGCGAACGAGAGTGGACGTGTAGAGCTAAGGAGTTCGAGAAGGCTTGGGAGGAGAAGAATCCGAGGAAAGCCTACACGTTGCTGCGACAGTATAGCGGGAAGATGAAGAGATGTTCTCCTGTCTTGAATACTACCAATGGAGTTGCAGTTGGTGATGCGACGCTGCCAATATGGAAGGATTACTTCAGTTCACTACTGAATCGTCCAGCGCCATCAGTACCTGAGCTCCCGCATGTTCAGAGAGCACATTACGATGTCAGTGAGGAACCGCCGGCTGAGTCTGAAGTTTTGGATTGTGTCCGGAAAATGAAGAATGGAAAGGCAGGTGGAGATGACAACATCACTGCTGAAATGCTGAAAGCTCTTCCTCCGTCTGGGATTCGTGAAATGACCAACACCATCCGTGCCATATGGATGAGCGAAAGGATACCCGATTCGTGGAGACATGCGATCATCGTACCTCTTCACAAGAAGCTATCCGTCACGGATCCTAAGAACTACAGAGGAATCTCTCTACTTCGTGTCATGTACAAGGTTTTAGAACGTATCATTCTCGAGCGACTTATCAAACATCGTGAAGGAACGACCAGAGATGAGCAAGCCGGTTTTCGTCCTGGAAGATCGACCATCGACCAAGTGTTCGTCGTGAGAAGAGTAATTGAATCGTGGCAGCGGTTTTCGAAGCCATTACAGCTTGCTTTTTCGGACTTTGAAGCCGCGTTCGACTCTCCTCATCGTGATCGATTGCTCAATGCTCTGCGAGCAGATGGAGTCCCGGAAAAGTATGTTCGGTTAATCGAGGACATGAACAAAGGAACAACAGCAGCAGTTCGTACACCTGTCGGATTTACGTCAGCTTTCGAGGTGAAAACAGGAGTAAGGCAAGGAGCCGTTGCAGGACCTTTTCTTTTCAACTTCGCCGTTGATGACATCATGCGTAGAGTTGCAGAACAGTTTCCTGCGGATGTGATCCTAACACCATCAGGACGCTCCCTTGCCGACCTGGAGTACGCCGACGACATTGTGTTATTCGCTGAAAACAACGCAAAACTGCAAAGGATTGTGAACCTCGTTTCGAAGTATGCCGCAGCCTATAGACTTCGTCTTCGTCCCGACAAATACAAGCAGATGTGGGTCTCTCAGAGGCCTTCAACTGGAGTTTGTGTGGACGGACAACGTATCGAACTGGTGGACGATTTCTGTTATTTGGGCTGTTTGCTGAAGAACGATGGTAGTTATGCAGCGGATATTCGACAACGATGTGCGAAAGCTACGTCTGCATTCAATTCTCTAACCAAGTGTTTGTGGTCTACCACCATCGCGAAGGAAGTCAAGTTGCGCGTCTACCTATCCGCTATTCGCCCTATCATGATGTACGGATCGGAGACGTGGGCAGCACCGAAAACGCAGATGGAAAGGTTGGATTGCACGGAGAGGAAGCTTTTTAGGCGTTTGCTTGGATATTTCTGGCCGCGTGTATGCCATAACGAAGACCTTTACAAGGAAATCGACGCAGTACATCAACGCTTGACACGAGGGAGGTGCCAGCATCTCCTAACGCCATCTCAAGCAGCAATGGAAAGTCGACTTCGACTGCTCGGGCATATACTAAGAAGAACGCCGGATCGTCTCGTACAACACGCTTTAAAAATGCTTCCAAATCCTGTCTGGAAACGGCCACCTGGGCGTAGGCGAAAGTTCTGGACGGATGTGGTTAAAGAGGATTTAAAGTCACTCGGCATCGAAAGACAGTTCAGGCGCGATGTTTCGTTTCGCAGGAAATGGAATAGTGACAGCTGGATGGAATGTGTTCAAATTGTGGCTGAAGACCGTGAAAAATGGACACGGCTGACTACTAGGACGGCACACCTCGGTGAAGATGCGGAATGACCGCGTCAGGCGAAAGCCAACCGATTAAGTCAAGTAAGTCAAGTATTTCGATAAGAGGAGGCACGTGACATAAAGGGTGAAATGATCGTTGGATTATTCAAGAAGTAAGCCAAAAGGGTTATAAAGAGTAACAAAAAGAAGTATGAACAAGGATACCGCGCCAGAGGCATGCCATAACAATAGCGAACACGTGAAATGCGAGTAAGAAATAGGGCGATTGAGCTAGGAACTCCCGAATTTTCTTTTCGGTAAATTTTGAGAAAAAAATCGGTAACTCGGTAAATCAAAATTAACTGAAAAACAACGGTAAATCTGGAAAATCGGTAAATCGGTAAACGGAAAATGCACACCTCTGATGGGGATCTTAAGTTGAGAACCAGCGGAGATATTTCGTTGCGACTCGATTCTGGGAGCAGCAGTTTTTTTTTGAACTCGATTTAGCGTGTCTGGATTTCCTCCTCAAAGTGAGCAATTGAGCCGGCTTTGGTCGCGTTTAAAAGTGTTCCTTGTGTACTTTGACCTACTTCAAGCGGAGCCCGTGAGGTTATCTACAAGAGCAAGGAAGGCCCTTGAAGTGGACACTTCGTCAAGGTACCGTCAAAAATGACGCTTCGCAGCCCTATCGCGACGAGAAAATTTCTTTAGTTTTTCAAGTTTTCTCCCATTTTGTGGCAGAACAAGTTTCTATGCAAGACAAAATTTTTGCAGATCCGTAGCTGACGGCATCGTCGGGATATGGACGCCTCAAAATCCTGTTTTGTTGCACACATATCACACGAAAATCGTTCAAGTCCGCACCAGACCGAAAAATTTTCAACGACCGAAATTTGTTCCGAAATACTCCATTTGGTCAAAAATTCATAAATCATGGGTCCAGGCGGATACTTGTTTTTGCCCCTACACCTGGTTGAGGGACCCTGAAAATCATTAAAAATTGAAATTTTAGGTAAGCCCCAGGTGAGTTGATTTTTCCATAAAGGTGAAAAAACTTTTCCAGCTCAAATATAGGGGTCTAAAGTTGAAAACTAACGGGAATATTTTTACTTTATAATATTTCAAGCAGAACTGGATGTGTTGTCTGCAAGAGCCAGGAGGGCCCTTTGACAGGGTAAATCTCTTGACATTTTACACGGTTTTAGCATTCTAGAAGCTCAACTTCAATACCGCTTCTTACACTAACACCCCACAACACAATCGATTGAAACAAGCATAACATGTATTCTAAACCTTAGTTGATTTGATCATCAAAAATCACGTCTACCCTAAGAAAAAAATTTCGAGTCCCTAATACGACCACCCTATCGGCACAACGTACCCCTCCCTTTGGTGTATCTGGGCCTTTAGCGCCCCCCTCCTTGCGATAATCGCAATGGGTGCTGAACCCTGGCCTCCCTTGTTAGAGTGGTGGGCAGAGTGAGTTATCCTCGATACGAAGTCACCCGAGGGATGCAATCTGGAATCGGCGCGACCCTGTTCTGTAGCATATTCTCGCCCATGTCAACCTCTGAGGCTACATATAATGGTCCGGAAAAGTGAATTCAAAATTGTGATCTGATAGCGACTGGACAACTTTGCTGTTGAAGTACCCCGTGCAGAGCCGCAGGTTCCAAGAAGTTTCAAGCCCAAAACGATAGTTTTTTCTGGTTTTTGTACCGTCCAAACGAACATTAGTCTTTGAAAAATCCGAAAACCAACTTCTTATTTGTGCTCAGCGCCCAAAACTATTCCCCTTAGCATGGTTTGGGGAAAGGCCCATTTCCCAAGTTTTGCGCACACTGATAGTGCTTTGAACTTGTACGGATTTTCGGTTGGGCGGTTAATTTTATATATCAGGGATTCTGAAAGCGCTTCAGATAAATGTTCTAGATTCTAGACTCAAAACTCTCCCAGGGTGTTTTTTTTGGGGGGGGGGGGGCGCTGATCACGAATCTAAGGTCTGCTTGTCGTATTTTCAAAGTTTTCGGCATAACTCGCTTGAAGCATCCCAGTGGGGGGGGGGGGTGGAATTTATGGGCTTAACACAATTCTGAGGTCCGTTTACCAATTTTCTACAGGTTGCGGTAGACTACGGTAGGCATACGGTAGTTCGGCAAAGGTCTCAGATTTGACTCAAAATTTGTATCCGCGGGTTATTCTGGGTGGTGAATACGAATTAAATGTCCATTCGTCAAATTTCGATATGCCAAGGTAGGTTTCGTCCCCTGAATGACTTTGTACCTGCCTTAACATTCAGTAAACCTGAGAATTCTGGAAACTGGACTCCAAACTCGTTTTCAGCACCCTAATTAAACCCCACATACAAGTTTTGAGCAAAATACGAGAAACTTTTTTGAAACATCCGAAAATGTCTGATGGTTCAAAGTGTGAAGCTTGAAAAACGCCTATGACTTCTAGGAACCTGCAGCTCGGATCGCGATACTGCGCAGCTTTACTATACGGGCCCAAGAGATACTAGCAATACTAGCCGCGTTTACCATTGAAAACATTTCCCTAAGGACGGTAAGAGCACATACCTCGTAGTACTCATAAAGCAGATCCCAAAGCTTTGATCATTTCTGCTAAACTCGGAAGCGCAACTCGTATGAGCAGCGCATTTAATGGCATCGTACGCGTTAAAAATCACACTGTTTTTCGGAATCGAATCATTGGTTGGGCCCGCCTGAAAACGTAGGTAGAGTTTGTGGGTTCACCAACGCATTATTGCGATGATAGAGGAGGCCGAATACTGTGCTTCTCTGGGACGAATTCCGGTCCGCAATTGCGTCTCGACACGCTTTGCGGCCGCACGGGCTCGAGTCAGTCGAGTTTCCAGCGCCAAAGCCGTCTCCGTGTGGCTTTTTATACAGTTTTCTCAAAATGTTTTTAGTTTCAGTTACCAAAACCCACCCAGAGTCAACATATCGGCGGCTGCGGCGCTGGAAAGCCGTCCGACTCGGAAGCGCGCAGCCTCGGACATTCGGATTCAGCAGGCCGGGAGCCCGCCAGACAGCAGGCGCGGGCACCCCGACCGCGCCTGCCAGCAGTGATGCCCCGGCCTGCCACTTCCGCGCTATTACCGGCAGGCCGGGGCGCATTTTTAGCAGGCCGGGGCACTATCGCTGTGGCGGGCCGGGGTGCCTTCGCAGCAGGCCGGAGCGCTTTTACAGCAGGCCGATACGCTCTAATAGGGAAAACTCAGAACAACCGTACCACAGCAAATCGAAAAACATCAAAATCTTGTTAATTATACTAGTAAACCAACACAACATGACGACATGTCTTCAAATAATATATAACATATTTCTTCGAATCAGTAGCAAATCCACGCAAAAGTGGAGCAACACGTTCCTAACGGGGTCAATGGATGCAACGAGGTTTGAAAAGAGGTAAGAAGACAACAAATCATACAAAATCGGAAGAAATGACAGCGAACAGAGTATTGATGGAAGAACGAGTATCGACGAAGCATACATGTGCGCTCTTTGGGTTCGATATACACATGAAAATTGAGGAACGAGTTCTAAAGCAGATGAATGACAATAAAGCTGGAGAGGGTTTCTGCCGTTGATTTCCAACCGAGTACTGCAGGATTACGTACGGTGGATCGGTGACTTTGAATGAGGGTTTGGTAAAGGCAAAAACACGGAAGTTTCACTATACGAACCAGAGTACTGCACGACGTGTGGAGAGGGTCAAATTCCATCAGATCTCCCCAGGGGCATGAGTTGGACAATTTTTAGGCGATTTTCTCAGACCCAACAGGCGATAATTAACATTATTTTCTGAAGGGTGTTACCCTTACCTTTCAATGAACAACAGCATACAATCACGTGAACAACAGAAAATAAACTAATTTAAAACCACTATTATTTCGTTAAAATGGTTCGAGAGGACCCATGCTCAAGAGCGCCCAATGAGAGTCACTCCAATTTGTTTTCAGTGTTTTTAGCTACACTGGCGTTCTCGTGAAAGTCATGCAAGTACATTTCCACTATTGCCGCAACATCGGGATGAGAGGAAGCCGCGCGTCTGCTATGATAGCTTTATCATGAAAGTCGAGCGGTTGCTTTTGAGGAAACACAATAGTAGAAATGGCGGAACAACTGCTCCGCTTTCAAGAAAGCGTGGTAATATTCCCAACGCGGCTTCATGGAGATAAGATACAGACCATATAAAGACCAAGCGAAAATACTAGAGAAAAATAGAAGCACAAACCCCCAAAGCAAAAGGCTTCAAAACCTAGACGGAGGCAAAGTGCCCCGGCCTGCTCCACTCAAATCTGCGTAGGCGACGCGTCTGCGCTGCGGCCGAACTGCCCCGGCCTGCAAGCGCAACATTCCCGGCCTGGCGATCACGAGTCTCCGCGGCTTTTCTATGCTCCCGGCCTGCCGTTTACCATAGAAATTCCCCCGGTCTGCCAATTCCGAATGCCTGAGGCCGCAAGGCGTGTCGAGACGCAATTGCGGACCGGAGCTTGGCTCAGAAAAGCACAGTAACTCGAATTTCGTCGAAAGAAGCACAGGCCCTCCGACAGTCATCTGGCATCAAATGATCAAAGAAGTTTTACTGATTAGCAAATGATATGAGACAAATGAGTGGAATTTGATTAAATATACTTATTGTATGCATGATTACGTGATAATATGGCCATTCCTCGGGACCGATTCTACCTTTCTCAAAAGTCGAAGAGGAAAACTCCGATTCGAAAACGCATACATGGAAAACTTAAAATTATTTATGGAAAACCCGAAAACAAAATCCATCATGAGCAATGCTTTTAAGGTGGCAGAGAAAGACTCAAAGGCTGTAGTAAATAGTGCACATATAACAAACTATTCCAGTCACAAGGTATTCATTAGCCACAAATGCATTGAGGCGAGAAAATCAGAGCAGAGTATACTACAGAATCTTTAATTCAGATCCAATTACATCCGTATTGAATTTCTATTAGGGTATGAGTGTGTAACGGGTACTAATTGAACAATCAGTTTCGGCATTACTTCCCAATGTACAAGGGCATGACGGCGGAAAAAATAGGGAGACCAGGAGCCGCAATGAGCGATGTTATCAAATAATGGGAATCAACTCCAGAATCACGCCATGAAAAATGAGCGCTAAAATATATTCATGGTCTAGACGTTCTCGTCGTCAGCGATCATGACCAACGAATAACTTATACACTTGGTTCACTTCCACTACTTATTTACTTAGCTGAAGGCCGCACTCTAGGCTTTATTAGTATGTTGACTGCAGAAAAAAGTATTTCACTTCCCTAACCGAGTTATTCTCCAGCCC
The DNA here is from genome assembly GCA_029168955.1 of Aplectana chamaeleonis. Taxonomy (NCBI): domain Eukaryota; kingdom Metazoa; phylum Nematoda; class Chromadorea; order Rhabditida; family Cosmocercidae; genus Aplectana; species Aplectana chamaeleonis. The sequence goes on along the minus strand of JAPDOI010000251.1, from coordinate 663,893 downwards.
CGCGCAACTATTCTTGAAGTTAATAGTAAGGCTCCGTCCATAGCAGACGCCCTAGCGTCAAGTGACCGTAAGGTGACGCTCGGGTTTGCATCCTTAGCATTTGTTATTGATCTGACTCCCCAGCGACCACTGCAGCCGGCCAGTCGCTGACGGTGGAGTCATAGTAACCGTAACGGCTGTCACTAATATTATCGATACCATCGCTAACCTCGTGCCGTCCTCGGACGCGTTGAATGCGTAAGTCGTCGAGCGCCATGCGCCAGCGTTTGAGCGCTGGCGCATAATGCTCCGACGCCTTGATGCTTTGCCGCTGGTAGTCTGCTATGGACGGAGCCTAAAGGCGATGCATAAAATATGAAGAAGGACCTGGATTTAGAAGTGCTAGAAACAAAGACAACTGAAGAAAGACTTAAAAACCATTGCAGACAGAAAACCCAAAAACGCAAGACGAGTAAATTAGTCAGGGGCGGCATCCACGTACGCGGCTTTTCGATTGTAACAATTTTCGGAGATCTTTTTGACAGCGATCTTGTGAGTTTTGAAGTGCTTCAACGGTGAATATTTTCTCGTCCAGGAGGAGAATTCAGCCGAGCTTGCCGCGGCGAGCAAGGGGCCACATCTTCCAGCATCTTTCCAACCTAAAGACCTTCATTTCATCGGTAAGACCTCGCCCCCCCCCATTTGCGAGGAAACAATTCAAGATGATCTCTATTCAGTCGTTGCATGGTAAAACTTTTTACTTTATGCTCCTTAGCCATTTTTTTATCATTTCTCCAGGATTTCGGCGAGGCTCATCGTTGATGACCGTTTAAAGGGCAGTTAATCGTAGTTTGTTCTGATCTTCCTCTCGGACGGCTTTCAACTTCACCAGTCTCCTCGAATTGTCTTCTACGCGTCGCATTTGCTCCGGATGCAGTTTGAGCGTCTTCGAAATGTTGGAAGCTGACTACCCTTGATTGTACAGAACGGCTATGGCTGAACAATCTCCAATTGATCTTTTGGTTTTCTGTTATCAGAAAATAATAATAGCCTTAGTAAAACAAAAAAATGGAGCAAACGAATGCCATGATGGCAAGGCACATAAGAGGCAAAAAAAAACAAAAGTTCGATTTTCTGAAGCCCATCACATTTCATGCGAGCCACCGTGTATTTCTCCCCATTCGCATTCGCTGCGCGAGAGTGAAGATCGAAGACGCGGTTCAAACTCGTCCATCCATCTAGCCGCCGTGGAGTTTGAAAAGTAAAACAGCATGGCTCTGTTACCAGAAAACAGCCCCGCCCCTTAGATGGAAGTCCATCTTGGTTCTTGTTCGAAGGTCCTATCCCCCCCCCCGGACTTTGAGGGGTCCGACACCCTTCCTGTGATACATCACACATCGCGTCGTAGCCTGATTCCGATGTCGCCTATGGGAGCGGCGTGGAGTACAATTTACGATAAGTTACGACAAATTTCATCCTTTCATTACCCTACCCCCACCTACATATATCACTGACTCCCTCGTAGCGCGATTCAGTAAGAGAGAATAAACTCATCAACTCTTATCATGCTCTATTAGAATGAATAGAACTTTTCGCAAAGAATAAGGTATATGTATCTATATACATAGCATGAAAATGACGGCTCTTCTGTGCTGTTCAACTGACTGAAACACATTGGACGCATTCGAAAGAAGAGATTGCAGTGGTGATCGATTTTTAAATGTGCCTGAAGGACAAGAGATGGATATGAGTACATTTTATAGTCAACCACATGAAGATAGACTAATTGGTTGGACTATGAGACACCATAAATTAACTTCAAATGAGTGAGGACACGAGTGAAAAAAGGTCTCAACAGCATTTAAGAAATCCCGTAGAGTAAACGTAATCAATAGCGCCTGGTGAATGTACTGAGCTGCGACGGTAGATCGGAGCGCGCGATCGAAACCCCGTTGGTTGGTGATGCTGCGAACACCGCACGGCCAGCCGACTGGTCAGAATAAATATTATTCAGAGACCATACCTATACGCTCCACACCCAATTATCAAAGTACAATGTAAGAGGTTCCAGTTGAGGATTATGTATGTATACTGCAAATAAGAGCGGAATTCTTGTGGTTCATTGCGAATTTAGACGAATAGAGAGAGAGGGAGAGACGGAAAGAGCAACGTGCCAGCGCAACGCGAAGTATGGTGGGAACTTCGCTCAGAGAATAAGAGGATCTATAGTCGGCCGGATTGCACTTGTAATTTGGGTTCCTTAGGCCAAAATCATAACATTGGCATGCATCGTCAAGAGACTTCGCATTCACTGTTGAAGGTTGGAGCAAACTCCGTGCACCTATGTTATAGAATATGGCACCGAGTTTGCGCCAACCTTCAACAGTGAACGCGAAGTCTCTTCATGATCCATGCCAACGCTACATCCAGCGACGAGCGTCGCGACGCGACGTTTATCATCAAATATCGACCAAAGATCGATGTGCCCGACATGCACTATCGCTGTCGCTTCTCGCGGTGAGTATAACCCTGGCCTCATTGTGCGTTGGCGCAAACAGTTTCCATGTTGGAGTATAGGTACTCTATTAGCGCAAAAATTTAAAACAGCGTACTTTTCAAACCTTTTAGGTACATGGATGACTTGCTCATAATCCATAATAAAGATGAAACAATTGTGGATAGTCAAATTTCACTAATATAAAAGAATGTATTGGAACTCAGAAAGACGCGTAATAATCCCTTGTATCGTCCAACAGTGGATGAGGGATCGCCGCGACGCTGCTTGGCGGGAAAAGTTGCGCGCGGGAAAATGAAGAGAGAGTGGCTATTGATCGCGCAATTTTTCCCGCCAAGCAGCGATGCGGCGATCCCTCATCCAGTGATGGACGATAAATGCAATTATTTAGACATAAGTATAGGAATAGTTAATTATAGAATACACACAAAGTTGTATGACAAGATATGATTTTGATTTCAGAATTAAGAGATTCCCTCATGTTCGTTCTGATATCTCTATAAAAGTCAACGCATCTACAATTTACATGGAGACCTAGAGATTGGCTGATATCTGTTCAAATATATCGTCCATCACTGGATGAGGGATCGCCGCGACGCTGCAAGGCGGGAAAAATTGCGCGATCAATAGCCACTCTCCCTTCGTTTTCCCGCGCGCAATTTTTCCCGCCAAGCTGCGTCGCGGCGATCTCTCATCCAGTGATGGACGATAGATTCCTTCACGGAAGAACACATAGAAATGAACACAGTTTGAATTGGACACCTATATAGAGTGCGCGCAATAATTCTAGTCTGATGAATGGACGAGGCTGCGGCGGTAGATCATCCCGCGCGAATCGAAACCGCATTTCCCATTGAGGCCGCCAACCCCGCACGGCCAGCCGCCTGGTCCATGCGTCAGACTAGATTGAAAACGGAAACCATATGTACACCGGAGTTCGTAGAACTGAATGTGATAAAATGCATCTATGAACAAAAAATGATAGCCTATATGTTCAACCTAAGAAATGATAAGAAAAGTATAACACAATTGGTAAAAAGCATAACGCACGAAGTCTCCGCTCTGGCCAGGTCAAATATACGACATCGTTTGTTCGGTACTGTCGAGAATTAGGACTTGTGATCATATGGACTTCATTTTGGTATTGAGAGCATACTATAGCTTCTTGCCCTAATACCTCTGTCTAACTTTTTAAGACTACTTCAGGTACAGGGGGAGGACGGAGTACGGGGTGGCGTCGGCACAAACCGGTTGGCAGCAATTAGCGCTCTCGGCCGAGTCGCCCCGACAACGAGATCGATGGCTCGCTCGCTCGTTAATTGGCGATCGGAGGAGATCACGCACACAAGATCAGGGCCTGTGAGTGGAACTCAATCGTTTTTTTTTCAAACAAGTAGGGTGACGATTTCTTATATTAAAGCAAATAACCCCCGAATTTTTTGAGGGGTTGAAGTACTTTCTAGGGAGGACACAATCTCCAAATCTTCAAGGTATTGGAACTCCGGGTGGGCGAAATTCTGGCATGAATGCGGAGTTTCGTCGATTTTTTCAAGGGGTTGGAACCTCGGGTGGGCAAGTTTTTGAAATGAGTGCGAAGTTTTCTCCGATTTTTTCAAGGGGTTGGAACCCCGGGTGGGCGGAATTTTGACATGAAAGCGAAGTTTTCTCCCATTTTTTCAAGGGGTTGGAACCCCGGGTGGGCGAACCTTTGACATGAGTGCGAAGTTTTCTCCGATTTTTTTCAAGGGGTTGGAACCCCGGGTGGGGAAACTCTGGCATGAGTACGAAGTTTTCTCCGATTTCTTCAATGGGTTGGAACCCCGGTTGGGCGAAGTTCTGACATGAGTGCAAATATTTCTACTCTTTTGCGGACTACTGGAGCTCTAATACTAGTACTATATACACTCATATTATTCACAATGATCCATTTGCTTTAATAGAGAAAGTCGTCTTCCTTTTTTGTAGAAAGAAGCCATTGTTCTCCACGCACAGGCTCTGATCTTACGTACGTGATATCCGTCGATCGCCAATCAACGAGGGAGCCATCGAACTCGCTGTTGGGGCGACTCGGCCGAGATCGGTCACTGCTGCCAGCCGGTTGGCGCCGACGCCACCCCATACTCCGTCCTCCCCCAGCTCCCTACTTCACTCTGCTCGGCCCATGCTTTCGTATTCATCCTTCTTTCTGATCGAAAGTTCTGTTCCTCACTGAGGAGCCCCGGCAGAGTTTTTTGATAATGCTCGTCTGAGGCCAGGGGCGAAACGAACTTTGTCAACTTCTCCTTCATTCCGCTGGCAAAACAGCGTTATGGAACACGTATGGATAAACAGTCGCTGCTGCCTGTGAAGGTTTTCTCTTGATATAAATATGAAATGCTAGTTATTTCATTGTCCGTACTTGATGTATATTCTTATACACATGAACTTTACATACGTCTTAGAATAATTTATTGTTGCACATAAAGCCCAAAGCAACGGAAAAAGCGGCGATGCGAATGCGCATTTTCACTAGGCTTACTGTAGCCATGGCGGGCACGGCTCCGCGTTTGTCATCAATCGATAGTAACACAGCTGGTATTTTTCTCTGAGTTATGATTTTTTCTGTTTTTTTTGTCATTTTTCTGTGTTACTTCGACGCGTATGCATAGAAAAGACTTTTGGTGTATTAGTATTGTGCGCCTCTGTTGGGGAGGGAAATTTACCGCTTTTAATGTTCCCGATGTTTTGTTCACCTAATTCAGAAAAATGGAATCTGAAAGTGTTTTAGGGATATACCTATGGAAACGCTGTGAATGAATTTCTTCGAATGTACACATAGGTGAGATTCCGGGTGAAGCCTTAGGCCATTGTTATACCTAAAGTTTGCGACCGCGACAGGTGCGGTCAACTGTTACGAATCGTGTCTGGACCAGGCCCACACAGTAGAAAACGCTGTCGCGGCTGCCCGTCGCAGTGCTGTGCACTGCGACAGGTGTCAGCGACAGCGACCCAGCCAAATCCGGCATCGTGCCCGGTGTTTCTTGGCCCTGAGCGACAGCGACGGCTGGCCCTCAGCGACAGCGACGTAGCAGTGCTGTGCGACCGCGACAGGCCTGTCGTGGGGTATAACAATGGCCTTAGACAACTGTTCTCAGAACGTTGAAGTGCAGTTTTGCCATGAAAAAGTTGCCCTCTTTCTCGCGAAAACGTAAGCTTTGGGTTCCTCTAAGAAAAGTTCCATGAACGCGTCCTCGGCCGACCCCGGTGGGCATGCGAATCAATCAGCCAGTGCCGCCGCAACTCAACAACCAACCCTGCCACTGCACCGTCGCGCCATTAGCGTATTGATTCGCATGCCCACCGGGGTCAGCCGAGAACGCGTCCATGGACGCGCACTACTGTACATAGAGGGGCCGGTGGCGGTCCGTGTTTTGTGCAAATCGAGATAAACACAGTATATTTTTAAAGAGTTTTAACAAAAAGAAACAGAAGACAAAATCTATAACCTGAAAATTTCAAAGTGCAGAACCATTTCAGACATTCGGGTTTTCAAAAGTCCGCGGCGCGCCAAACACTTCAAACAGGCGTGGTTAATTATTTTAGCGGTGTCTTAATACAGTTTCTTTTTCGAAACATGAAAAATTTCTGGAGACTCCTCCCTATTATCCTCTACTTCGTGGACTGGCCTACTCAGAAACATCGAGAACTAGAATATGCTTTTTTACCGTGAACACTGCCTTCAACCCATTCAAGACTACGTGTCCCACTGGTGGAATGCCCTCTTCAAAAATCAATTTCTCCGCCACAAAAACGATTTTCGAAACCTAATTATGACGAATGAATTTAGCTACCCTATACTCGACTATAGATTTCGTGGTCCGTCTGTAGCCACACTATGGCACAATATTCGAACTTTCGTGAGAATAGTTCGGACTCAAATAGAAAAAAGCTGCGAAAACAATTGTCCAAGCACACTATGAGTTCTTTCTCTTCACTTGATATTTTTAGCTTTCCGGGAAGGAAATAATAGCTTGAGTTGTTTTCTTTTCGACTGGAAACGTGACACTACTATTATGATCACTATTATGCCCCCAGATTATTGATTTCCCAAATCTGATCTATCAAGAACGCAATCTAAAATATACAAAAATTGAGAACAAATGCGCGATCTGTGATTCGCTTTTGAAGGCCGTGGTCGCGATGAAAAAGTTGGGGAAAAAACCATAAAAATCAGCTTGATCCGCAAACGGCTTAAGGACCACTAAGGTTACGCGGAAAGAAACGAGTTAAAAATTGAGTTATTAATATTCTAAGTTGCGAATTTGTGCACACGTGCACAGCTCCGCCCGAAAAGATCGCAGTATCTTGCTGAGCAGTAAAAAACCATTGACGTTCACAGCTAGAAATAAATGCAAATTAAGCTAATGAAAACAGTTGAAGAATGAAAGCAAGCCATCCAGTCAATGTTCTCGACTAGATGAGTACAAAAATATTCGAGCAGGTCAGTCAAGGTTACTGTTCATTGATTGAAATTTAATTTCAAGCCAGCTGATGTTCTCGATATCAGAGATCATCTCTGCCGATGATGCGGAGTGGGCTCGTCCAACATCGAAAGACTGGAAAGCTAAGGCGTGAAATTTGGCTCAAAATAGGGGATTTTTCGAAAACTTTTCTTCTGGGTTTTTTCTACTCTGAATCCAGAAAAGGGTTTAAAGGGGAAAAGAAGGCAAGCATATTTCATTGTTACCACTGCCTTTGAAGTAACCCATCTAGGTGAAGATCACGGGAACAATGGTAGCGAAATAATATCACCACTTGACCCTGCTGTGATTTCAAGCAGTTTTTTTCCTTCGAAGAAACAGTTTAATGAGCGTAAAGCTTAGTACAATGTTCACCTCACTGATAGCTGCGCGAAGGACATAAAAATGAAAGTCGATCTTCAGTGGTGTGCCCTTCAAGAAAAAGTGCCCCATCGGTAGGGCACGGCATCCGGTAACGCAATATTGCATGGACCCGAACGTGCAGTCACCCAGAATCAGGCGTGGTCGTGAATGGGTTATTTTCTCAGGATGTATCCCAGCCCATACACATTGCTGATGCACTCAAAAGTCTTTGCTTTAGATACTTGAGAACACAACTCGAAGAATTAAAGGAAAAAGAAAAAACCAAAACTCAGAAAAACCACGTTACCGTAGGATAGAAGCTGGCCGATTTTCAAACTTCTTTAGCTCTCAACGACAACCCCCCCCCCCCGGCCCCTCCGAGGATCATTTCATTGTGTAGCCATCAACTTCAGGGTCATATATCACCATAGTTTCGCTCGAAATTGAGTTTGAAGCCAACAAGGCAAAGGATACCCAAAAGCGCGTCTCCACGCGCTTTGTGACCGAACCTTAAGAGCGATATTGTATTAGGCTGGCAACAAAGTATTTGCGCATTTTTATAGAAAATAAAAGACAATTTTGTCATGGACGAAATTAATTTATTCTGTAATGTATTGCCCATTTTGTGAAATGACCTTTTGCCATCTTTCAGGCAGTATCATATTTCTACTTCATAATACTTCTGGTTCTTATTAGCAAAAACTGATCCAGGTACAAATTGACATCATTATCATTATTGAAATTTTTACCGTTCAAGGAGTTTTGCAAAGATCGAAATAAAAATAATCAGATGGTGCAAGCTCAGGGCTATGTATATGGTGGATGTGGCAAAGCATCCCAACCAAGCTCCAATAATTTTTTGCTGAGTGACTAAAGATGTATGTGCCCCTGCATTGTCATGATGGAATACAACACCTTTTCGATTTGTCAATTCGTCGGTTGATTGGGATGTTTCGCCACATCCACCATATAGTCCTGACCCTGCAACATGTGATAACTTTTTATTTCGATCTTTGCGAAACTCCCTGAATTAAAAAATTTTCAATCATGATAATGATGTACATAAAATCGTACCTGGTTCAGTTTTTCGCTGATAAAAACCAGAAGTTTTATGAACGTGAAATATTGGTGCTGCCTGAAAGATGGCAAAAGGTCATTGTTCAAAGTGGGCAATACATTACAGAATAAAGTTGCTTCGTTCCATGAAAAATTGTCTTTATTTTCTAAAAAAAATCCGCAATTACTTAGTTGCCAATCCAGTATAATGTAAAAAGCATGCAATGGAAAGGCATCACTCGACCACAAAAAAACCATTCTGACTTATGAGAAGGGTGTCATCGTAAAAATGCGAACCGCGGAGTGCCAGAACACACCTCATGACTCCTGATGGATGCAATGGCGAAATGCATTAACCATCATGAGATGTGGGGTTAGAAAAAGCTAATCCAATTTCTCTTTACAGCTGAACATAGCCCGAAAATCCTATAGCATAGTGCACACTCTTTACCTAGTGTAACCTACATATCAACGCACCAGAGACCACCAAACCTCACGCAACCCTAGCATGGGAAGTTGGAGATTCACACGTTCCTGAGAAAAATGTTCTCTAGCATCTCAGCTAACAAAGGAAAGTGATGCTCTGACTACCTAGCGCGCCTATGTCAAGCTACGAGGCCACCCACTCCTACTCTAAGGTGGGAGGATAAAGTGCTGCACAGCATTAGTAATGGAGCAATGTTTGACAGGCCAACTACAAACCGCAACCTACAACTACTCGTGCGAATCAACTTCTGGAAATTCACACACAACGAACACATAATGAAGGAAATTGAAACTCCTAAATAGAGGATGCCTAAATCAAATGTACATTTCCCTACTAGAATAGCTTACAAAGTTTTCCATAAGATCGCTTTAATAGGCTAAGGCCACAGCCCCCTTTGTTGCGAATCGGTGGTTTTCTCCCTCGGGTCCGACACCAGTCCCGGCTGGAAGGTCAGTCCCGAGATACCCAACCAACAGACTCCCTACAGATAACATAACAGACTGTACTAATTACCCCGGCAAGCCGTATACTGTAATAAGTGCATAACCACAATAACACCGCATATCATGTATTGACACCTGATGCCACCAACTTGAACTTCCGTGGACTAATCAACACACATCCCGAATTCATTATAGACATTGCGAAATATACGACCCTCTTGCATACACGACAGAACACAAGCTAATTCAGATTAGCTTATACTACAAAAGATATGTGGAGAGATCTTGGAGAAAAGGAGGAATAGAAGTAAAGAACAAATATTACAAGAGAGATACTACTGAATTATGCATCACGATCAATAGTAGGGTCATGGCCACTAACCTGGTGATTCAGAGTGCTCTTCGCAAGCCAACTGCAATAGAGGTGAAATAGTAAGGCGCCTCTCGCCACTGCACTACCGCCGCCCTCGTTTGTCTATAACTTGCCTTGAAGGCACAGTCCAACCTCAGGGACAAAATCTGAGACTTCCACATACCTATGAAGAAGATTCACCCTTTATAACGTCTGCCATGTGCTTGATCTCAATTCCCTCATATAAGCTAGAAATACGGAGAAGCAACGTTAGCACTCTCCTCTTACAACCTCTCGAGCTCAACAGTGGCAAGATTTCTATCAATAGCCTGATTTTTCTTTCATTCTCAGCCTTTCCCTCCATTCAGGTTCGCTCCCACAATTTGGTTGTGAGGGATGGAAGTTATATACAAGCCTCGGTTAACTAGCCCACCATACTCTCGCCGCTCAGATTTGGGTCATATTTGAGAGGCCATAACTTCGTTCCCAGAACGTTATATTTCATTTTCTTGAAATATCTTTTTTTAAATCAATAACTCATCATTGAAGACCGTAACATTTTATTATTATGTTAGCAGCGGTCTTGTAGTATCATGGAAAACCAATATGCTTTAAAATCTTCAACTGACGCCTTTGTTTTTGAAAACAAAAACTTAGTGATTGTGAAAGTAGTTGGAGATGAGCTGAGTAAACGAAAACTTGTACTCCACCCTTATTCCAGGCATAAAATTTCAAAAAAATTGTGATGATACTACTAAGAAAATTCTCAAAAATGTCAATTTTTAGGGCTTTCCAATGGTTATGAAAGGCAGAGTAGTATGACGCCCGATTTCCATAAGAATCAGGACAACTGCCCAAGTCCGTCAGCCTCGTTATATGACCGCGTCACTATCTTCTACACTATATATTGAGCTAATTTGTTGACATACATTCCTATGAACTTGAAAGAAATTAGCATGGCTAACAACCACTCATCGAAGCGACTGGCGAATCGAATAGGGCTAAGATAAATGCACGAAAGTTTCTATGAGAACATTATTCAACTTTTAACGAGATATATATGCCTCCAAAGACTTTGCAGCAGCAGGGCATCAGATCTCGCTTTGTTGTGGTTCGCCAGAAGATCGATCCCCACAAAGAAAAAATTCGGGAAGTCGCAAAAACAGAAGTCACTTCTCGAAAATTACATTTAGAGTTTGACCAGGAAGTGGAATTTAACGACAGCAGACACGCTCGAAAATTATCGTCGAGACTGGAACTGAATGGCTACAATTACAACACTTACGCCGTTGGAAGCGTAGAAAACGAGCCAAAACCAACAAGTTTGAGCAACATCGAGTCAGAAATTTTCGTAGACTCCGCCCCCAAAACAAACTCGTCCTGATTGATTTTTCCAGTACGGTTAGTTTGGCAAGTTTTTAAAACTTCCAATGACGTAAGAGTTTTAGTACAAGCCGTGAAAATCGATTAGCGTCCCTATCAAAACCACTTTACCGCTAGCTCCGCTATTCGAACCAAGAGGCATGCAGCGGTAAAACTCGTCCACTTCCACTCCATACCGAAAAGACTTGTTTTTTCTCTGATGGCACTCAGTTTCCATCAGTTTTTTCGTTACTCTTCCACACTACCAGCTCCTAGCCCTCGATTTAATAGATGAAATTTATAATATTTTTGAGCGTGTACGCTGCCTTTAAGGTCTCTGTCAAGACAAATTCTGGCCGAGTCTTCGTTTATAGAAACACAAGATTCTTTGACCTACATTGCGTGTCACACCGCAGAGACATTTCCGCGATGGAGAGACCTCTTTATCCGGTGAGTTTTTTCCGAACCCAGGAAATCGAAGTAGTGAGTATTTTCGAACTTTGGGAAAAGAAAGTCGGAAATCTGGGAGACTAAAACCTTCGGAAAACGGGAATACGGTGTTTCAAGAACGTTGACAAATTAAAAATATTAGCAAAAATAGTATACAAAGTGTTCATCGCATCTGCAAAAACTACTTGTATTTTTGGTATTTCATGGACTTCTGTAGTGAAACTTAAACAAGGCTCACCCAACAAAGAATTCCCATCACATTCAATGATCCTTGGCGACCGATTGGGCAAATCATGAATTCTCGACGCGTCGTAGAACTCTGGCTGTTTCGAGTCGAAGTATTCTTGTAAGGCCATTTTGACTTCGTCGTCGTTGGTAAACTGTTTTCCATCCAGGAAGTGCTGCATCGAGCGGAACAGATGGTAGTCGGAAGGGGCAAGATCTGGGCTGGGATACATGAACGCAATGGGTCCCGCCAGGGTTTCATTTGGTTAGCTGCCCCAGCTGAGACCAAACCGAACCAGACCACCACCTCGCAGGTGTGGTTACATGGGACCCAGGCGTAGCCCAGTCCTGACCAAACCTAGCGATGATGGATCGCTATTTCGCGAACGTTTCCAACCAAACCCTGCTGGGACCCCCGGTTCAGCGTTCATGAATCCGAGCCCAAGGTTATATGGAGGGTGAGAAAAACTTCCCAGCCAACGTCCAGCAGTTTCTGTTCGCTTTCTTGACAACAGTGCTCGGCCACACGTATCTCGGATAACCCGACAGAAACTGCAGGACCTAGGCTGGGAAGCTCTTGCTCACCCTCCATATAGCCCACATCTTACCCCTTCCAACTACCAGGTCGTCCAATAATTCCTGTCCGAAAATTTTCAAAATTCTATAATTTTCCTTAGAAGTCTTATAACATCAGGCAAGTGTAAGAACCTTCTAGAAGGTTCTCCAAAGTTTTACGCTAGGGGTATATAAGGCGCAGTCGCCGCGTCTAGCTACCAGTACAAGCTAAAATGAACCAAGGTCGAATTCGTACGTTCGTGCACTACGAGTGGCTGCTGGGCAACGACACGGGCACCGTTGTCGCCAACATCTGCAGAGCGTGCAAGGAGGATGCAGTGTCCCAACGCACAGTCAGCCGCTGGCTCAATCGTTTCGAGAGCGGCGACACGATCCTCGAGGACGGGGAGCTCAACGGGAGGCCCTCTACGGTGGATGATGACGAAGTCCGTCGCTGTATCAAGGAGAACCCGGAAGCCACCACCCGTGAACTGGCGACTAAGCTCAGCTGCAGCAAGTCCACCATCCACAATCGACTCAACTTACTCGGCTACCACAAAGTTCTGGCCCGTTGGATCCCCCACCGTCTGACGGACCCCAACAAGCAGAGCCGCGTGGACGTCTGCCAGTCCCTCCTCCTTCGTCCGCATCGCAAGGAGTTTCTCGAGGACCTGGTCACTGGGGATGAGAGCTGGGTCCTCTACGACAACGTCGCCCGCCGTGCCGTCTGGATCCCGCGCGGAGAAGAGCCGCCGACGACGCCGACAGCCGACCTGCACCCGCTAAAGACCATGCTCTGCTGCTGGTGGGACATCAAGGGCATGCTGTACTTCGAGCTGCTCCCGCAAGGCGGGACGGTCACCGCCTCCATCTACACCGATCAGCTCGAGAAACTAACCGCCGCCATCCGAGAAAAGCGTCCCCGACGGGCGTCGGTTCACCTGCTGCACGACAACGCGCGCCCCCACGTGACGAAGGAGACCCAGCAGAAGTTGGCGACGCTAGGCTGGGAGACGGTTGCCCATCCGCCGTATTCCCCGGACCTCGCCCCTCCGACTACCACTTGTTCCGCCCGCTGAAGCACCATTTGGCCGGAAGAAAATTCACCAGCTACGAAAACCTCAAATTCGATATCGCGGATTTCTCCGAGTTGCAGTCCCCGGAGTTCTGGGCGAAGGGCATCGGTGACCTGCCCAATCGATGGGCCACTGTTGTGGATAACTGGGGTGAATATATAGTTGATTAGACTTGTTCTTCAATAAAATTGAAAAGAATTAAAAATGGTGAAATTTTCGGACAAGAATTATTGGACAACCTGGTACTATCTGTTCCGCTCCATGCAGCACTTCCTGGATGGAAAACAGTTCACTAACAATGACGAAGTCAATGTGGCCTTAGAAGAATACTTCGACTCGGAACAACCAGAGTTCTACGCGTCGGGATTCATGATCTGCCCGATTGGTGGCGAAGGATCCTCGAATGTGATGGAAATTATTTGGTGGGTGAACCTTGTTTATTTTTGAAGTAAATGTTTTTTTATTCAAAGTCGTGGAAAGTCTGGAAACTTTTGCATCAACCTAATAGCTAATACTAGAACGGCAACTGTGGGAAATGTGAGAGGATTACTGCAAGACCAATTGTACGCATGAGAGTACATTCAAGTGAAAGAAACAGATGATCGAACATCTACTCATACGCAGAATATACGTTCGCACTCATTGCACCGTCTCGCTTTTCCAGAGAGAGAGAGAGCAGTGCTTCACTTTAACTAATGAGTAAAACTGTTTTCTGCCCAATTTTGGCCATTTTCCTGTTTTTTCTTGTGATAAAGGGCAAAATTTGACAGAAAACCGAAACCTCTTGTGTGTCGCGATTCTTAGCGATTGTGGTTCCAGTGACAAGAGGCCGATTACATCAACGGTTCAGGGTGAACTTTAGCTGAATTCTGTGCAGTCACACGCTCCAAAGGCTTAATCTTGATGAATCGCTACTCCCACCCATAACGAATCCCGCCGAAGGTACATGATGAAGTTAAATGATGCGAAAGTTTGAGTGTGATCGCGCTCTAAGAGCATGTTTATACTACTCAACGCCGGCCCGACAAGGGTGTGCCGCACTGGTGCGATGTTGGAGTATAAATACGTTCTATGCGCGTTCGGAGTACAAGAATACCCCAAATCCCCAGCAATGGCGAAGCGGAAGAACGTAATTTTTCGTTATCTGGTTTCAGCCCATTTTTAGGTTTTTTCTCTGTTTTCTGTCTCTCGAAAGAATATTTTCCGCCCACGCCTGCTAGCCAGCAAAAGCATTCAACGACTTTTTTAACAATCTCTAAATATAAATGTTTGGAGCCTCAACTTTGATCTTTTGCAAAAGAAAAACATTCTATGAAACCAAGGAATCCTAAATAAGCTTATGAAGTCTTCAGATAGGGGAGAGCCACATTCTACAAGCAAGAGTTCTTTTTTTAAGAGTTCGAGGGGAAAACGATAAAAAAATGTGTTTGAGTTCCAACAAGGAATGGGTAGTGGAGGGGCACACTGTAACGTTGACGTTGAAAGAACGCATGAAAATGAGCCAGGAAGAGCATCAAAAGAGCCTGAAGTTGCCACTTTGAGCTCAAGGCAATCCTCAAAAGCGCAATGCCCGCCCTACGACGTGAACAAATGAACACTCGAGATCGTGACATGAGCGATTGCTTCCGATCAATAGCCTCGTTCCTCCCTTCATTCTCAACTTCTTTCTTCACTCAGGTTAGTACGTACACATCGGCTGCAAAAGACGGAAGGTTTTAGCCTCGGACAACTCGTCCACCATGCTTCCCTATCTCAACCTTTGAAGGGCCATAACTCCCTTCTCAGAAGCTTTTGCACGATTCCAGAGACACCATCGGCATGGGACCGCTTTCAAAGAAAGCGGAAAAACAGAAAAATTATTCTGAGGTTGGACAACGCTTTTAACATGGGAACTACTAATAGCCAACGTGGCCGATCTAAATGAAATGTACATGCTTTTCGAGAACTGTTTTAGGCGCCGAACGCTAGCATGCCCTTTGCAGCTGCCTGAGATCACTCTGGAAAAAGTTATAGGCTTTTCTCTCTGAGCTCCTTACCCATTTCACTTTCCAAATGCGCAGTTATCCTTCGAGAATCTGGAAACTGACCTCATAAACGTGTTCAGCGCCCAGAATCACCCTCGTGAAAAAGTTTGGGTGGAATCATATTTTCGGCACTTCGAATGGGGTAGATGCGTTTCCGACTTGAACGGATTGTGGATTGAGCGTATACCTAGATCAATCAGAGGGTTCCGAAAGCGTTCGAGAAAAATGTCTCAGGTTTGACTAAAAACTTCCCGATGGGGGTTAGTTGGTGTTCTGATCACGAATCTGAGGTTAATTCGTCGTTTTTCCAATGTTTTGACTAAATTCATTCGAGGCTCTTAATCGGACGAAATTTTAGTTCAAAACGCGACTTTCGACGATTTCCGAACTTTTACAGTAGATGTGGCTCAAAATCTTTCGCTGAGGTGGTAGTGGGGGGGGGTATCCGAAGTGGTCAACGCGAATCTGAGGTCCGTTTATCGATTTCTTACTGCTTACGGTGGATTACGGTGGGTATACGATAGTTTGACCAAAGTCTCAGATTTGTCTCAAAAATCCCACACGAGGGTTGTCTGGGGTGTTCCATACGGATTTGATGTTCTTATTTCGACTTCCGAAATAGAAATAGGAATTTGCACCCTAAATAGCATGGTACGTACCGTAACCTACAGTAAATTTCAGAATTGTAACAAGCGGACCCCATAATCGTATTCAGCACCCCAGATTATCCCTACATATCCAATGGGTCGAGTTCTGAGCGAAACCAAGAATTTGTTTCAAATCACCAAAAAAATCTTAGTGAACAAGCATACATCCTAACAACTACATCGAAGAGCATCCCGTCCGAGCTACTCGACTGGAACCGTCACAACGACCTAATACTTTGCCAAAAAGGTTGTGGCATATGTTCTACGCTTTATCAAACCGCTAACTCTACAAACGAGAGAAGAAATTCAAGAACGCGTCGAAGAAAGCATTCCCGAACTACACTCTATGGAGCTTCTTCCATAAATGACGGCAACAGAACTTGAAATGGCTTTGCATGTAATAGTTCGAAATCACCAGAAGATCTACGTTTCAACAGCAAGACAGACTTCACTCAAGCAACTGAAGCTCAAGGAAGATAAAAAAGGACTTCTTCGGTGTCAAGGCCGTCTGGGAAATGCCAGTCTTCCAATCAATGCTAAGCATCCATTCCTGATCGCATCCAAGTCACACCTGGCACAGATGATTGTGAAATACGCACATTCTGTATTGCACTGCGGAACCAGGCAAACAATGTCACGTGTAAGAGAACGGTTTTGGATCCCAAAACTAAGGCAAATGGTTCGTAACCTCATCGCACGATGCGTGCCGTGCCAAAGAATTGACAATCTTCCTTACAAATGCCCAGAAATGGACGACCTTTCAAGCCGACGAGTGCAAAGACCGAATCCATTTGAACATGTCGGGATAGACTACTTCGGACCTCTATCAACAAAACGAAATGAGGAAACAACGAAGGTCTCCGGCATCATCATCACCTGCGCAACAACAAGACTCAGTTACATAGGACTGGTCAAGGACATGACGACGTACCATCTTCTACTCGCACTTCTTCGATTTTTTGCTAGAAGAGGGGTACCATCCAGCATAACGTCAGATAATGCACCGAACTTCATGTTAGGAGACCAAATCCTTCAAGACGCAGTTTCTCATGTGATTCACGACATTTCGCTAAAGCAAGCAAAGTCTACGAAAGGCATTACTTTGAAAACAATCACGCCCTACGCTCCGTGGCAGGGAGCTCTTTATGAAAGACTGATCAAGTCAATCAAACACAGCCTTTACAAGACCATACACCGCACCGTGCCGACACGAGAAGCTTTGGAAACACCCCTGGTGGAAATTGAGGGAAGTCTCAACAGCAAGCCGCTCATATATCAGAAAGAGAAATGGGAAGACACGCCTGTTCTACCTTGCACTGAAGCTTTGAACAAGACTTTTAGTTTTCCCGCAGAAAGATTTTTGAGCAGATGCAAAGGATATAATTGGAATCTACATCCAAAATTGGTTTCATATAAGTACAATTCATTTGGAACGGCCAGTTTGACCAAAAAGAGTTCCCTTGTAAGAAGTGGTTAGCACTCAATCAAATTGTCTCATTTTCGCATATATTGCATCGGTTTTTCTGATATGCGAACTTTCTAGACATTATGAGACGAGAGAACGATCAAAATCTATTCAGTACTGATTCTGCAAGACTTTGCAAATACATACATACAGTAGCAGGCAAAAGTATCGGAACACCCATTTCCGGAAAGCTAGGTCTTCCGCGTATATCTCGACTATAATAATACTTAAAGGCAGGGTTCACGACAATCTTCGATTTTGAGATTAATCGCTAAATCGATTGTTTGGCCCCCGAGTAGAACTGAAATGACGAAGAAACCGAGAAAAACGCACCAGAAGGGCACGAAATCCTCAAGTATCAGCCCGCCTCTTAAGTATCAATGGAACTGTTCGTTGTGACAATGAAATCTTTTGTGGACCCGTATTTTGCAATTCTCTATTCAGTGTTGCTCCGTCCTTTCCATTGGACCCTATCTAAAATTGTTTTGCCCAAAATATTCTTCCATTTTCGATTAGTCTCATTTTTTACCGGTGACAACCACCGTGAACACGTTCATCCAACCAGACAACTAGTCCAGGCCATAGAATAATGTCACTGAAATAAGACAAAATAGTGCGTTTCTCGCCGTTTCTTCGTGATTTTGGTGACACTTGGTAGCCAACGCATTGTTTTGAGTGGAAAACTTGAAAACGAGAATCATCGTGAACACTGCCTTTAAAGACAGTGGTCACGATGAAAAAAGTTATTTAAAAAACTAAAAAAATCAGCTTATATCAAGAACAGCTGGAAAACTACATATGAAGGTTGCGCTGTGAAAAACGGGCTAGGATTAGAGTTTCTAGGGTCCAAAGAAGCCAGTTCGTGCACACATGTACAGCGCCGACCAAAAAGATCGCAGCCTCATGCCGAGCAGTCGAAAATCATCGAAATTCAGAGGTAGAAATAAATGCAAACTTCCCTAATAAAAAAAGAAACAACAATGAAAGAAAGCCCTTCAGTAAATGTTTTTGACTAGACGAGTCTGAAGGATAATGTTCATTGATTGAAATTTAATTTCAAGCCAGCTGATGTTCTTGTTATCAGAGATCACCGCTGCCGATGATGTGGAGTGAGCTCGTCCACCATCAAAAGACAAGAAAGTTCAAGCTTCAAATCTGGCTTCACTTCTAAATTAGCTTTTGAAGCCCTGATTCATGAGTTATGAGTTTTTGAATGCGATTTCAAGGGTTTTGGTCATATGAGTGCAATTTTTCGAATCAACCCTGTTGAGGCTGCAAACTCTGGGCACTCACTTGATATTGAAAGGACTTCGAAAATAAAATTTAGAAACGAAGGTGACGAGCTGTCAACGAAAACGGTCATCAGTGCAAAACGTTGCACATGAGCGCTGTACATGAGACGCAGCGCTTATTCAAAAGTGGAAATCATAAGGCTTCTCGTTCACGTTTAGTAGTAGAACTTTTCCGGTGCGAAATTTCACACTGCCGCCTTGGAGAAGCCTGCCCTCAGAGCTCGAACAAAATCTGCTTTCACAACTGCAAAAAAAAAACCTTTAGGCAGTCCATCTAATAGCTAATCTACCCAAAAAACCCTGGGCAGTGACGGAAGCCGCCTCGAGAACATACATGATTTTCAATGCTACATAAATAAAATCCTCTTGTGAACTATTTTAAACCTTAATAAAACTTCAGAAAGGTATTGGACTCCTAGTGTCATGCTGGTCAACATAACCTACTAGGGAACCTCGCATGGCCTACCCCATCATTTAAAAGATGACGATGGTTTTCTGGTCAATTCTGGTTCGCCGTCTCCGAATCTAATATCGGATTCTGCAACGGACATCTCTAAACGGAGTTATAAGCGTTTTTGAAGCTTTGTGAAAAGGTAAGGGTTAGGACTATCCATCAGCCAATTTTTAGGGTGTTTGAAAAAAATTTCGGATTCGGCTCCAAACTTTCAGTTGGTGGTTATTCAGGGCGCTGAACGCGAATCTGGGGTCTGTTTGTCGCTAGACTTATGGTTACTGTAGGTTACGGTGGACATAATGCCTTTTAACTGGCTTTACCTACCTTAAAAATTCAAAAATCAAAAAATGGACCTCAAATTCGTGTTCAGCGTCCCAAGTAACACCCACAGCGAAATTTTGGGCCAAATCTAAGACTTTGACCAAGCTACCGTATACCCGCCGTAACGTACCGCAATCTATCAAAAATCGATAAACGGATTGCAGATTCGTGTTCAGCACTGCAAATAACCTCCAGAGCAACAATTTGAGCCATATCTATCGTAGCATTCCGGAAATCGGCAAACGTCGCGATTTGCTATCAATTTTTCTCCCCGATGTGAAGCTTTGAACGAATCAAGTCGGAAAGCTTGCCGTCAGATAGGCCACAGATTCGTGATCCCAAATAACCCACCTGGAAGGATTTTGAATCGGATCTGCAACCTTTTTTTTGTAACGCTTTCAGAGGTATAAGCTGAAGGCAAAGTTTGGAAAATGTGCTTTCAGCCGAAGTTTGCTCAGGGGGGTAGTTTAGGGCGCTGAACACAAACATGAGGTCCGTTTCCGGATTTCACAAACACTAATGCGAGTTTTTGATAGAAAAAGGCGAGAAATACGAATCTTGACAGGCTATAACTTTTTTCGCAGAGTTCCGCTGCAAAATCCGAGATCAAATTCGAAGAGGGCGTACTGCAGTTGATTAGAAAACATTTATCGGCTTCCTAATCCGGGGGTACACCATGCGAGGTTCCCTAGTTAGATTAGAAGATAGGCGTTCACGATGCAAAAGATTATACAGTTTACCGCAATGTTCAAAGGACATGGTGCGGTTGCGGTCACACATTAAGGCCTAGTGCATGCTTCCCGCGACGCCCGATAGCGAAAGTGCATGTCAGCAAACTCAAGCGGACCCGAATCAAGGATGAAACGCGGTGGGTGGAGACCATCAGCTGACAAACATAACACAAAAACTCGGGATGTTGATCGTAGTCACAGTTCGGCTGGCACGGGTGACGCGCGGGAAAACCGCTGCGTGTACGTCACCGTTGGGGCGCGTTAACCGTGTGGCCTCTGTGAAGAAAACTAGTCGGTGCTCGGTTAAGGGGTCGTTTACACTTCCGCCGTGGAGCGGCGCGGCAATAAGTGGGGCGGCGCGGCGCATCGCGCCGCTTGAAAAATCGCGCCACCAGGATGTATAATCGGGCTGCGTCGAATTTACGCGGCGGCGTCACAGAATGACGTTAAACACAGCCTGGAGTAGCTCTGACATGACACAAGGCCGATTGTAGTGAGTGATTTCTTGTGCAAAAGAAACATATATATTCTTTCGTACCATAACACAGCACCCGAAAGCAGATAGAGTCTTCGAAAACAATTTCTCTACAGAAAAATGATCTCAAAAGCTAAAAAAAGAACTTTTCACAACCCAGCCTACTCTAAACAACGCCCAGGACCTCGGAAGGAATTTTAGAAATGAATCAGGAGAACAAAATTGAGAATGGTAATGAAATATCAGCAAAAGAAGCACACTATGTCAATGCGAATCGCACGCGGCCGCCACGCCGCCTGCTTTCCTCGGGCGGCGCGGCAGCACCTAGGCGGCGGCCGCGTGCGGCACCGTTTTAACATTTCGAGCATAAAAACGCCTCGCGGCGCCGCTTGATTAATGTGGCTGCATTACGTCTCGCCGCGCCGCGGCAGAAGTATAACCCACACCTAACGCGCTTCAACGACGAAGTGCGCGCAGCGGTTTTCCACTGCGCGCGTCACGTATGCCAGCCAAACTGCTCCAGCGCTGTGGCTTCGATCAACATTCCCGAAAACTAGAACAACGCTAACTGCTTGTCCCTTAACTCACCCACTTCGAGAACCCCTGGCGAAGATTCAGGCCTTTAATTGACCATTTTCAAAAGTTTTCAGCCGTTTTTCCTCCAGAAGTTGTATGAACACGCCTGAAACTCTACTTTTACGAGATAAAGGAGGCGGTTCTTTTGTGTCCACGATGAATCTCGTTTTTGAGTTCTCACAAGGGAACCACAATAAGTCATAGTGACCATTCCAAATAAAATGTACTTTTCTAGAACCATTTCTGGACGAAAAGTCCGAATATGCCTATCGCAGCTGCCTAGACCCACTCTGAAAAAAGTTATGAGCGGTTTTTAAGGCCTCGCGGCAAGGTAAGGGTACCCCCCAGGGAATTTTTAGGGTGTTTTTAAATTTTTCTCCGGATTTTGCTAAAAACATGTATGTATAGGTAATCTGGGGTGCTGAACACGAATCTGGAGTTCGCTTCTAAAAATTTTGAGGTTTACTGTAGGTTACGGAAGGTAATATGCCATTTAGAGGGCAAAACCTACCTCAATATTCCGATAATCGACAAATGGACATCGAATTCGTATCTAGCACCCCAAATAATCCCCACATAGAAACTTTGAGACAAATCTGAGACTTCGACCAAACTACCGTATACCCACCGTAATCTACCGCAAGCTGACAAAAATCGATAAACTGACATCAGATTCGTGTTCAGCACTCCAGATAACCCCACAGGAACGATTTGAGCTACATCTGTCGTCACATTCCGGAAATCATCAAGTTGATCTTGCCGTCAATTTTCTCTGCCAGTGGGAAGCTTTGAACAAATATAGTCGAAAACTTCGGAAAAACGACAAATGAACCTCAGATTCGTTATCAGCACCCCAACAAACCCTCCAGGACGAATTTTTAGTCGAATCTGGAAAATTTTTCTAAAACGCTTCGAGAGCCCTCTAATTGGTATAAATAAACGCCCAACCGAAAATCCGTACAAGTCCAAAACGCTAATAGTCTGCGCAAAGTTTGGAAAATGTTCCTTCACCCAAACTTCGCTTAGTGGGGTAGTTTTGGGCGCTGAACACGATTATCAGGTCCGTTTCCGGAATTGCGTAAAAATAATGCGCTTTTTGGAGGGTACAATAGGTACGAAAATCACAGAAAAAACGCTCATAACTTTTTTCAGAGTGGGTCTAGGCAGCTGCGATGGGCATATTCGGACTGTTCGTCCAAAAATGGTTCTAAGAAAGTACATTTCATTTGGAATGGTCACTATGACTTATTGTGGTTTCCTTGTCAGTGTGAAACAACATGCTTGCAGATGCTGGAGGGGATAGAGTCAAATAAAGCAGCGAGAACGGGCTAGAAATCGATAAAAACGGCCGCAAAGTAAAACTTTAGTTAGCCCAGTACGCCTGTTTAGCCTGCTCCGCCCCCCGTTCTGACGAACTTGTGGCGTAGGGAACGTTTTCAATGGCAAATCGCCAAGCAACTCCGCCGCGTCCAGCCTGATCGATTCGCGCACTTTCGCCATTAGCGCGCGCTTTCGGAAACTAGCAGGGCACGTAAACTCGTCCTCGCCCTGAACCTGTACGTATGGTTTCCATTTTCGATCTAGTCTGACGCATGGACCAGGCTGCGGGCCGTGCGGTGTTGGCAGCCTCACTGAAGAATGGGGTTTCGATTTGCGCGTGGTGATCTACCGTCGAAGCCCCGTCCATTCATGAGACTAAAATTATTGCGCGAACTCTATGTACAGTACCGCGCATGTTTTTTTTGCCGAAACGGCGTTTTGCGGCGTTTTTTGTGCTCACAAAGCGCCGCATCGCCATAACTCACTTGAAATTTGAGGAAATTAAATTTCCGGGAAGTTTTTTGTGTTCCTCTCAGTCAGGCAAATGCAGCGATACTTATATTTTATATTTATATTTATATTGCGCTCTAGGTGCACCAGCGACAATGATAGGCAAATAGTGAGCGCCTTTGACACTCCAGAAAAAAGAAAACACAAAGAGAACAGCAACATTATCAACTCGAGAAATGGCATCAGGACTGTCTTGCTCTCCCCTGAACGCCGGAAATAGTTCTAATGTTTCCCTTATATGAAGCAACCTTCACTGGGGGATCAATACTGGTGGAGTCTGTTTGACTCAGAAAACCGCCGCATTCAATGCGTGTCGAATATGCATTCAACTCGAACGACGACACCCATCGAAAGGCTTCATCACAGAGGCACGTCTCCAAACAGCACCACGTGCTGCAAAATTTCATAGAAGGAGCATGTGCCGCGAAATTCAGTCGCAGCAGTACGTGCTGCAAGGTAATCCAGCGCTATCGTAGCAGCACACAGACGCGACGCGGCTGGCACATCGACGTGCGACGCGGCCAGCTCGCCGAGCACCATCTGGGGCCGTCAGCGATTGAACGAGGCTTCCAGCGGCCGGACGGATAAAGTACCGCAAACTTGGATAATTAAACCGGCAAAGCTGCCGACCTCTCAGTTCCGTCTCAGGAGTGCATCGTATACTTTCCTTTTTTGGATAATCGTTTTGTCATCGAGTTGATTGTGTATCATGCACGCATTGGACGGCTTATTTCTTTGGGCACGTGCTGTAATCTGAAACACAAAAGGAGCACGTGCTCCCCTAGCAGCACGTTCCCTGACTGTGCACGAAACCACATTGTCTTCGAGTTGAATGCATATTCGACACGCATTGAACGCGGCGATTGCCTGAGGAGTTTATAGAGTATTTGATTGTGACTGATATTATATTTGATTGTAGATAATTGATTGAGATATGTGTAGAAAGTCTTTTGAACTCCGGTATTTTGTTAAAAAATACGTTTTTCTTTCTAGAATTCACATTGACCACAGGTCAAAACATGACAGATGTCTGCAACCATGACCGTCTGATCAGTTCATAGTGAGATATTTTGTAGTGCAATTATGCAATTATTTATGAACTTCTGGAGTTGAATCTACCATTTTGTAACACCATCGTGTAAAACTCAAACTCAATGACAGCAATTCAGAAATGACTTCCAATTTGAAATCGGACTACTTTGAAGCTAGTTATGAGATGCGGCGCTTTGTGAGCGCAAAAAATGCCGCAAAACGCTTTTTTTTGGAAAAAATTCGCGCGAAATTGTACGTTAGAAACCGCTGTTTCAGCTTGTTCTGAGCGCCTTTCTTCGCTTATCTTTACTATTCGTTAGCTAACAACCAGAAAAAAAAACATTTTTGACTCGAAATCGAATATAATATTCATCGTGAACACTACTTCTAATGATCAGATCATGTGATTCAAATAGTCCAAAGAATTTGGACTTTAGCAGTATTACTTAACCGGTCGCTAGGAACTTCAGAAAAAGTTTTGTGACAATAGAGAGAAAGTAAAAAATCAATAAATACAAAATAAGGAAAAGCGGAAAAAATTTAACGCAATACTGTTGAATAATGAATGCCCTGCCACTGGAGGGAAGTGCGCGGTGACGACTAGACTACAGCCACCTGCTAGAGTTATTCATTTAACGCCCAGGTTAACTCTAAGAAAAGAATAGCGCGTTGCCACGACGAGTTCAATAGAATTTTCTAGAGTTTTGACGTTCTATGAAAGGAATGAAATTCTATTTGTCATTTCTCAAAAAAGAAAAATCCGAATCCCAAAATCCTACTATTGTTCCTTTTTTGAATGGGCACTTATGAATAGAGACTCGAAGAGGAGGAGGAAGAAAACAACCTGAGGTCATTTCTCTATTCATGCCGAACGAATGTCAGAAATTCGATTTACACGACGGAAACTTTGTGTTGCTTCCGAACATTCTCGCGATAGGAGGAGCTCTCCATTGCGTTAGATTAGGTAGTTTTCGATTCAATTTCGTGTGAAAAAACTCGATCACCATGGAACGATTCTTCGAAAAATAACATAGAAGTGATTTTGTTGGTTTTCGACCATGATAAGGTTCTCTAAAAAAAGTTATGTATGAAAGTTGGGAAAAATTGAAAATACTCTCTTGCAGGATGAACGCATAAACAACACTCATGAAAAACTTAAAGACAATGTTCACGATATGGAGCAGGCTCCTTGTCTCTGATACTTTTGAATAGGCAAGTCCACGATGCATGGGTTAATAAGGGAAAATTAAGACAAAGTTCTCAAATACCAGAGAAAAACACTATTTAAAGAAATCTGTAAAATATTTAATTCCGCCAGTTTGATGTGTTTTGCGCTCTGCGGACAAAAGGTCAAACCAGACGCCGAAAATAATTTCGTGTTTAAAATTATCTGCTGAGTGACATTGTTTTCTTTTCTTTGTAGTATTCAGGTATTCGATGTTCTTGAGAAGGCAAGTTCACAAAGTAGAGTACAAAAGGGAAAAGTCCTCATGAACTTCTCAACTATTGAATAAAAACTGTTCAAAAAAACCTCTTGGGTATTCAATTTTGTCTGCTCGCGTGTATTGCTCACTGCGGACAAAACATAGAACAATACGTCGACAAATGTTTTACGCTTTAAAATTCCTGGGTGAGTGACTTTATTTTCTGTTTTGTGTACCCTAAAAACTCTCCAAAAACAAGTTGTTTTAATGCAAATGCATGAATAATCTTTATCGGGATATGAAGTGTTCAAAATCGGTAACCGTCCTTTTGGTGAGATGAACACCAACTGTTCCGACACTGAGCAGGACAACTGTCATATGACGTGGGCGGGGTGACCCGATGAGTAGGCTGGACCGCGAGATTTTCACCCACTTACTGGCCGTTTTTTGTTCGTCGTACTTCCGTCCTTAATCTTTTTAAAGGCAGTGTCCACGAAGAAAAAATTGCACGTTCTTTTGGCTAAAACGTAAGCTTTGGGTCCCTCTAAGAAGATTAAGAACGGAAGTGCGACGAAAAACTGCCGGTAAGTGGGTGAAAATCTCGTGGGCAAGCCAACCCATTGGGCCACTCCGCCTAAGTCCTATAACAGTTTCCCTGAATTCGTGGTTAGATGAGCGATGGTTTCCGATCAAAAACGTCGTTCTTCCCTTCATTCTCAACGTCTCTCTTTACACAGGTCAGCTCGCACACATCGGCTGAAAAAAATGGGAGTTACAAGCCTCGGACAACTCGTCCACAATGCTTTCCTTGCTGAACTTTGAGGGGCCATGACACCATTTCCAAGGGGTCTTGTACGATTCCGGGGACATCAATGAAATCAGCACCGGACCGTTTTCAAGATTTGCGGAAAAATAGAAAAACGACTTTTATCGTATACACTGCCTTTAAAGGGACCCAATGCTTACGTTTCTGCGAAAAAGCGGACAATTTTTTAATCGTGAACACTGCCTTTGAAAATAAGATTGTTCGATGCACATGCTTGGATGTTGGAATCTATCGGGATGAAGAGTTTTTGAAAACTCGGCAACTTTTCACTGATGAAACAAACGGTGGACAACTGTTATATGACGTGAGCGGGGTAATCCAATGGGTCGGTTGGTCAACAAGAATTTCACCCATTTCCTGGCCATTTTTCGCCCTATTTCCGTTTTACTCTTCTTGGAGGGACACAAGGCTTATGCTTCTGTGGAAAAAAGGGGCAACTCTTTCATTGTGAACACTGCTTCTAAATGAAATTGTTCCAAAAGTTCGATGTAGTCCTCAGCATGACAATTACGTTCTGAGCAGGGAATTTTCGCGTAAATATACCGTACGCGACCACGGCGCCAGCCGCGGGTGTGATTTAAATGTTTTTTCTTAAGGTAGCAAGCCACGGACCTAACTACACATATTTCGGTGTGTTCACTGCTATAGGTTAGAAATCTTTTTCTAAACGTCAGAACTGGTTTTGCGCTTCAGAACTGTTGGGCGAAAAAATTTCTTTTGACTTTATTATACCAAAAATTACTTAGAAATAAGAAGCTTCCACTGTGGAAGTTTGGATGCTGGGCAATCTTGAGAAAAGAGTTTCCAACACTGTATCTCTCGCGACAGACATGGCGCTTCTGTTCCTCGTGTTAGATGACTGGTGACAACTGGTAGCAGACCCTCGTTTTAACCCCTTCCAGCTTCGGAACCATACGTTTCTGATGCGCAATACTTTGCCAGTTTGGTATACCGAGCTCATTAAAAAAATGAACCTAAAAATGAATTTTTGAGTAGGCAAGCAAGGGAAAACAAAGGAAAGTTCTTCCAGATCTCTTGAAAATCGGAGAAAATTTTTTTAAGAAACCTGTACTCCACTCAAAAACGCCTTTTTAGTGTGTTTCGTGGGGCTGCAGACTTCAAACGATACAGACGTGAAAAATGGTTTTAAGCTTCAAAGTTTTCAGGAATCCTCAGTTCTTAGCGTGAAATTTATTCTCCTGGATCGCTTCCTCTAACCACGCTCTCTCGCTGTCTCTCCCCTCGTTCTCTGAGGAACAAAGAAAATTTGGCTCCAATCTAGAGAAGAAATGACTTTGTTTTATGTCTTTTGTACCGGTAACTCTTCAAAAATAAAATGAATCAGTGCTTATGCTTGTATGTTAGAATCTTTCGGGATAAAGAGTTTTCGGAAATACGGCGATTGTTCCTCTGGTGAACGGCGGACAACTGTTACATAACGTGGGCGGAGTAGTCCGATGGGTCGTCCGGGCCACGAGATTTTCACCCACTTACTGACCGTTTTTCATGAAACTTTACTCTTCCTAGAGGGACCCAAGGCTTTTTCCCGAAAAAAAACGGGCAAGTTTTTCATGGTGAATATCGCTCTTGAGTATATACATAATTTGGTCTGGCTTGAGAATATCTCCAATCCGCAGACCAAAATTTACTAAAGCACAGAACAATTTTGACTTTTTCTGGTGAGGAACACTTGAAGGCATATCACAAACAAGATGTATAACAAAGGCTGGCGAAAACGAGCCAGTCCAAGACTCATAGAAATGAAAACAGGCGCATATGCTTCTAGATGATGCGCGTTCCATCCCCATTAAGCCTAACTGATCCCTTGTTACTCATAAACTACATACATACAAATATGGGCTCATACGATAATATCTGCGTCATGGATTTGTTTATAACACTTGTGTGAAGTCCACGTAGTCAGTTGGAATCACTTCCACATGTGATGCGAAATTATGTGTAATCTACTAAAAAAATACATATTTCAAGTTTGGGATTCGATTAGAAGGAATTCAGAAAAGAAAACAATCCACACAAGCGAGTCTGAACAATCCGAAGTGACGCTTTCATTTCTCCATGTTGCTTTGTTTTCAGATGGAGAGAGAGCGCGCGAGACAATAAAAACCTTTAATTATGCTGGAGATGAGCTGTTTGCATACAGCGAAATCAAAAGCGTGTGAGTGAGAAGGCGATGAATAGCGTAACAAGGAACTAATACGGTTTGCACATATGCCACTGCCAAGTTGCCCCAAGGGTGGGCACGAGAGTCTTGGAAGGAATATTTTTTTGAATATTCGAATAAACGAATAATTCGAATAATCTACTCCTTTGAATAATTGATTATTCAATTATACCGCATATTCCGTTTCTTCGAATATTCGATTATCACTTCTCTGATTACTCGATGACTCGAACAAACCGAACAATCCACTTCTTTTAATATTTGAATAAATATTCGAATATACTGAAAAATCAGTATTGATGAATACGAAAACTGGCAAAAGACCATCGTAAATCTGCGATGACACGCTCCAATAAAGGACAACGGAACATTCTCAAACCATTTATTCATGAGTAATCCGATTTCCAACTTACATACATTGAAATTGGACCTCTATATCTTCATTCTCTACTTTACTCATTCTCTACAATTAATACAAGCTCACATTATCTTCTTTACACTGATATAACTACATCGAACAGGAAAGCAGACAGAATATCGATCTTTGCCTCGCTAGCAATCAATGCGAACTGGTGTGCGATCTTGTTGAATACTCAGATTTCTGAAAATTTAGCTTCCTGGCACAAGTAGCGATTTGGTAACGGTAAAAAAAAGTTTCAAAAATGTCTTGAAATATTTTTAAAAAATGATTTGGCGTAAAATAGCATGGAGTAATAAAAAAGCTAGGAAATGAAGTGAAATAACCAAAAAATACGATTTGGTGGTCGATCATTTCACAAGCTTCTCCGTTAAACTTATCAAAACGAAATCAAGCACGTTATGGAATGGAGCGTTGCCTTCACCCAGCATGACATATGCTGATTCCCTTGATACAGCTTTCAAAAATGGCTTAATGTTTCCGTTGCGCGCTTGATTTCGTTTTGATAAGTTTAACGGAGAAGCTTGTGAAATGATCGACCACCAAATCGTATTTTTTGGTTATTTCACTTCGTTTCCTAGCTTTTTTATTACTCCATGCTATTTTACGCCTAATCATTTTTCAAAATTATTTCAAGACATTTTTGAAACTTTTTTTTGACCATTACCAAATCGCTACTTTTGCCAGGAAGCTAAATTTTCAGAAATTTCACATATTTTTCCCTAGGGTTCCCTTTCTGACTTCAATTTTGCTCAACGATTTCCATTTTGGAATGATGAAACATCTAACAGACGATATTGTCGTATGAGTACAAATTTTGAAACCTATGACTTACAAACATAAAAAATAAAACTCGTTGCCGCATTTGGTACAAAATGTGAAAAATCGATATTATTGATCATTAGTATTTGATCTTGCATGATGAGAAGAGTTTTCCGAACTAATGGCTTAGAGCCATCAACAATCAAAAATCATTACGGCATTTTGTGCAGCAGGCGAAAAAATCAATATTATTGATCGGTATTTATCGATAAGGACTTAGGAGCGAAATTCCTCAACCAAGAAAACCAATCCCAAAAGCGATCACCACTGTTCGCCGCATTTTGTGCAAAAAGCACGAAAATCGATAATATTGATTATCGATCGATGACGTGTCATGAGTACGAATTCTGACAAGTTCAATACTTATCTTCGACGAACTGTGTTGATTGGCTGCGAATTCACCCACAGACCCCTGTCTCCTGAGCCGTAGCAGAAAAAAGGAGTTTTCGTGCTCCACGGCTAATTTAGTACGTAAACCCACGATTTTGAGGTACCCTTCAATGTAAAGGTATCGAGTTCAAATTGGAATAGGAGCGATCTGCATCCATTTCCAGCCTCCTGTCCAAAAATGAGCTCTCTAGCTCAATTTATCTGGTAGCACAAGATCGTGAACGCCGTCTGAAAAAAGGAGAATAACAGAAAAAACTTGCGGTTTTTCAAAATTCGCTCAAATTCTAGGAAACCATTCCAAACCATTTCTGGACATTATATACAACTTTTTGCGCTCTTTTCAATGCAATTTAGAGCTAATTTCTGCCTTCAGCCTGAACTTAGATTTCGAAAAACGGGTTGCGCGCGTGGCCGATTCAAAACCAAATCTTGAAGCGCGCACCACAATTATTCATGCTGAATATTCTATTATTTGAATAACCCGAATAATCCACTTCTTCGAATCTTCGATAATTCGAATTGTTCGAATATTCCAATATTATTCGAATGAACGAACAGTCTAGTGGGCACGTTCGAGACTTCCTAAACCCCCAAAACGATTTCGAAAAGATGGGATTTTAATTGTTCCGCGAAAAGGCGAGAACACCCATCACGGAATTTTCAGGTTGTTCAGGAACATTTCTAACGATCTGTCTCGAAATTTCCAACTGAGGATTATCCATGGCGCTGAACACGAGTCTAGGATCTGTTTGTCGCTGTTCTGAGGGACTCTGTATGTTACGATAGACATAATGGCGTTTAACTAGCGTTGCCTACCTTAGCCGATCGGAAACCGAAAAATGAAGTTCAAATCCGGGTTCGTCATGCCAAACAACACCAATAGACAAATTTTGAGTGAAATCTGAGACTTCGACCAAGCCACCGTATACCCACCGTTACATACCGTAATCGAAGAAAAATCGACAAACGGACCATAGATTTGTGTTAAGCGGTCCATATAACTCCTATAGACGAGTTTTGAGGCAATTTCAGCACAGCATTCTGGAAATGATCAAAAGTCGCGTTTAGGATGTGCCTCAGATTTGTAATCAGCACCCAAAATAACCCCATAGAAAAGTTTTGAGCCAAAACTGGAACACTCCTTTCGGAAACCATGAAAATTCCTTACCTTTCCCCTTCGCAAAGCTATGAACATGTCCTCTTCTGGCAATCTCCTGGAAACCTCTGAGGGAATATAGAAAAATTTGAGCACCGAATATTGATACTCGCAACTACATACGCCTTCAGCATTCAGAACATACTCGAAAACGAAAAGGCAAAAAACTAAAAGTTAGGAAACTTGTTGATTAGCGGTCGCCTATCAAGAACACATGAGATTCCATGAAGTGTGGAGGTGAAGACAGTATTCACCATGAATCTCGATCTCGATTTTTCAGAGTGAAAAAACTATGCTGGAGGAGATAAGGCCGAAGAAAGCCGGAGTGGCAGATTAGTGGCATAGAGCATTGAAAAGTGCAGAGATTCCGGGTAAAATCTGTCTTCAAGTCTCGGTTTAAACGTTGATGAATCCGGTCCAAGAGGCTATGCAGCCTTTAAAGGCAGTGTTCACGATGAAAATCGTTTTTCTGTTTTTCCGCCCATCTTGAAAACGGCCCCATGCTGATTCCAATGGTGTCTCTGAAATCATACAAGACCTTCTGTGAACGCAGGTATGGTCCCTCAAAGATTGAGCTATGGAAACGTGGTGGACGAGTTGTCCGAGGCTTGTAACTTCCGTCTTTTGCAGCCGATCTATGCGAGCTGACCTGAGTAAAGAGAGAAGCTGAGAATGAAGGGAAGAACGGGGCTAATGATTGGAAATCATCGCTCATCTCACGATCTCGAGCATTCATTTGTTCACGTCGGTGGGCGTGTGATGCGCTTTTGGGGTTTTCAATGCGCTCGAAGTTGCAACTTCGGGCTCTTTTGGGGCTCTTCCTGGCTCGTTTTCACGCGTTCTTTCGACGTTAACGTTACAGAGTGTCCCTCCACTACCCAATCCTAGTGGAATTTCGAAAACTTTTTTCATCGTGAACACTGCCTTCAAAGGCTGCAGTGGGACATTCGCTATTACGCGTGTGAGGGTTGCTACAATTGCTCGCTGACTCATTTCTTTGTGTTCAAAGACTAAATGAGAGCTCCATAGTCAATGAAGTTGTGAAAATTAGACGTCAAGAGAGATATGTGATGTAAAGGCCGGGTGAGATCTATGGAAATCACTGGGACCTCTACAATGTCAGCTGCTTTTGAGAGGTTATTATGATGAGCACAGCATGTCCATAACTCAATTGTTGCCGGGTAATTAATTAAATTTTGGTGCTACATATGCACTGAGGGGTTTGGTTAGACAAAAAAGTTCTCATCGAGGCGACGAATAAGCGCGAAAATGAATATGCTCAGTTTGAAAGAAAAATTAATTCATGGACTAATACGTGTAAGAGAAATGTGTCAAATGCCAGAACTGGCCCTCCAACAGCCAAAGTTTCCGTACCAGTGTAACCTCTTCTTAGTAGAGTTTTTCTACATACACCCAACCAGAGTTTGTTGAAAACCATGTTCTAGATGTTGTACAGCACATGGCAACGGAAAAAGGCGATAGTGTGGTTGCGTATTTCTATTAAACATACTGCAGGTTGCGACATAATCGACGGCGAAGTTGTAATTTGTTCTGAGTTTTGGAGGGAAAGCACCGCGAACGTCGAGAATCGTAGGTCCTCTGAGAGTTTTGACCGAGAAATAGCCGCGAAATAGTCCAGGAAAAGTTCACCAGGCTCCGCAGCGGCTCCTAGTGGGCTATTTTGCGGCCATGTCTTGGCTTTTCACGAAACAGACGAGAAATAGCTGAGAAATACCCGAGAATTATAGAGAAGTAACCAAAAGTAACTAAGACGCAGCTGTCACCGGCTTGTCGAGCAGCCATCCGGAGCCGCCAGCGGTTGGGCGGGGCATCCAGAAGCTGACCGAGGTCCGAGTACCTCAAACTTGGGTAATTGAACCGACGGAGGTGTTGACATCTGAATCATGTCTCTGTGATACCTGGAGAGCATAATTTCTCGGTTATTTGGCGGCAAGCATTATTTGGCTGGTATTTTGCGGCGATTACGCGGCTACTTCTCGGCCAAAACTTTCAGAGTTCAATCCCCCTCCACACTTTATCATTACACCTGACGTCTTTATCGTAGATAAATGTAAGAATAATGTCATTCCTGCGAGTAACCAAAGACTTTAGATATATCGATATTGTTTGTGGGTGCGGGGTAATCTCACCGTTTTTTCAACGTTCTCGATGTTCATATTTCGAAATTCAAGAGGAAACTAAGCCTTGCCGTCAATTATGGCGCAGCTTACAGTATGCTTTGTGGAAATACGCAACAGCACGAAGATCGTTTTCCGTTGCCGTAGACTGTGTATCAATAATCCGAATTTTCCTACATGTCCCAAAGCTTTTCGAGACGTTTCAAGCAGAGAACTTTTTCATACCTTAGCGGAGAGAAAGCGGTGCCCGAAAGACATTTTTTGCTCAGAAAAACTGTCTCAGACTCG
The DNA here is from genome assembly GCA_029168955.1 of Aplectana chamaeleonis. Lineage (NCBI taxonomy): Eukaryota > Metazoa > Nematoda > Chromadorea > Rhabditida > Cosmocercidae > Aplectana > Aplectana chamaeleonis. Next base: position 630,040 of record JAPDOI010000251.1, on the reverse strand, counting down.
GCTAAAATTTTTTTGTAGGGGTTTTTTGAATCCTGATTACGGTTATGTATGTGGCCAATTAGAGGATTTTTCGAAGATTTCGGCAGATTTGGTTCAAAGCATCCCAAGGGTGAATTTTCGCTCGCCGAAAGCGACTTTTGGCGATATCCGTAACACTGCGATAGAATTCTCTCGAAACGTGTCCGAAACCACTAATCCAAAAGTTCCGTTTTCCAAAATATCGAATTCTCCGATTAAGTCAAAAATCGGACTTTCTCGGATGATCGACTTTTCTGGATGAGCCGAAAATCACACTGTTCTGAATGATCGACATTTCGATTGAGCAGTAGTTCCAACTTTGTGAATAATCGACTAAGTCGGATTAATCGAACTCGAGTTTTTTTTCAAATCGGAAAATTTGAGGTGTACACAAACATAGAACGTCCTAATAAAGCCTTTTATCTTCCCAACAGCTCCCTGAATTACTTTTGCGTATATTTACGCAATCAGAAAAAAATAGTTTGAAGCAGAATAAATTGGAAGAAATTCACATGGAAATAATTTGGAATTTAGAGAAAGAATTGGGTGAAATGGAAAAATTTGACGATATTGGCAGCTCGCTCCAGGGTCCAGCTGTGACTGTCCAGCGGGACACGGTGGGGGGAGGCGGGGGGGGGGGGGCGTGAAACTCGAGAAAAAATTATGGGGGCGGGTCCGGATAATATCGGAGCGAAAATATCTGAAAAAGGGGGATGCTTTCCATAAAGATTAATCTGAAATGAAACGAATTATTTATCGAACGAAAACTTACCAAAAAAGACACCAAATTTTTGAAAATCTCTTGAAAATTCAACAAGGGAGGGGCGTAGCTTCGTCGAGGTATGGGACAACTGTATGCCTTACCCTAGCTGGTTCCAATATTGGGAGAGGGGGGCAAGGTTATCCAAAGTGCGCAGGGATTACGCGCAAAGCCGAAAAATGCGTTGTGTTCATATGTAAGAATCGCGATTCCAAACAACTTTGTCAGAAACTAGGAAGTCCTGAGAGCGGCAAACTTTTTGAATATAAATCTCAGATCACGTTTTTCAATAGATCGACTTTTTCGAATTGATCGAAATTCGCCCTTCTTTGAATGATCGACTTTTTGGTTTACCCGCAGTCCCAAATTTCGAATATGTAATCGGCTGTCTAATCAAAGTGGACTATTTCATACGGAATGAGCATTCGATTCGGCTCCCGTATACTGCTTATTAACACAAAAATGTGATCCGTCTATCATTTTTTATTGGTTTACGGCATATGACGGTGGGTATACTGTAGTTTGGTCGAAGTCTCGGGCTCCCCTAAAAATTCTTCAGTGGGTTTTATTTGAGACGCCACACACGGAATTAAGGTTTGTTTGTCGGTTCAAAATTTTTCTAAGGTAGGTCACGGTAGGTAGGTCACTTGAAGGCAGCGTACACGCTGGTAAACGTGATTGAGATAACTACGGAAGTAGAATGGTATGACTCAGATTACAACGCCTACGGGTGTTGAAACGTCAGAAACGACCCACAATGCCGTTACAGGAATAGCAAGTTTGGCCCCGCCCGTATTTTCACGCCCCCCGTATTCGCCCTTTCCCTGCAACGCAAGGTTGCTGGGTCATCTTCACCGATGGTACTGTTGGTGGATTACCTAACAAGTGAACCACATCCGTCACTGACGGCAAAGATGACCCAGCAACCCTGCATTGGAGGAAAATGGCAAATACGGGGGGAAGGGGGTGAAAATACGGTCGGGGTCAAACTTGTTGCTTCTGTAACGGCACTCTGGGGCGTTTTTGACGCTTCAAAATGCGTAGGCGTTATGTTGTAAGCCATACGGTTTGATTCACATTGTTGTCTCAACCACGTTTACGAGCGTGTATGCTGCCTTTGAAGGCAGTGTTCACGTTAATCTTCGATTTTGAAATTAATCTCTAAATCAATCGTTTGGCCCCCGAGTAGAACTGAATTGACGAACAAATCGAGAAAAACGCACCAGAAGGGCATGAATTTCTTTTCTCTAACTTCGCTTCTTTACTCTCAGTGGAAATGTTTGTTGTGAAAATGAAATCGTTTGTGGAGCCGTAGTTCCCTATTTTGTGTTGCTCCGTTCATTCCTTCGGACCCTATCTAATGCTGTTTTTCCTAAAATGTTCTTCCATTTTCGGTTAGCCCCATTTTTTCCCGGTGACAACCACCGTGAACGTGTTCATTCAGTCGGACAACTAGTCCAGGCTAGAGAATAATATCTCTGAAATGAGACGATTTAGTGCGTCTCTCGCCGTTTTTTCGTAATTTTGGCAGCATTTGATAGCCAACGCATTGTTTTGAGTGGAGAACTCGGGAACGAAAATCATCGCGAACACTGCTTTTAAAGGCAGCATACACGTTCGTGAAGGCGACTGGGATAACTACGGAAATAGAATGGTATGGCTCAGAACACAACGCATATGCATTTTGAAGCGTCGGAGATGACCCACAATGTCGCTACACGAGCAACAAGTTGGCCCCGCCCCTGTATTTCTCCGCTCCCTG